>OX155892.1:101809281-102276281 GCA_944588485.1 Phosphuga atrata
ACAGACAAGAGTAGACAGACAAGACTAGACAGACAAGACTAGACAGACAAGACTAGACAGACAAGACTAGACAGACAAGACTAGACAGACAAGACTAGACAGACAAGACTAGACAGACAAGACTAGACAGACAAGACTAGACAGACAAGACTAGACAGACAAGACTAGACAGACAAGACTAGACAGACAAGACTAGACAGACAAGACTAGACAGACAAGACTAGACAGACAAGACTAGACAGACAAGACTAGACAGACAAGACTAGACAGACAAGACTAGACAGACAAGACTAGACAGACAAGACTAGACAGACAAGACTAGACAGACAAGACTAGACAGACAAGACTAGACAGACAAGACTAGACAGACAAGACTAGACAGACAAGACTAGACAGACAAGACTAGACAGACAAGACTAGACAGACAAGACTAGACAGACAAGACTAGACAGACAAGACTAGACAGACAAGACTAGACAGACAAGACTAGACAGACAAGACTAGACAGACAAGACTAGACAGACAAGACTAGACAGACAAGACTAGACAGACAAGACTAGACAGACAAGACTAGACGAGAGGATGACTAGGAAGACTATCCCTCGTGGTTTCTCCGATTCCGATTTTCGATTTTTCCATTATTGCAGGACTTCCTAAGAAACGCTGTCTTCATCGTAACTATTCGCTCCGAGCGCAACAGTATTAGCGCCAAAGGTGACACTTTTAAGAACTTAAACATTACAAGTTACGTCATTATTCAGCATTTTTTGTATATAATGACATGTTGTGACAAGTTGTGTAGTGACAATTTAAAGCTTGACAACGAAAGTCAAAATTTCACAAACAAAAAGTTTGACAACAAAGGTTTAAGGGTTTTAAGAATTCTGAACTTGCAATTTCCATTTTGACAACAAAAATCAACCAAAACTTGAGAAATAAACTTTAAATTTGAGTTTTAACAATAACATTCAATAAAATGTTTGATAATAAAGTTTTTTAAACACACATTTTGTTAACAAATGTCAAATTTTAAATGTCAAAAATTCAAATTTTGATAACAAATGTCGAAATTCAAATGTCATAATGTCAAAAATATCAAATATTGATAACATGAGTCGAATTTTAAATGACAAAAATGCCAATAATTTTGATAAAAAATATCGAATTTTAAATGTCACAATATCAAATTTTGATAACAAATATCGTATTTTTTTTTATTTTAACAAATGTCGAATTTTAAATGACAGAATCTCAAAAATGTCAAATTTTGATAACACATCTCAAATTTTAAATGTCACAATGTCAAATTTTGATACAAATATCGAATTTTAGTTTGATAACAAATATCAAATTTTATTTTTTTTAATTATAACAAATGTCGAATTTTAAATGACAGAATCTCATAAATGTCAAATTTTGATAACAAATGTCACATTTTAAATGTCAGAATTCGCAATAAAAAATTGAATATTTCCAAACAATTTACACATTGATTATATTTTCTCTTCTTGTCGTCTAGTTTCCGTGTACCGAAAATGATTTCGCTGGAATTTTTTCCTTCCGAGAGGATCGTAGAGAACCGAAAATGCAATATCTTTCCTGATCAAAATGATGGATTTTTTTGGCAATTTTTTCAGAAAATTGCAGGCCTTTTTTCATAAAAATCATTATTTATCAAGTGAATGGAAAATTTCAATGTCAAAAATGACAGGCAATATAAAAAATGACAGAAAATATGAAAAATGACAGAAAGGTAAAAAATGACAGGAAATATAAAATATAACTGGAAATGTCAGACATGACAGGAAATTTCAAAGTGTTTTCCCTGCTGGTTGCAAATATACTAATTGCATTTTCCTAGCCGCTTCCGTTGGCAAGATATGACCTGATTTATTTGACAATTTTTTTTGCTGTTAAATATTGTATATTTTATTAAAATAGATATTTTTTGTTTTTGTCTGTTGTTTTTATACAATATTATTGGAGACGAAGTTGTCTTTTTGGCCACGGGTGGCGCTAAGCGCGGTTTCGCACGAAGCGAATAACAGATCTAAATTCGCCATCGACTATTCTATATGCAGGTGTAAATAAACTCTGCCTATTCCAAGTTTATCAAGGCGGCAGCCTATGGTGTATCTATTGGACCAAAGTGATTCTGGTCTTTACTTCAATCAAAGAAGCGCCAAAGCCGTATATCTTGTCAAATTGTATGTGTCCAAGTCCTTTTTGACACTCCTCAATTGTCAGCGGCTTTACGAACCACTTCAAAGGAGTCCTGCTGGCCCAACCAACGGTCCTTGCCACATTGTCCTATATTAGATCGTCCATATTCCTTCGTCTATAACAACCTGTAGGTCGGATATTGCGAACACTTCCGAAGATGAAGTGCTCATCATTATCATTGGTGTTTTGCTATGTGCAGGTTCATTCTGCCTCCAACACTCAACTTTATCCATAGCCTTTCTCTTCATATCCACGTATCCTTTTCCTTCTTTCAGATCGTCTAGCATTTTCACTCTTCTTCTACCTCTATTCCCTACACCCTCCAGTTTCCTCGATTACCTCTTTCATCAAACAAGTCTATGTGCTAAGGTTTGGATCGAGAATTCGCGCTGCCGCGCGTATGTGGTCTTGATTTATCTGCCCGCTTCGCGACGAGTAACCTAATCTAACCAGGGTTAAACCAACGGTCCTTGCCACATTGTCCTATATTAGTTCGAGAGTTCGCGCTGCCGCGCTTATGTGGTTTTGACTTATCTGCCCGCTTCGCGGCGGGCAACCTAATCTAACCTAAGTTAAACCAACGGTCCTTGGTCCTTGCCACATTGTCCTATATTAGATCGGGAGTTCGCGCTGCCTCGCGTATATTGTCTTGCTTTATCTGTCCCCTTCGCGGCGAGCAACCTAATCAAATCGGGGTTAAACCAACGGTCCTTGCCACATTGTCCTATATTGGATCAAGCCTCAACAATTCAAAATGTAACTTGAGCAGCGGTGCTGACCTAATCCCGGCGTTCTTACTTCGTGATTGTACGCACATCTTCGCTCCACACCTTACAAAACTGTTAAGCCTTATCCTCCAGGAAGGCAAGTTTCCAGCAAACTGGAAATCTACTAAGATCTGTCCCATCCACAAGTCTGGCTCTCAATCGGACAATTGGAACTATCGCCCGATATCGATTCTCTCATACTTTTTTCAAATCTTTGAATCCATCGTTTACAGCTCCATCTTCCCTCACATTAAGCATCTGTTCTCTCCGAATCAACATGGATGAAGAGGCTCAACATGATCTTCCCGCTTCGCAGCGAGCAATCTAATCTAACCTATATTAAACCAACGGTCCTTGCCCTATTATCCTATATTGAATCGAGAGTTCGCGCTGCCGCGCGTATGTGGTCTTGATTTATCTGGTCGCTTCGTGGCGGGCAACCTAATCTAACCTAGATTAAACCAACGGTCCTTGCCACATTGTCTTATATTGTATCGGGAATTCGCGCTGCCGCGCGTATATTATCTTACTTTATATGCCCTCTTCACGGCGGGCAACCTAATCTAACCGGTGTTAAACCAACGGTCCATGCAACATTGCCCTATATTGGATCAAGCCTCAACAATTTAAAATGTAACTTGAGCAGCGATGCTGACCGAATCCCGGCGTTCTTACTCCGAGATTGTGCGCATATCTTCGCTCTACATCTTACAAAACTGCACAACCTTATCCTCCAGGAAGGCAAGATTTCAGCAATTTTTAAATCTACTAAGATCAGTCCCATCCACTTTTTGGAAATCTTCGAGTCCATCGTTTACAACTTCATCTTCCTCGTATTAAGCATCTGTTCTCCCGGATCAACATGGACTTATGAAGGGACGCTCCACGTTCACCAACTTAGTAACCCTTACGCAATTTGCTTCATCAATAAAAATACACAGGGGCCAGATTTACTGCATTTACACTGACTTCTCGAAAGCTTTTGACAGCATTGACCATGTAGTAATTATCAAAAAGCTGTTTTCTTTTGCTGATAACTCAATAGCCTTATTGTCCTCGTACCTGACTGATATAATGCAATACGTTTTTCACTGCGGTTATGCATCAGCTGAATTTGTAGCCATTTCCGGGGTTCCTCAGTGATCTAACTTTGGGCCCTTGTTATTTAACATTTTCTTTAACGACCTCAATGCGTCTTTCTCAGGGACCACATTTATTTTTTGCAGACGACCTAAAAATCTTCTTGTCAATTAAGCAGTCTAATAACTGTGCGCTCTTACAAGAGAACCTCAATATATTTGAGACATGGTCAACAAGCTTGCTCTCAACTTTAACAAATGCAAGATTGTTACTCGGCTTCACCACCCGACCCAGTTCAGGTATACCTTGAAAAACTTTCATTTGGAGCTCTGTGACACAGTCAAAGACCTTGGCAAGACCCTGTGACACAGTCAAAGACTTTTGGTGGACAGTAATTGGCGCTAGGAGTCCTCTATCAAAGCTTCGTGAGATCCATCCTCGAGTATGGCTCCATTATTTGGGACCCCCTCTATAAAAAGCACATCTTGGCTTTTCAGAGGTTGTTCAGAGGACATTCTTAAAATACCTCTAGGTTAAGAACTTTGGAGGACCTCCTCCTCTTCACATCGACCACTCATCGTTACTGAATGATGAGTTGGGGCACTTATCGCTGGAAGAACTTTGGAAGACCTCCTTCTCTTCACATCGGCCACTCATTGTTACTAAATGAGTTGGGGTGCCTATCACTGAGATCTCGACGCTCTAATAATCCGTAATGCTCGCGGTTTTAATATCAACTTGCCGCTTGGAGTCCTCTATCATAGCTTCGTGAGATCCATCCTGAGTATGGCTCCATTATTAGAGACCAGCTCTATAAAATGCACATCCTGGCTTTGGAGATTGTTCAGAGGACATTCTTAAAATACCTCTGGTTTAAAAACTTTGGAGGACCTCCTACTCTTCACATCCACCACTCATCGTTACTGTATGTGTTGGGGTGCCTATGGCTGAGATCTCGACGCTCTCTGCCCTTGGAGGTCTGGCTTTGGAGGTTGTTCAGAGGACATTCTTAAAATACCTCTGGTTTAAGAACTTTGGAGGACCTCCTCCTCTTCACATCGCCCGCTCATCGTTTCTGAATGACGAGTTGGGGTGCCTATCGCTGGAGGAACTTTGGAGGACCTCCTTCTTTTCACAACGACTACACATCGTTAGTGTATGAGTTGGGGTGCCCATCGTTGAGATCTCGACGCTCTAATAATCCGTAATGCTCGCGGTTTTAATAACAACTTGGAGCTAGGAGTCCTCTATCATAGCTTCGTGAGATCCATCCTGAGTACGGCTCCATTATTAGGGACCCGCTCTATAAAAAGCACATCTTGGCTTTGGAAGTTGTTCAAAAGACATTCTTAAATTACCTCTGGTTTAAGAAGTTTGGAGGACCTCCTCCTCTTCACATCGACCACTCATCGTTGCTGAATGAGTTGGGGTGCCTATCGGTGAGATCTCGACGTTCTCTGACCTTGGAGGTCTGGCTTTCGAGGTTGTTCAGAGGACATTCTTAAAATACCTCTGGTTTAAGAACTTTGGAGGACCCCCTTCTCTTCACATCGCCTACTGAGCGTTGCTAAATGATTAATTGGTGTGTCGCTTATCAACTTACATTAATTGTCGCTGGATCAACTTTGGAGGACCTCCTCCTCTTCACAACGACTACTCAACGTTAGATTATGAGTTGGGGTGCCTAACGCTGAGATCTCGACCTCGAGTCATCGTTGCTGAATGAGTTGGAGTGCCTATCGCTGAGATCTCGACGCTCTTTGGCCTTGGAGGCCTGGCTTTGGAGGTTGTTCAGAAGACATTCTTAAAATACCTCTGGTTTAAAAACTTTGGAGGACCTCCTCCTCTTCACATCGCCTACTGATTGTTTCTGAATGATGAGTTGGGGTGATTATCGCTGTAGGAACTTTGGAGGACCTCCTCGTCTTCACAACGACCACTCATCGTTACTGAATGAGTTGGGGAGCCCATCGCTGAGATCCCGACGCTCTCTGGCTTGTCTAGTTTTTTGCGTAAGGTCGCTAATGGAGTCATTGACTCTCACGAGATTGTCGGTCCTTTGAATTTCCACGTTTCTAGAGCTGCTAGTGGACAAACTGGCTCCTTTTATAAACCGTCATCTTCTAGACCCCTCATGTTGGTGCCACCCTTTTTTAACATGTGCTCGATCTATAACCCAATCAGCTCTGAGTTGCTTCATCATCATCATCATCAGCTTTTTATATCCCACTGCTGGGCACCGGCCTCTTCGCTGCCACATATCCAACTTCAGCACTAAGATTTGAATATGGAGGACCATATTCACCATATACAGTTTACAGGGTTATTACAGGGATATTCACCATATACAGTATAGTATAGGGATTTTACAGGGACCATATACAGTTTAACGTCGAATCCGAACGACAAATTTCCAGAGAAGGTATTAGGCAGTTGAGACCCCACGGTTGCCTAAGCCGGTTTGGGAAATTGAGTGTGATGGGTTGCAGCCATTAGTTTTTAATTTTTGCTGCTTTTTGGTTCTGTGGGAATTTGAACCCCAGCTGTCTGACTGAGCCACCACCACACCCGTGGTGTTCACTGAGTTGCCGGCATCTTTCAAATTAAAGGCCTTTCTGATCCTCTAATATCCCTCTAATTTCTTCCAGTAATTATAACTTTAACATAAAAATTAGCTAGCGTTATTAAATGTATTCTTTTGATATAAGAAAAGTGTTTGGTAGTATATCAAGTGAAATAAAAATCAGCAACAGATATCATTTCAGCAGATATAAATAATTGAAGTAGGCGCTGTAAAATGTTTGAGGGAGGAAACGGTCGCGACTGCGGTTGACCCTGCGTTGACGACCCGCTCGGGACTAATGGTCGATACGGCGATGTTTTCCGCCGCAAGATTTATTCAATGTTATTCCGGTTGTCGGAAAACTAATGACAAACGTGCTACTTGCTCGCTGGAAACCACCGGCGCCCATTACCCATCCGTCTTCGCCGGATATCATTCAATAACCCGCGTCAACTTTTTTCACACGCCCGCCCTTCACGCTGCCGCCCGACATGTATTTATAAAAATCACACGCGAGAAATGGTCACAAATATCGGACACGACTTGATCCAAAAGACGTTAATAATGGATAAATTATGAAGAAAGAAAATGCTGTGCATATTTCAGCTATGAATGTAAGGATTATATAAATGGGAGCTTATATTAACAAATAATTCGTTCGATCAAACAAGTCTAATCGATCTAATGGCTTATAACCATTAGATCGATTGAACCATTAGACGACTGCATATGTCTGGACTGCAACAGCCAATAATATGATAACAGATGGAATGTACTTCGAAGAAAAGGACGAGTGGGAAAGGTTCCAATCCAAAAATAAGACCTGTTGGTACCTGAACTTCTAATCCCCTAAGAAGGAGGACGTAAAGAAGACCCAAAAACAACGGCATCTTGAGGTTATGTGGGAAGCGGTTCCAGGATGCTCGGGAAGGGGGCCACCTGGCTAGTTAATTTTACTGTGCCCGCATTAAAAAAAATATAGGAGTTCAACATAATGATAGAATGTGTTTGGAAATGGTTATTGCATGTTTTTATTTTCATTACTTAACTTTTTCACTGCGAATTTCTTTTTGAACTGATGTGATTGAGTGCTCAATATTCCGAACATTAATTATAGCCCGTGCGGAATACCTTTATAACTTTGCAATAATTAGCAAAAATTGTCAAATTTCCAAAAACCAAAGTCTTTATTCAGAACAAATTTTGTTTTTTTGTTTATTTTAGTAGATAAACTTTGCGAAATACTTTTGTTTTATGTCAAAATTGGACTAAAACGTCAAAATAATTTGCAAAAATTATCAAATTTAAAAAAAAAATCTGTGTTTGAAGCAAATTTTGTTTTTTTGTTGATTTGAGTGGACAAGCTTTGCGCAAAACTTTTGATTTATGTCAAAATTGGACGAAAACGTAAAAACAATTTGTAAAAATTGTCAAATATTCAAAAACCAAAATTTCTCTTTCAAGCAAACTTTGTTTTTTTTTTGTTGATTTGAGTGGACAAACTTTGCAAAACTTTAGTTTTATGTCAAAATTGGACGAAAATGTCAAAGTAATTTGCAAAGATTGCCAAAATTTCAAAAACCATCATAATCTCTATTCGAAGCAAATTTTTGTTTTTTTGTTGATTTGCGTGAATACACTATGCAATATACTTTCTAAGTATTTTTAATATCAAATACTTTCAGTTTTATGTCAAAATTGGACGAAAACGAAATAATTGGCAAAAATTGTCAAATTTTCAAAATCTAAAATCTCTATTTGAAGCAAATTTTGTTTTTGTGTTAATTTGAGTGGACAAACTTTGCGAAAGACTTTTGTTTTTTGTCAAAATTTGAAGGAAACGTCAAAATAATTTGCAAAAATAGTCAAATTTTCAAAAACCAAAATCTATATTTGAAGCAAATTTTGTTTTTTTTTTGAATGAAGTTAGTGGACAAACTTTGCAAAATACTTTTGTTTTATGTCAAAATTGGACGAAAACGTCAAAATAATTTGCAAAAATTGTCAAATTAACCAAAATAAAAAACTCTATTTGAAGCAAATTTTGTTTTTTTGTTGATTTGAGTGGGCACACTTTGCAAAATACTTTTGTTTTATGTCAAAATTGGTCGAAAACGTCAAAATAATTTGCAAAAATTGCCAAATTTTTAAAAACCAAAATCTCTATTTCAAGCAATTTTTTTTTTTTTTTTAAATGAAGTTAGTAGACAAACTTTGCAAAATACTTTTGTTTTATGTCAAAATTGGACGAAAACGTCAAAATAATTTGCACAAATTGTCAAATTAACCATAATAAAAAACTCTATTTGAAGCAAGTTTTGCTTTTTTGTTGATTTGAGTGGACAAACTTTGCGAAATACTTTTGTTTTATATGAAAATTGGACGAATGCGTCAAAATAATTTGCAAAAATTGTCAAATTTTCAGAAACCAAAATCTCTATTTGAAGCAAATGTTTCTTTTTGTTGATTTGAGTGGACAAACTTTGAGCAATACTTTTGTTTTGTGTGAAAATTGGAAGAAAACGTCAAAAAAAATTGCAAAATTTGTGAAGTTTTCAGAAACAAAAATTTCTATTTCAAGCAAATTTTGTTTTTTTTTTTGTTGATTTGAGTGGACAAACTTTGCAAAACTTTTGTTTTATGTCAAAATTGGTCGAAAACGTAAAAATAATTTGCAAAAATTGCCAAATTTTCAAAAACCAAAATCTCTATTTCAAGCATATTTTGTTTTTAGTTGATTTGCGAGAATACACTTTGCAATATACTTTCAAAGTATTTTTATTTCAAATTCTTTCCGTTTTATGACAAAATTGGACGAAAACATCAAAATAATTGGCAAAAATTGTCAAATTTTCAAAAACCAAAATCTCTATTTGAAGCAAATTTTGTTTTTCTGTTGAATTGAGCGGACAAGCCTTGCGAAAGACTTTTGTTTTTTGTCAAAATTGGACGAAAACAAAATATTTTGCAAGAATTGTCAAATTAACCAAAATAAAAAACTCTATTTGAAGCAAATTGTGTTTTTTTTTTGTTGATTTAAGTGGACAAACTTTGCGAAATACTTTTGCTTTGTATCAAGATTGGACGAAAACGTCAAAATAATTTGCAAAAATTGCCATATATTGATATAAAATTGAAATCTCTATTTCAAGTAAATTTTATTTTTTTGTTGATTTGAGTGGAAAACTTTGCGAAATTCCTTTGATTTATGTCAAACTTGGACGAAACCGTCAAAATGATTTGAAAAATTGCCAAAGTATCGAAAACCAAAATCTATATTCAAAGCAAATTTAGTTTTTTTGTTGATTTGAGTGGAAAACTTTGCGAAATACTTTTGATTTATGACACTGATTATGAATCCTTTGAGACACTTTGCGAAATTCCTTTGATTTATGTCAAAATTGGACGAAAACGTCATAATAATTGGCAAAAATTGTAAAATTTTCTAAATCTAAAATCTCTATTTAAAGCAAATTTTGTTTTTTTGTTGATTTGAGTGGACAAACTTTGCGAAATACTTTTGTTTTTTATCAAAATTGGACGAAAACGTCAAAATAATTTGCAAAAATTGTCATATATTCAAAAACCAAAATCTCTATTTCAAGCAAATTTTGTTTTTTTGTTGATTTGAGTGGAAAACTTTGCGAAATACTTTTGATTTATGTCAAAATTGGACGAAAACGTCAAAACAATTTGTAAAAATTGTCAAATTTTCAAAAACCAAAATTTCTATTTCATGCAAATTTTTTTTTTTTTATTTGAGTGGACAAACTTTGCAAAACTTTTGTCTTATGTCAAAATTGGAAGAAAATGTCAAAGTAATTTGCAAAGATTGCCAAAATTTCAAAAACCATAATCTCTATTCGAAGCAAATTTTGTTTTTTTGTTGATATGAGTGGAGACACTGCAAAATTCATTTGATTTATGTCAAAATTGGTCGAAAACGTCAAAATAATTTGCAAAAATTGTCATATATTCAAAAACCAAAATCTCTATTTCAAGCAAATTTTGTTTTTTGTTGATTTGCGTACATTTGCGATTTGTTGATACACTATGCAATATACACTGACGAGCATAAAATTAGGGTCACTCCGTAATTTAAAGTTATTTTTAATTTTTTTAGTTTTTTACGTGTTTTTTCCGTTGTAACAGTCTACTAACTGATTGCTGGAATAAAACAAAAGATTTTTCTTTCAAAAAGTTTATTGAAAGTAATAATAATTAACAATTTTAATTATATGTGCTAAGTAAGGAAAATGAACAAGTTCACTTTGATATGTTTTTGTTGAAATAAAAGAAAGTTTAAGGACAGCAAAGCATTTGTTTCTGTGGTCTCATCTGTCTGTTGTAAATTGTTGTCATTGTTAGTGTTTTGCAATGAGCATAAATCTCGTTGTTGCGGCACAAATCGTGTCGGCTTTAGACGACGGTCGCGGTCAGCGCGAAACTGCGAGAAACGTTGGTGTAAGTCTCTAGAGTTTGCAACGAGTATGGCGGCGGTTCGAAGAGACTGGTCTGCTCACTCGAGGACCTTCTTCAGGCCGAGGCAAAACTCCAACAGCTAGGGATGACCGCTTTCTCGTTTCTAGTGCTTTGAAAAACAAAACGGTCACGGCAGTT
Source organism: Phosphuga atrata (assembly GCA_944588485.1). Classification (NCBI taxonomy): domain Eukaryota; kingdom Metazoa; phylum Arthropoda; class Insecta; order Coleoptera; family Silphidae; genus Phosphuga; species Phosphuga atrata. The sequence continues at coordinate 101,820,535 of OX155892.1, forward strand.
TCCCTTCGAAATCATCTGCAAGAAGTGAGAAATGTAAACATAAGTGAGTGGGAAGTTAGGAGACAATTTATGCTGCTGGATTATCTTCCCGAACTAGAGCTATTGGACCGTTTTTTTTGCCGCTTTTCCGTGCACACCGGATTGCTAGGTTGAATTTTGCACGAGAACACTTGACTTGGACAATAGCGAATTGGAGACGCGTATTGTTTTTCGATGAACCGCAATTCTGTCTTACGGGCTCAGATAGACATGTAAGAGTGTGGTGACGACAAGGCGAGAGATATGCTCAAGCGTGTATTGCCGAGCGACTACCATTTGGCGGAGGATCAATTATGGCTAGGGAGGCATATCTTTTGACACGGGCACGGAGTTAGTCTTTATCGAGAATGGGGCGTTGACTGCGCATAGGTATCTGGCAGAGGTTCTAGAAGGCCATATTTTTCCATTCATTATTATTCTTGGAGACGACGCAACATTTATGCATGATAACGCACAGCCCCACACTGCTCGGATAGTTACTGAGTATCTTGACGAGTGTAAAATCACGCGATTTGTTTGGACAGTTCGCAGTCTAGATTTAAATCCAATTGAACATATTTGGTATGAGATGGGAAAACATTTACGAAGACATGTGCCGGCCCCCCGAAATTCTAGAGAGCTTCGCGACATACTGTTGCAAGAATGGGACAATCTTCCGCAGAACTTGATCCAAAATCTGATCCAGAGCATGACACGTCGTTTGCAAGCTGTTGTCACTGTCAGAGGAGGGAATATTCGCTACTGAAGTCCTTAAACTTTCTTTTGTTTCAACAAAAGCATATCAATGTAAAGTTGTTCATTTTCATTACTTAGCATATCAAATTAGAGTTGTTCATTTTCATTACTTTCAATAAACTTTGAAAAAGAAAAACCTTTTGTTTTATTCAAGCAATCAATTAGTAAACTGTTACAACCGAAAAAACACGAAAAAAACTAAAAATTTCTAAAATAACTTCAAATTATGGAGTGACCCTAATTTTATGCTCGGCAGTGTACTTTCAAAGTATTTTTTATTTCAAATACTTTCAGTTTTATGACAAAAATGGACGAAAACGTCAAAATAATTGGCAAAAATTGTCAAATTTTTAAAATCTAAAATCTCTATTTGAAGCGAATTTTGTTTTTCTGTTGATTTGAGTGGACAAACTTTGCGAAATACTTTTGCTTTGTATCAAGATTGGACGAAAACGTCAAAATAATTTGTAAAAATTGTCATATATTCCAAAACAAAAATCTCTATTTCAAGCAAATTTTGTTTTTTTGTTGATTTGAGTGGAAAACTTTGCGAAATTCCTTTGATTTATGTTAAAATTGGACGAAAAGGTCAAAATAATTTGCAAAAATTGCCGAACTTTCAAAAACCAAAATCTCTATTTCAAGCAAATTTAGTTTTTTGTTGATTTGCGTGAATACACTTTGCAATATACTTTCAAAGTATTTTTTATTGCAATTACTTTCAGTTTTATGACAAAAATGGACGTAAACGTCAAAATAATTTGCAAAAATTGCCAAACTTTTAAAAACCATAACCTTTATTCGAAGAAAATTTTGTTTTTTGTAGATTTGAGTGAAAACACTTCGCAAAATTCCTTTGAGTTATGTCAAAATTGGCCGAAAACGTGAAAATAATTTGCAAAAATTGCCAAATCTTCAAAAACCAAAATCTATATTTGAAGCAAATTTTGTTTTTTTTGTTGATTTGAGTGGACACAAGAAGGAAAAGATGATTCCTTCTGGTCTTATGGGAATTTACATGCACAGCCTCCTTATGGACGCTTTACATGACACCGCCTAACTTGACCTTAACCTGACTAGTTCCAAACCTTACCGATAGATGGCGCCTTTGTAGAAAGTATATTGTGCATTTGGTTGCAGACATATTAAGGGTTGATTCAAATGAGATTATAGGGTTTTAATTACATAGTTTGACAGCTTTGGTGACTTGCAACCACCTGCAGAGCTGTTAAAATATTTTCCAGGTTGCGAGATAGTGTATAATCATAATAGATATCAGAAATTTTATGTTTCGATAATTTCCTTCAACAGCTTTTTTTAGATTGCCCTTAATGAATGGTTAGCCAAATCTTTTGTTGGAAATAACTTAATTGCAATTTATAATAAAAACCCTGGCTACGACTTCATCGTAACAATCTATCTAGTTTCAACTACGAGAAGAGTTTTCTTTCACCTCGAATCCTCATTTCATCTTCAAATTCCCGTTGAAACAACTTCATGTTGAAACAACTTCATGTTGCGACAACTCCATGTTGCGGCTTCGTATTGCGACAACTTCAAGTTGCAACAGCTTCACATTGAACTTGAATTAGACTTATAATAATTAAGTGGACCATATAAGGTACAATCTAATCCATCTAGTCCAATTCAGTTAACATTGTAGAGAATTCATTATATTAAGTACATTTTAATCTAGTGGACTATATGGACAAGACAATAAAGAGACAGGACTAGATACATACAAGAAGGAGACAAGACTAGGCAAGATTTGACAGACTAGACAAGACTAGACAAAATTTAAAATAAATTCGTGGTCTGTTAGAAAAGTATCCGACCTAATTTTTTTGAAAACCTGATGGATTTGAATCAAGCGCGCTTGCATGAGCCAACCTTGAACCTTCGTGCGCATGCGTGAATTTTTCAAGTAAAATGACGACAAGTGAAATGAGGGATGTCCTACGTCGCCTACGTGATGCTGTGCTGCGCAAGCGACTGGAGTTGTGGTCATCAGGAGACTAGCGACTCCATCAAGACAATGCTCCAGCACATTCTTCGCACTTGGTTCACAATTTTTTGGCGAAAAACCAGACTCCTCTGGTTCGACAGACTCCTTTCTCTCCTGATATGGCCCCCTGCGACTTCTGGCTATTCCCCAAAGTCAAGAGGCCATTGGAAGGAAAGCGATTTAACACAAGAAAGGACATTATGACTGCAACGACAGCCCAGCTAAAGTCGATTTCGAAAGAGGCTTTCTCGGAATGCTTCCAACAATGGCGGCACCGCTGGGAGAAGTGTGTTGAGTCCCAAGGAGACTACTTTGATGGTGATTAGGTTTCCAACGGTATGCCAGTTTTTTTACTGTCTAAAGGTCGGATACTTTTCTAACAGACCACGTATATGGCTATCCGCATAGTTCACAATTATTTTTGGGGATTTTTTTAAATGTTCATCTTTCTAACGATAAGACCATAGGTGCAGGGGTGAGTCCCGAATCTTTCACCCAGAATAAGGCAACGCTCCAATGAGAGTGTATATATTTATTAATCTCTTTATGTTTAAAAAAGCCACAATGATTTCATGAAAGCTATAGCAGTCCATATAATCTGGTCGCCAAATCAGTTGGACTACTATAACAGTCCATAGCAGCTGGGCGTCAAATCAATTGAACTGCTATAGCAGTCCATAGCAGCGAAAGGGTTAAAGCGGACTGTGTGTGGTGTTTGTCTTTGAGCGGGAAACAAATGCAGTACAAACCGCACGTTGAAAGTGTTTTCAGTAAATATAGGAGGAAAAGGATAAATATTACAGATGGAAGTCGCGGTTAAATATTTCCTTTGAAGGGACAGCTTATAAAAACTTATAAAATGACGAAAAAGCGAGCGAAATAATTCGCAAATTTATTAATTAAAACAAATTTTCTTAGAGAAATGCGGTCCAGTACGCTTAGAAGCATTTGTTGATTGTACGTTTTTCAGATTGGAAATTTCAGAGGGAATCCGCGTTGCAAGCTGGAGTGGTCTTGGCCACACTCCAGTTTCTCTGGTGCGGTTTCATTTAATATGATCCGCTACCATCGGATACGCTCGGTTAGGCTCCATTATCGCCGATATTGTGTTTGAGCTTTGCTTAACTTAAACTCCACTCGGGGTCCCAGCACCGCCTCGGCTGCGGATCGATGCCGGCTCATTTCTAATTACCCGAAAAGAGTTGGATCCAGCGGCCCCTCAAACTACACCGGCTCCCGTTAAAATCACTTAATTAACATCCCCTTCGTTTACTACTACCCAATTCTTGACGCTAATTGTTCCTCGGAAAGTTCTCATAGTATGATTATGTGCCTTTTTTTCTCTCCCGGGCCCGAGCATAATTAACTTTGAAATTCTTACTTTAACACGCTATAGGATTAATTTCGTCACAGCTAATTTTAGAGCAAATGTTGCCTCAGCCAACTCGAGATCTTAATTAATTTAATCACTATATTTCACTATTAATACGTTTTCAAAATTACTCACCAAGAAAAGTTTCTCTTTGCAATCATTAAATACCATTTACTTAATGAGCAACAAATAAGTAAGCAATAATCTAGACTTTCTAGACTTATCTAGATAAATTCTACAAACTTAAAACAAACGGAACACAGCTTGAATATATAAATATATTCAGCCTTTCCGGAGCTCTATAACAATTATTGAGTCTTTTTAGGACTACCAAAACAAATATCATGTGAATTTGTATATGAAATGTGCGTGTTATAAATTCTAGTCTTGTGTTGTCTAGCCGTGTGTGTCTAGTTTTGTTCGAAAATGAATAATCCCTAACTACATTTTAATATAACGTATTCCAACTGTAAATGGTTTTCCATTAGCGAATATTATTTATACATGCGAACAATAAGCCGCGTGTAAAAACTATATGCAATTTTTTCACAAACTGAATTTTTCATTCAGAGTGGAAAAATCGAAAGCCTCGTGCAAAAACGTTTTCCGAGAAATATGCATATTAATTATCCCATTTTATTGTTCATTTTCGCCGCGTTAAATCGATACACGCGCTGCCCCCACGGTATATTTAAGGCCCTCTTTCGCCTCCCACGCTTACGCTTCCTCGCATCAATTTATTAACTTTATTCCTGCACGGCCATTATTATTTACACCTTTTCTACTTCACTCTGCGTTTCTCATTTTGTGTCATTTTTCCCCTTCCGCCTTATTAATCCAAGATTACTCAATTGAACCAACAAACACCTTATGTAACTCCAAATGAAAGAACAATAACGGATAGTCTATAAAAATCCTTTCATTAATATCCTTTTTCAATCTCGTCGAGTTTTCTTTTATTCAAAGACAATGCTATACAGGGTGTTAGGTTAGATTAAATTCCTACATTATACTAAAAGAGGAAAGGTCGATTCCCATATGCGCCACACTCACCTACGCGACGTCGTGCGACATCGCCTGTCAAATAATGATTACATTGTTTTATATGGGCACGTCGCGTAGCCATAGTGACAACGTGTCCATTTAAAACAATGTAATCAGTATTTGACAGGCGATGTCGCGTGACGTCGCTTAGCTGAGTGTCGCGTATATGAGAATCAGCCTTAACGTCATTTTTTTGAATTTAAAAAATATATATTTAGTTATTATACGATTAAATTTCTTAAACAACTGATTTTCAAAAGATTCAAGTGTTTTCTACAAATAATTTTTTTTTGTAGCCTTTTCGGTCTGGTGCGTTCGAACCTAGGGGAGTTGAGACGCGGGAATAGCACCACTCGACGGGGCTCTCGGGTCTGCACTCGGGCCTACACTTTGTAACCATTTACCCTCTCCGGGCACGACTGGACGTGTTTTTCAAGCTTTGTCTCTTTTTCATCCACAACTCGAACAGTTTTCGTCGCACGGACGTGGTTTTGGTGCCGGTGTTTCCGGAATGTCGCCACACGTCCGACTGTCACATCACTTTTCGACATTTTTCTTAAAATTTTTGGGTGCAGAAAACTAATTTTTTCTTGCAAAAATTTCGTCATTTTTGGACGCCTAAACGACACGATCCGGAAGTCTTATCGAAAATCGCTGCCCGTGGGGTCGCCTAACGTCGCCATACGTCCGACTGTCACATCACTTTTCGACATTTTTACTTAAAATTTTTGGCAAGTGCAGAACTTGTGCAAGTGACTAACTTTTCCTTGCAAAAAATTCGTCATTTTTTGACGCCTAAATGACACGATCTGGAAGTCTTATCTAAAGTCGCCGTACGTGGGGTCGATCGCCTATGTTTTGGCTACAATAATATGAGTCGGAGGACCTAGAGTCGCAGAAAAATGTGAATAACGAGGCTGAAAAAAGTCGAATATAAAATTCCACGAAAGCCCACGGACGCCCTACAGCGACGAGAGTGGTGTCCGAGGACGCGTTTTGAAGTTTTCTACCGGAATCCTTACTTGAATTTCATTTTTCCTTTCCATCTTTGTCGTGGCCTCCAAAAAGTGGTAATTTTTGTTAACAAACTTTTGAGGTCCGTGTGGGGAATCCTTCGGCCTAAATCGCCAAGTAACGACGGAATCGCAAATTTCAATTAATTCTAAGACGACTGACGTGTGGCGTTTCCCGACTTTTACCTGGGGAACCGCACGACGTCGTTTTTTGAAAAGGACAAATTCGGCTTATTTATGCCGCCAGAGGCGGCAGATTTTCGGTGTTTTAACCGCGCTTCTTCGATGCTTTAACTGCGAATGTCCATCCGCAGGTTGCGCATCTCCAGGTAACGTCCTCAAAAGGGGTCAAACCCCCCCCCCCCCCCCGAAAATCGAGGTTTTTGTGGAAGTTGAGTCGGCGACACAAAACGAGATTGTACATTTGTATAGTGCAGACCCGAGAGCCCCATCGAGCGGTGCCATTTTGGCGAATCCCTTAGGTTCGAACGCATCAGACCGAAACCTAAACTCACGTTTTTTTTACCTTCGAGGCGCATTTTGTATCGGATCTCAAAACTTCTTCACGGATCATTTAGCTGCCCTCGCGCCACGATTTATATAGCCACTGCTCGCCGTCCTGCGACGTCCCGTTCACCAGGTGCAAGAGAAAATGCAACGGATGCCTACGGACGCCCTACAGCGACGAGCACACCACTCCTCCCGAGCGTCTCGAAGTTTTCTACCGGAATCCTCACGTAAATTTCATTTTTCCTGGCCATCTTCGTCGTAGCCTTCGAAAAAGTGGTAATTTTTGTTAAGCAAACTATTGGCGTCTGTGTGGGGAAGCGTTCGGCCTAAATCGCCAGGTCACGACGGAATCGTAAATCTCAATCAATTCCGAGACGACTGACGTATGACGTTTCTCGAATTTTATCTGGGGGATCGCACCACGTGGGTTTTTGAAAAGAGCAAATTCGGCTTTTATATACCGCCGTTGGCGGCAGATCTGTGTTTTAACCGCAGTTCTTCGATGCTTTAACTGGGAATGTCAGTTCGCACGTTGTGTGTGTCAGGGTTAGGTCCTACCGCGCCCCTCCAAAGGGTCAAACACCACCCCGGAAATCGAGGTTTTTGCAGAAAACAGCCCGATGGAAGTAGAGGCGGTGGCGCAAAACGGAATTGTACAATTGTATAGTGCAAACCCGAGAGCCCCGTCGAGCTGTGCCACTTTGCAACTCCCCCAGGCTCTAAAGCACCAGACCGAAACCTAAATTTAACTGCCCTCGCGCCACATTTTTAGAGAGCCTGGTCGACGTTCTGCGACGTCTCGTTCACCTGGTGCAAGAGAAAATGCAACTTTTTTTACCGATTTTGCAATCACTTTCACGGACGCCCTACACTTATTTAAAGGGCTCCAGGTCTCCGCCTGGGTTTCTTCTCCTCTAACCACTTGCCCGCAGCTATTCCAGCAAGATTTCAGATATTTCAAGAAAAGGGCAAATTCGGCTTTTATATGCCGCCGTAGCTGTTTTAACCGCAGTTCTTCGATGCTGTAACAGCGAATGTCCGTCCACACGTTGCGTGTGTCTAGGTTAAGTCCCTTTGCGTGTGTCCAGGTTGCGTCTATCCTACCGCGCCCCTCCAAAGGGTCAAACAATCGAGGTTTTTGCGGAAACGGCCCGATGGAAGTAGAGGCGGCGGGGCTAAACGGAATTTTACAATTGTATAGTGCAAACCCGAGAGCCCTGTCGAGCTGTGCCACTTTTGCTACTCAACTCTCCGAGGTTCGAACGCACCAGACCGAAACCTACATTTATATGCCCTCGCGCCACATTTTTAGAGCCCCTGCTTGTCGTCCGGCGACGTATCCTTCACCTGGTGCAAGAGAAAATGCAACTTTTTTTACCGACTTTGCAATCACAGATGCCCACGAACGCCCTACAGCGACGAGAGTAGTGTCGGAGGACGCGTCTCGAAGTTTTCTACCAGAATCCTTACTTAAATTTCATTTTTCCTGGCCATCTTCATCGTGGCCTCCGAAAAAGTGGTCAATTCACCACGTGGGTTTTTGAAAAGGGCAAATTCGGCTATTATATTCCGCCGTAGGCAGCAGATCTTCGGTGTTTTACCCGCAGTTCCTCGATGATTTAATTGCAAATGTCAGTTCGCAAGTTGAGTGTGTCTAGGTTACGTCCTCCGTCCTACCGCGCCCCTCCAATGGGTCAAACCAGCCCACCCCCCCGGAAGTCGAGGTTTTGGCAGGCGGCGGCACAAAACGGGATTGTACATTTGATGAGTGTAGAACCGAGAGCCCCGTTGTGCGATGCCATTTTCGGGACTCAACTCCCCCAGGTTCGAACGCACCAGACCGAAACCTAAACTCACGTTTTTTTACCTTCGAGGCGCATTTTGTATCGGATCTCAAAACTTCTTCACGGATTATTTAGCTTCCCTCGCGCCCCGTTTTAAGAGCAACTTATGAAAATGCAACTTATTTTACCGACTTTGCAATCACTTCCACGCACGCCCTACACTTATTTAAAGGGCTTCAGGTCGCTGCTTTGGTTCCTTCTCTTCAAAACACTTGCCCGCAGCTATTCCAGCAAGACTCCAGATATTTAAAGATATTCCAGCGCGTCTTCGATGCTTTAACTGCGAATGTCCGTTCGCACGTGCAATCAATTCCACAAACGCCCTACACTTATTTAAAGGGCTCCAGGTCGCTGCTTGGATTTCTTCTCTTCAGAACACTTGCCCGCAGCTACTCCGACAAGAATTTTTAATCTGGGACCAAATTTTGCGAATCTGGGATACTTTAAAGGGAAAAGAGCGCAAAAAGTGAAAAAAATCGAAGGTGTCTCGCGACGGTAGCTAGAACTGCCGAACCAATTGACTGATCGGAACGGAACTGGCGTCGTTCGATCTGGTATAGAATCTATTCGTTCGTTTGAAATTTTAATCCCGATTGCGCTAAAGATAACGTCGCGACGCCATAAAAACAACATTTTTGGACGTCCAGGAATACTCGCACAGAATCTCCAACTTAAGCTCTAAAGGAAAGATTTCGCCCGATTCCCGTACAGAATTAAACGTCTTATCTTTTAGTACAAGCGGCATCGCGCTGCGTCTTTTGCAGCCGTCGCGACGCCCGCCGAAACTCGCCCCATTGCAAGAAGCTAATGATAAAACGTCATTATAACGTCCATCTTTTTGCAGCCCCCTGGTGAATGTTCTGGATTTTTCAGTGGATTCTAGAATGGTCCTCTGGCTTTCTGCACCAATAATTGGACGTTGCGAAAACGCGTCGCGACACCCACTTATAACTGTTAAACTGCACAGAGAAAAACTTGAATGTCGATTTAGAACACCAGGATGTCGTGTTTTTGACATTCCATGTTAATCGGCACGTAGGCCCCGTCGAGGCGCGCATTTCGGTACCGGCACTGCGTCGCTGCAACCACAGAGTCACCCGCCACAGTTCGAAACGTATCAGCTGCTATACGCCAGAAGGTGCAGAGAGTCTGACCGTTACAGTTTCGCCATATCTGGGCGCAGCGACTCGAAACTACACGTGTTCGATTCGGAACGGATACCCGCGCCTCTTTTGCATTAGCGACTCAACTCTCCCAAGTTAGAACGCACCAGACAGAAACCTAAACTCAGGTTTTTTTGACCTTCAAAGCGCATTTTGCATCGCATCTCAAAACTTTTCACGGATTATTTAGCGCCACGTTTTTAGAGCCCACGCTCGCTATCCTGCGACGTCTCGTTCACCTGGTGCAGAAGAAAATGTACCTTTTTTACCGCTTTTGCAATCACTTCCACGGACGCCCTACACTTACTTAAAGGACTCCAGGTCGCTGCTTGGGTTCCTTCTATTCAGAACACTTGCCCGCACCTATTCCAGCAATAATATTTAATCTGGGACCAAATTTAGCGAATCTGGGACAGTTTAAAGGGAAAAGTGCGCAAAAAGTGAAAAAAACAAAAAAGTGAAAGTTGTCTCGCGGCGTACCTAGAACTTCCGAAAAGATCAGATTGACTGATCGGAACGGGACTGGCGCCGTTCGATCGGACATAGAATCTGTTAGCTCGTTTGCGAGTTTAATCCCGATTGCGTTGAAGATGGCGTCGCGACGCCATAAAAACGACGTTTTTGGACGTCCTGAAAAACTCGTGCAAAATCTCCAATTTATGCTCTGAGGCAAAGATTTCGCCCGATTCTCGTACAGAATTAAACGTTTCATCCTTATGTACAAGCGGCATCACGTCTTTTGCAGTCGTCGTGACGGATGCCAAAACTCGCTCTTTGCAAGAAACTAATGATGACAGTAAAACGTATATATTCTTGCAGCCCCCTCGTGAATGTTTTCGACATAATTGAACGTCGCGGTGATCACATACATAACTATTAATGTGTACAAAGATAAACTTGAATGTCGATTTAGGGCACCAGGATGTCGTGTTTTTAACATTCCATGTTAACCGGCATGTAGGCACATAGTCGCCCGCCACAGTTCGAAACGTATCGGCTGCTCTACGCCAGAAGGTGCGACCAATCTGACCCCTGCAGTATCCCCATTTCTGGGCGCAGCGGCTCGAAACTGCAGTGTTCGATTCGGAACGGATGCCCGCGCCTCTTTCGCATGTAAGAGTTCGCGTTCCGAGCCGTTCCCGTCGAGCTGCCGACGTTTGAAAACTTCTTTCTTTCTTTCGTACGCTTTCTTGAAATTTGCTCTCCTCACCGCCCAATCCGACTTTTGAACCAGATACGAGGCGATGCCGCCCACCGGTACCATTCGCGGCTTCCTACGTAGCTCCCTTCTTCCGGTGCCCCCAAAATGCCGAAAAAAATCCGCAACCGCCTCTTTGGCCGCCAATAATAATATGTAATTGGACGTCTTTACGCATCTATAATTGGACGTTGCGGAATCGCGTCGCGACGCCCACTTATAATCTGCACTGTTAACGTTAATATGCACAGAGAAAAATTTGAATGTCGATTTAGTGCGCCAGGATGTCGTTTTAACATTCCATGCATTAACCGTCATGTGGGCTTCGTCGAGACGCGCATTTTGGTATCGGCACGGCGTCGCTGCGACCACAGAGTTGTCCAGCAAAGTTCGAAACATATCGGCTGTTTCGCCATTTCTGGGCGCACCGACTCGAAACTACACGTGTTCGATTCGGAACGGATGCCCGCGCCTTTTTTGCATTTAAGGGTTTGCGATCCGAGCCGTATCCGTCGAGCTACCGACGTTTGAAAACTTCACGCTTTTTTTGCACGCTTTCTTGAAATTTCCCCCCCTCACCGCGCGGTCAAACCCGACTTTTGCACCAGACACGAGGCGATGCCGCCCATCGGTACCATTCGCGGCTTCCTACGCCCGAAATGCCGATCGATGTTCGATCGAGTTCGAGATCGAGTTCGACGATCATCGGGAAAATTTGCGTTCGCATCGTGCAAGATAGATGCGGGAATCTAAAAAATCGATCCGCACTTCAGTAGGGCCCCCGATACGGAAATATATATAAATGTGAAGAGTGCACTGTAAAAGTGCACTTTCAAGTTTGCCGCCATTTGCGTTAAACGAGCCGCTGCGGATTTTGACTGCCGATTTTCGAAGCAGTTGTATAGCTAGAACCTTTGGATTTGCGGCAGCGTAACTAGCCCCGCCGCCGAGCGTCAAGGCGCCGAGTTATGGACGAGCAAAGACCTCGAGATTGTTTGCCTATTTTTTCAACTCGCTCGCAACCTAAGAAATATTTTGTTTTATTCTATCAATTTCTTATCTAGACAAGACTAGTTTATTCATTTAGTTATTCTATTTAAGAATACAGTTCGTGAACAATGTAAATACATCATAACATACACACACGTATGTAACAGTCCGCGATTAATGATAAGTTATAATTGAGAACACACACGTGCGTTTGGTTTACGATTCGTTGATTGGTTGAGAGCTGCTACTACGTGCTGATACATGCATCGCCCCCCGTGCCACAATTCAAACTAACGGAAATTGGCATTGCGTACATTGGGTTGCCTATATCCATGAGCACTCTTATTCTAGTTTAACCCAAATATGCACTAAATAATAACCATTAAGAATGTATTTCTTTTCATTTCGTTCAACGTAAATACTGTCGAGTAACAGTTATATATGAAAATAGAACTGTTTGTTTATTATTATGTTAAATAATGTACCTAATAAGAAATAAATTTGTTGCATCAAACATATTTTTCTTATTTAACAGAAACAAATTAGTGCAGTCGTAGATAAGGTATAGTACATAACTCGAGTTGTAAGGCAATTACGTACTCGCGGAATTACGCAATCCCCCGCTACGCGAGTCGTGCGCAACTGTTCCGCTCGTACAACTCTCGTTACGTAATATACCATTACAAAACCTATCTAATTCTAACAAGACGTATTTATTTTTAAAGAAAAGCTTTTACGTGGCAAGAAACAGAAAGGCTTTATCTTGTTTTCAACGAAAATTGGGTTAGCAGACGTCACCAAAACAAAAACGAACGAAGGCGTATAGAATCTTCCGCTCGATAAATGGTTTATAAGATTGAAAGGAATTGTCGAGAAGTGGTGATATTAGAGTACGGGATCTGATGAGTTACTTCCGGAATAACTTTTTGTATAAAAAGTTTGTATGTATATTGTATGCGATGCTGTAAAGTTTTTAATGCTCTTTGCAAACACGTAGTGGGTTGGTAGACTGGAGTGAAACGAAGACGTAAAACGAACTCGAATGTTCTGACCAAGAAAAACATTTATAACAGGCGAGAGGGAAACAAATAAAAGAAAGATGTTCTCAAGTATCAATTGGTAGATCGGAGAGATTCCAGCCCGGGGGGGATCTCGTTCAGAAATTGACGGATTTACGAACACCTCTGTTGTATTAAGATAAACGTCTCTTTTGACGGGCTGTGACGTAATTGGCCCGAGTTGGAGATTAAAGTGAGCGCCGTTCGTTTTATCTGCTTGTTATTGGGGTAACGAGGCAAGGGTTGCGTGGCACCGTTTCTCTGTTTGTGTGGATGCAGGAAATGATTCCGCCTGGAGCGAGAAGATAGCGACAAGCACAAAATATTCTTGTATATTTAGACATTTTTTTGTGGGTAAATAAAAAAAATGAGTCTAGTCTCTCCAACAAAAAGTAATTTAACAACGTTAAGCAAGCAATTTTTGTTGTTGATACGAAAGGTTTTTTGTTGGGGTTTTCTTTCCTTTGACATAAAATAATGTTATGTAGATAATTCATCTGACGCTGCAGTCGATTCTTCACCGGCCGGATCATTCTATAGCCCCATAAAAAATCCCTCTAAATTTATTTTTTATTATTATTGGAGCACATAAGTGCTTTTATACGGCCGCTTATCTTTTTTATTGATTCGATATATTTTTGCCGGAGAATAATGTGCGGGGAAACAGACAAGAGGCTCGTTCCGTGAATTGCGTACTGGCAAACAGCGAACGCCGTAAGTCTAACACATCATTTCCATCTGCTTTTTTCTTCGAGTAGTTTTCCACGATCCTCGACGTTTACTCGAGTGCTTTGTTTGTACACTTGCACCGGATTTCTCCTCGTTATTATTGCATTAAATGACGCTACATTCTCGTTTCCACGAGACATTTAAAATCGCATTTTTATTTTCCAAGAGGCACTGCTTAAGAAGCATATAACAATCTCCAACAATAATTCAAGAAGAAAATATAGGAAAATATCTAAGAAGCAAGAATAGTTAGTAAAAAAACTAACTCTCTCTTCATATCTTGTCTAGTCTAAGTTTATACCTGTTTATACAGATATCTCGGTTTAATCTCATCTAGTCCGCTTATTTTCTGAAGAGAACATAACGTGAGTCTTTCTATTGCCATGAATTTGAAGAAGTAGGTCATTTCTTAATTCACACACATAAAATTAAACAAATTATCAAATGTCATTTTTAATAGTCAGTGGTCTTGAGGTTATGTCGTATTGTTTCTAGTGTTAATTTCAACAATTTCATTGGTTATAAATTGAACAATGATTTATTTTATAGTGTTGTGAATTATAAAATTAACAAAGAAGAACAAACATTACAACAGATGTTGAATGTGTTGTCCATTTTCACGAATACACAAATTAATTCGCTGTTTTATGTTATTTCTACCGGTCTTACTTAATTTATTTTATTCAAAAATGTTTACAAAAGAGCGGAAAACTTTTATTGTCGAAAGTTATTTTCGTAATGGTAGACGCCTGGAAAATGGTGAATAGGAATAGAGTATCGACCCGTGCATTGAAGAATTTAGGCAATGTTTTCCTATGGCTGTATGTAATAGGAATTAGTATAGAAGGATGGTATTACGATCAGTTGATTGCTTTTGAAGTACTGGTATCATTAATAACAAATCAAGAAGTGGAAGACCTCGTATTAATAATGAGAATATTATAAACAACATCTGAAATGCAGTCCAAGACCAAGAACCTACCACAAATATCAGCAATTGTTCGCGACAATTTTAATAAATCTGCATTTTAATTCAACATTTGAATCGATTTGGGCATCGATTAAAAGAAGGAGACCGATGTCTGAAGATCGCTCGATTTACCTATTAATTTCGTCGCGAATTAATATATTTGCAGTACGCTTTGAGTGTGCGAAGCGTGTAGAACGAAATCGAAGTTCGACCGACATGTGCACGCATTATTCAGTTTAGCGTTTCAAGTCAAATTAACCAGGGGTGTGATCACGAGCCCAAAGGGCTGAAGCGGCATCCAACGTCTGGAAGACAACAATTTTAAGGGAATCCCTCCACTTACTATCCCCATTTCCTCCCTTAAAAAAGGCGCCGGAAGGACGATCACACATGGCGGAGACGCGAGCAGAACTAACAGGTAAGTGATTAGATTACCCCTGTGTTTTGATTGAACATTTTGATTTTCGAGAGACACGGTCCAAACAGCAATAAAGAGTGGTACCAGTGCAAAATTTGATACGGTTAGGCACATGAATCCTGTGGTATACATAGGAGATTGCATTTTTTGCCAAAAATGTTTTTAAGTTTTTGAATTCGGCAACTTCATAATACCATATTTTTAAGGAGACTATACTTAGTTAGATTAAAATGATTGATCTCAAACGACAGATTTAGCAAGAATTTCATAGATTTAAGTAAAAACTTTATTCAGTTTGCGTTATATAAATCATTTTATATAATAATAAATATTTTCAATGATATATTTTGCTAATTTACAGTTCAAGTACCTGTACTATGAACTTGGCTCTTTCAAAACATTTGTTGGCTCTTTCAATGCGTTATGAAAGAGCCAAATTTCATTCTTTTTATAAATGTCTGTTATAAAGTCTAAGTAAATTGTTGCTATTGGAAAATGTTTTAACACATTACCTACATAAAGAAAGAAACAACAACTTATGAAACAAATTTCGCTGTTTATTTATTTTCTTTCGAATTTTCCCCCTGTCTTTAAAAACTGGCTCGTTCATGCCACTCTTCCTCTATTTAATAATAGTTAGTTTGAAACATTTCGGTGTTATTTATTTGAACTAGTTTAGTTTTAGATTGTGGGAAAGCGGCAAGAATAGAAGCGTTTATGATGATGCACGTCCCCGCGGAACGTTATTAGACTAACAAAGCGGGCTAAATGGCGCGGAACAAACTCGTACTAAATTAAATGAGCCTTCTTATATATTTATTTTTGTGTTTTCGGTTTAATGTGTTGTGCGAGAGCGCCGTTAAAAATGCTCGGTTCTTTCTCCCACTCGAATTCAACGAGAATCCATCCTCGTCTTGTCGACGCATACTTTTTCGTTATTGCGCTCGTTAACGAAAAATTTAAGAAATATATTTATTGCTCTGTTTCATTCTCATCTCTTTAGCAAAAGTTACAGAAGATAAAACGGAGAAGTATACGCATGTAGTATAAGGTGCTGGGTCTAGTAACTTAAACGAGTTCATGGGATGTTATCATGGCTGAACAGTTTAGTAAATATACTGGACACGTATAGTAACTAGAGCTAAGTTACTTGATGTGTCTAGAAGACAACGTCTAGAAATTAGACTCTAGTTACTAGACGTATCTGTGTTACTAGATGTGTCTAGAAACTAGACTCTAGTTACTAGACGTGTCCGTGTTACTAGATGTGTCTAGAAAACAATGTCTAGAAACTATACTCTACTTACTAGAAGTGTGCAGATGACATGGTCTAGTAGCTAGAAACTACGTGGTCTGTTAGAAAAGTATCCGACCTTATTTTTTATTTTGCAAACCTGATGGATTTAAATCAAGCGCGCTTGCATGAGCCGACCTTGAACCTTCGTGCGCATGCGTGATTTTTTTCCGGCCTGTAGATAGCGTCAGTTGCCGTCGATCAGTGTTCTAGTGACGTAGTGTGTAGTGCTCTGGTCGGTTTTTCAATACAAGTAAAATGACGACAAGTGAAATGAGGGATGTCCTACGTCGCCTACGTGATGCTGTGCGGCGCAAGCGACTGGAATTGTGGTCATCAGGAAATTTACGACTCCATCGCGACAATGCTCATTCTTAGTAGATTCTTCATTCAGTACATTCAGTACATTCTTCGCACTTGGTTCACAATTTTTTGGCGAAAAACCAGACTCCCCTGGTTCGACAGGCTCCTTACTCTCTTCAAATGGACCCCCTGCGACTTCTGGCTATTCCCCAAAGTCAAGACGTCATTGAAAGGAACGCGATTTCAAACAAGAGAGGGCATTATCGCTGCAACGACAGCCGAGCTAAAGTCGATTCCGAAAGAGGATTTCTCGGAATGCTTCCAACAATGGCGGCACCGCTGAGAGAAGTTTGTGGAAGCCCAAGGAAACTACTTTGAGGGTGATTAGGTTTCCAACGCTCCAGGTATGCCAGCTTTTTTTAACGGCTAAAGGTCGGATACTTTTCTAACAGACCACGTAGTTACTAGACGTGTTTAGAAATGCGCAATAATGATTAGAAAACTCTTTCTGTATGTCCTGAAGAACAGAAAATCTTTCTATTTAAACAAAATTAGTGCCATTTAATCTATAGCTTTCATTATTTAATGATCTAAAAGTTGAATGCATAGTGAAACTAAACTAATTATAGATATAATTATACAAACGTATACCGCTGAACACGGCTTGCATATATAAATATATGCAACCTTGCCGAAGCTCTATAATATTTTTATTAATAATATTACAGAGGTTCGGAAAGGTTGAATATATTTATACATTAAAGGTAGCTTCGCTGTAATATAAGTTGATTATATATAATAAGTTGAATAAAATAAGTTGATCTAAATGTACACTATAGTATAATCTAAATTGCTTAAGTTTTAGTAAAAGGTTTTATATGAATTTTATGAGTTTTTCAAGAGATCAAAACTTAGTGCCATAATATGTGGGTCGTTGTTGTTCAGCTGTTCGGTAATTCCGCAAACTTTTTATTATTATTATTGCAATATTGTTTGGTTGCACTCGCAAACTTTTCGCCAACATCAAACTTTTTGCGGTTATTTCCATACAACATTTTTGCGAACGTTTCGATTTAATTAATAATTTTCGCGCGGAGAGTTTCACGGCGCGGCTAATCTCCCGCTCGCGTTCTCTCTCCGCCTCCAGTGCGCACAGATGTTTTGCAACTTTTTGAAGGTGTACACGCCGGTGCCATTCCGAAACTCCCGCGACTTGTTGTAAAGGTAAACGTTATAGTTTTAGTTTTAATAACGACTCTCCGCGAACTTTCAACTCGTGCAGTTTTGTTTACATTACGTTTTACATAATGGCATTCATATTTGCATTTGCATCCACTCTAACTAACTCTCAAGGTTTCTAACAGAATTTATGAATCTATATATATGTCCCGTCTCTTAAGTATTGTCTCGTCTCTCTAGTTTTGTATGTCTAATCTTTCTTGTCTGGAATGTCTAGCTTAAGAAATTTAATTTGTTTTAATAAAAAATCACTCACAGCACCGTTCCAAACAATACCTCTGAATTTAAGGTATCGCACGTTAAAATCCAAGAAGTTTTACCGACTTTGGCAGTTTTTGTTAGTTGTTTTGGCAGTTAGATTCCACTCGTCGATACATTCAAGTTGATGTATCGCACGTCAAAATCCAACTACTTTTACCAACTTTGACAGTTACCATTTTTCTTCAATATCTTGGCCACGGTGAAAGATTTTCCAAAAATTCTTTCACAGCACCGTTCCAAACAATACAACTCACAATTTAATGTATCGCACGTCAAAATCCAAGAAATTTTACCCACTTTGAACAGTTTTTAATTTCAAAACCTACTGGTTTTTTTAAGAAATTTTTTCAGAATTACATTCCACTCGTTGATACATTCAATTTGATGTATCACACGTCAAAATCAAACTACTTTTACCAACTTTGACAGTTACTATTTTTCTTCAATATCTTGGCCACGGTGAAAGATTTTCCAAAAATTCTTTCACAGCACCGTTCCAAACAATACAACTCACAATTTAATGTATCGCACGTCAAAATCCAAGAAATTTCACCCACTTTGAACAGTTTTTAATTTCAAAACCTACTGGTTTTTTTAAGAAATTTTTTCAGAATTACATTCCACTCGTTGATACCTTCAATTTGATGTATCGCACGTCAAAATCCAACTACTTTTACAGACTTTGACAGTTATCATTTTTTTTCAATAATTGGGCGACGGTGGCAGATTTTCCAAAAATACTTTAACAGCCCCGTTCCAAACAATACAACACACAATTTAATGTATCGCACGTGAAAATTCAAGAAATTATACCAACTTTGACAGTTTTTAATTTCAAAACCTACTAGTTTTTTTAAGAATTTTTTTCAAAGTTGCATTCCACTCGTCGATACCTCCAATTTGATGTACGAACTTTTACCGACTTTGACAGTTACCATTTTTCTACAATAATTGGTCGACGGTGGCAGATTTTCCAAAAAAAATTCACAGCACCGTTCCAAACAATACAACTCACAATTTTATGTATCGCACGTCAAAATCTAAGAAATTGTATTGCAGGTCAAAATCCTACTACTCTTACCGACTTTGACAGTTACCATTTTTCATCAATAACTTGTCTACGGTGGCTGATTTTTCAAAAAAAATTTCACAGCACCGTTCCAAACAATACAATTCACGATTTGATGTATCGAATGTTAAAATCCAACAAAGTTTTCCGACTTTGACAGTTTTTTATTATAAAACCTACTGGTTATTTTTTATTTTTACAGTTAGATTCCACTCGTCGATCCCTACAATTTGATGTATCGCACGTCAAAAGCCAACATCTTTTACCAACTTTGACAGTTATCATTTTTCTTCAATAACTTGGCGACGGTGGCAGATTTAAAAAAAAATGACAGCACCGTTCCATACAATACAACTCACAATTTAATGTATCGCACGTGAAAATCCAAGAAATTTTATCAACTTTGACAATTTTTAATTTCAAAACCTACTATTTTTTTAAAGAATTTTTTTCAGAGTTACATTCCACTCGTCGATACCTTCAATTTGATGTATCACGCGTCAAAATCCAACTACTTTAACCAATTGTGACAGTTACCATTTTTCTTCAATAACTTGGCGACGGTGACAGATTTTCCAAAAATTCTTTCACAGCACCGATCCAAACAATACAGCTCACAATTTAATGTATCGCATGTCAAAATCTAAGAAATTTTACCCACTTTGAACAGTTTTTAATTTCAAAACCTGCTGTTTTTTTAAAGATTTTTTTTCAGAATTACATTCCACTCGTTGATACCTTCAATTTGATGTGTCGCACGTGAAAAGCCAACTACTTTTACAGACTTTGACGGTTACCATTTTTCTTCAATAATTGGGCGACGGTGGCAGATTTTATAAAACTACTGTCACAGCAGCGTTCCAAACAATACAATTAACAACTTTTACCGACTACTTTTACCGACTTTGACAGTTACCATTTTTCATCAATAACTTGTCTACGGTGGCTGATTTTACAAAAATTATTTTACAGCACCGTTCCAAATAGTACAATTCACGATTGGATGTATCGTATGTTAATATCCAACAAATTTTTCCGACTTTGACAGTTTTTTATTATAAAACCTACTAGTTTTTTTTTTATTTTTACAGTTAGATTCCACTCGTCGATCCCTTCAATTTGATGTATCGCACGTCAAAAGCCAACATCTTTTACCAACTTTGACAGTTATCATTTTTATCAATAACTTGGCGACGGTGGCAGATTTTGAGAAAAAAATCACAGCACCGTTCCAAACAATACAACTCACAATTTAATGTATCGCACGTGAAAATCCAAGAAATTTTACCAACTTTTACAGTTTTTAATTTCAAAACCTACTAGTTTTTTAAAGAAATTTTTTTAGAGTTACATTCCACTCGTCGATACCTTCAATTTAATGTATCAAACGTCAAAATCCAACTACTTTAACCAACTGTGACAGTTACCACTTTTCTTCAATAACTTGGAGACGGTGACAGATTTTCCAAAAATTCTTTCACAGCACCATTCCAAACAATACAATTCACAATTTGATGCATCGCACATCAAAATCCAACAAATTTTACCAACTCACAATTTAATGTATCGCACGTGAAAATCCAAGAAATTTTACGAACTTTGACAGTTTTTAATTTCAAAACCTACTAGTTTTTTGAAGAAATTTTTTTAAGAGTTACATTCCACTCGTCGATACCTTCAATTTGATGTATCACACGTCAAAATTCAACTACTTTAACCAACTGTGACAGTTACCATTTTTCTTCAATAACTTGGCGACGGTGACAGATTTTCCAAAAATTCTTTCACAGCACCGTTTCAAACACCAACACCTACAATTCAATTCACCCCAGATCAAAATCCAACTAAATTTATACTTTGACAGGTATCATCCTCCTAAATTATCTCGAGAACGCTCCAAAAAATTCTTTCACAATATCCATCAGCAACCCAATTCGTACCGAAAAAAATTGTTTCTCACCGAAACATTTTTTTGCAACTTAGACAGTTTTCCATTAACTCGCAAACGCTTCGTCCGATTTCGAAAATTCTTTCACCGCTTCGTTCCAGTTCGCACCAACTACAATCTGCATGGTATTAATTTTGCGAAATTTGACAGATATATGGTGCAGGGTCGAAGGGTCAACTACCCAGAAGGTCCGACGCACGTAATCCCATTGCTACACAGTCTACTACCGGGGATTGAACCAAACGACATTCGCAAATGCTTCATCACGTTCAAATTCATCCTGCAATTCGTCAACATGATTCTGTTGTTGGATTCTTCGGGGGCTAGTAGGCACTACGACGATTTGACGGAGGAGGAGCAAATCGTTTGCGAGGCCACTGCGGGTTTCGACGACTTTGTGCTGCACTTTCTGGACAGATTGTGCACGGGAGTGGAGTCAAACGCGCTGAAATAGACGCGGATGGAGCAGAACGAAACCGACAGGAGGAAAAGCAGGTCGGATATTGTGACCTAAAGCGCGCTGGTTGCCGTACTCTCGGCCGTGCTCACACAGTGTCCACCCAACGTTTTTAACGTAAGTTTTTACAAATAACTCGGTTGAGAATTTGAACTAAATTTTTACAAAATCTTAATCTGTGCAAAAATACCTTTAATTTGAGGTATCGCATGTCAAAATCGGACCATCTTTATAAACTTTGACAGTTAACGTTTTATTTAAATAACTCATAAACTACAAAAACTTTAACAAAAATTCTTTCACAGGTAAAAAACCTAGAAAAGAAAACGAACAATTTGACATATCCCACATCTAAATCCAATTTACTTTAAACCATTTTGACAGTTAAATTTTTTTTAATAACCCGCAAACATTTAGAGTTTCTCATCAAATTCTTCCACACCGATAATTTAAACACAAACTTGCATAATTTGTCCCAGTTTAGACGCCTGTCAAAGTTCTGCTAAACGTTTTTAACGTAAGTTTTTACGAATAGCTCTTAAGCCGTTACGAGTCTTAACGAAATTTTGACGGAATGTTAATGTGTGCAAAAATACTATTAATTTGAGGTATCGCACGTCAAAATCGGACCAATTTTATAAACTTTGACAGTTACCGTTTTATGCAAATATCTCATAAACTACAATAGCTTTAACAAAAATTCTTTCGCAGCTGAAATCTAGGCAAGAAAACGCACAATTTGACATATCACACATAAAAATCCAATGAACTAAACCATTTCGACAGTTACAATATTTATTGGTTTTTGGCTTTAGGCGGCGTTGAAGAAATTCCGACAATTCGCGATGTCGCGGATATTCGAGATCAAGGTGTCGGGTCGGATGGTCAGCATGATCTGTCAGATTTTCGGACAGATCAATCCCGTGGAAACTGCCAAACGCTTTATTCCTTACCTGTGCGATTTAATAGACGGATTGCTGCGCGACGGCGATGACGTCACCAAGGAGGAGAACCTGGACGAGGAGCTGCTTTACTACCTCATGCCTCTATCAGAAGTAAGATTTTTGTTGATAGTCGCTAAACGGTGCGAATTTTGCTATTTGTTGTTTCGGAATGTTAATCTACGCGAAAATACCTTTAATTTTATATATCGCGTGTGAAAATCTGTCTAGTTTTATGCATTTTGACAGTTACCGTTTTTCGTAAATAACTTTGCAACGAATGAAGTTTTTGCAAAAAAATCTGTCTCAATTCAAATCTAAATAATCGAACGCATCTTTTGATACATCACACGTTATATTCCAACAAGTTTTCACAATTTTGTCAGTTATCGTTTTTTGGCGTTATCTCGTTTCTTTATAAACCAAATTCACTCGGGTTTTCGAAAATCTCTACTGAATTAATGCCCGAACAAATTTCAAATTTTTGTTTGAATCCATTCGATAATTTAATCATTTTGTCAGATAGTAGACGTCAGATCTGAGGTTGCACAATACCAAAATCGTCTTCAGTCGATTCTAGATCGCATTTTGTTTATGACATCGATCCAAGGGGGTATTGCCGAAATTAATAATCTTAAAAATTGAAGTAAATATGCTGTAGATACAAAAAATATGATGAATGTTGATGTCTAGACATAATATCAATATAAATTCAATTTAACAAGCGAGTAAATATTATGAAATTCCCGTTGGAATTAAAAGCAAATATTATCCAACATTACAATATTAATTTGTGAAATAATTTGTTTTGTTGAAAAACAAGCGGAGCAACAAATAAACCCGAGAGTGGATATTTTTTTCGTTATTATTTCTGTTAAGTATGAAAAGGGGATTCGAAGTCACATTTATTTCGTGCCATTGTCGTACGGATTCGTGTTCACAGAACAATTTAATCCCGTGTTTTAACTTTTTTTTGCGCCCCGTTCTCGTCTCCCTCGCCCGGCACAACTGCGCGAGTCTTCTTAACAAAGCACATAAAACACGGCAATAAATAATAGCGAAACAAGAATTCTTTTTGTCACTTTAGCTTCTCCCCGAGTTTAATCCTAATATATTTTAAAGTAAAAGTGCACACTGGCAACCGGTCCGCGTCTGTTACTGACTACAAAAAGTTACAACCGAGGGAAAGAAAACACGAGCAAATCCTTCCGGAAGATTTGCTGAAGTGCATTTTAATAGTGTTACGTGGAAAAAGTTTCATTTCCTTCCTCGCTTACTCCTTTCAATTTCAGATATTAAAGTTAAATTGGTGTGTATAGCAAACGTTTCTTTTTTCGTCTCTCTTCATGTTCCGTTTCGAAAGTATTAAAAATAATGAGATTGCGCTGCTCCGCTTCCGGCCGGACATCGCACAGAAACGTCATTGTCTTCTCCTGCTTCTATAATTAGATGGCCTAGTTTTACTAAAGCACAAAGTCACCAATAATATCATAAATAAATGCTTTGGTAAGAATATGTGGTTTATGGACTATTTCTGTGCTTCCTACTTTAGATTTTATTAGTCTTAGTTTTATTTGTCCTGACAGTAGCTCTGCCTCCGTTTTCTCGGGCGCCAATATAAGTTTTTTAGTCACAATCCACTGTGATGCTGTGTCTATTACACGATTTGTTGTACTCATTATTTCATGTCAGTTTTTGGCAGTTACAACAAGAGCCAAGTCATCAGCGAATCCAATTAATGTGGCGCCCTCTAGCAGTTTAGTTCGTCTTATGCCGGATGCCGTCGTCTTATACGACGGCATCCTAAGAACTAAACTGCCAGAAGGCGCTACATTAATTGGATTCCACAGCGTAGGAACCAATATAGAGCCCTGAGGAACTTCACAACTTGCTTCTATTTCTTGCTAATTTTGGGCTCCCAGCACGAATTTCCTGTTGGTTAAGAAACATTTTATCATCCATAACAGATACGGAGCTATGCGTCTCTTTGTCGGTTCACTCATTATTATTTTCCAATTGGCTGTATTAAACGCATTGCGCACATCAAAAGTTTTCCTTGTTCTTTTTGTGCACATTCTAGCTTTCTCTGCGATCTTTAAAACTGCATCAACTACATCTATACTTGACCTGCCTATTCTAAAACCGTACTGCCTGTCAAATAACCCCAGTCCAGCGTCAAGCTCCTGCAAAAGTATCGTTAGTAGGAGTGTTTCTAACAATTTTCCACGACACGTCTAGTGTACATAGAGGCCTATATGACGATGTGTTCTGCAAATGGTTTCTCTCCCTTTCAATGAGAACTAGTCTTGAAAGTTTCCATTTATCTGGAAAGTTTCCTGCAGTTAGGAGAACGTTCATTACTTCAAGGGAAAACATAGCGTGATGCTGGGCGATGATCTTGATAACTTCTGGTGGAACGCCGTCTAGTCCTGGTGTTGTTCCGTACATCATGACCAATGGCCATACAGCCCTATAGTAGGGTCTCAATCTTCTCCAGCTTCTTTCGCCATTCATTTTTGTCTCTAGTCTGGAAAGGTAGATAAGAGAGGCGAGCTGGTCATGGACCTGCGTATACCATCCATTCAGCGCAACGCTGTGTTGTTGCGTTACGTATACAATTTATTGCGTTAACCAGTTCCTCTACGTTGAATAGTGGTATTCCATTACTGTGGGTTGTTTACAAAGGAAGGGCTCCTGGAGTGGGAAAAGAGCTTCAACCACCTGAAGCATTCTCTTCATCATCTTCAATGGCCATACAACCGTATAGTAGAGTCTCAACCTTCTCCAGCTTTTTTCGGCATTCATTCCTGTCTCTGGTCTGCATCGTCAAGTCCGGTGCACCTATCTTTCGCGCGTCTTCGCTTACACCATCCTTCCAGCGCAGCGCTTTGTTGTTCCGTTGCATATACAATTTATTGCGTTAACCAGTTCCTTTACTTTGAATAGTGGTAATCCATTACTGTGGGTTGTTTCCAAAGGAAGGGCTCCTGGCGTGGGAAAAGAGCTTCAACCAGCTGAAGCATTCTCTCTATCATCATCAATGGTCATACAACCCTATAGTAGGGTCTCGACCTTCTACAGCTTCTTTCGCCTTACCTCTGGTCTGCATCGTCAAGTTCGGTGCACCTATCTTTCGTGCGTCTTCGCATACACCATCCTTCCAGCGCAGCGCTGTGTTGTTCCGTTACGTATACGATTTATTGCGTTAACCAGTTCCTCTACGTTGAATAGTGGTAATCCATTACTGTGGGTTGTTTCCAAAGGAAGGGCTCCTGGCGTGGGAAAGAGCTTCAACCAGCTGAAGCATTCTCTCTATCATCATCAATGGTCATACAACCCTATAGTAGGGTCTCGACCTTCTACAGCTTCTTTCGCCTTATCTCTGGTCTGCATCGTCCAGTTCGGTGCACCTATCTTTCGTGCGTCTTCGCATACACCATCCTTCCAACGAAGCGCTGTGTTGTTCCATTACGTATACGATTTATTGCGTTAACCAGTTCCTCTTCGTTGAATAGTGGTTTTGCCATTACTGTGGATTGTTTAAAACGGAAGGGCTCCTGGCATGGGAAAAGAGCTTCAACCACCTGAAGCATTCCCTCCATCATCATCAATGGCCATACAACCCTATAGTAGGGTCTCTACTTTCTCCAGCTTCTTTCGCCATTCATTCCTGTCTCTAGTCTGCATCGTCCAGTTCGGTGCACCTGTCTTTCGTGCGCCTTCGCATACACCATCCTTCCAGCGCAGCGCTGTGTCGTTCAGTTACGTATACGATTTATTGCGTTAACAAATTCCTCTTCGTTGAATAGTGGTGTTTCCATTACAGTGGATTGTTTCCAAAGGAAGGGCTACTGGTATGGGAAAAGAGCTTTAATCACCTGAAGCATTCCCTCCATCATAATCAATTGCCATACAACACTATACTAGGGTCTCGACCTTCTCCAGCTTCTTTCGCCATTAATTCCTGTCTCTGGTATGCATCGTTCAGTTCGGTGCACTATCTTTCGTGCGTCTTCGCTTAGACCATCTCCTTCCAGCGCAGCGCTGTGTTGTTCCGTTACGTATACGATTTATTGCGTAAACCAGTTCCTCTACGTAGAATAGTGGTGTTCCATTACTGTGAATTGTTTCCAAAGGAAGGTCTCGTGGCATGGGAAAAGAGATTCAACCACTTGAAGCATTCGCTCCATCGTCATTTGTACACTTGGGGTTTTGATTTTAAGCTTTTGTTTACAGATTTGGAACGCGTCTCCCCATATATTATTGTCAAAATCTTTGCAGAGTTTCTTCCAGTTGTTCCATCTTGACTTGTTTATTAGATCACGCAGATCCTTTTTTGATTTCTTGTAAGTTTTTTTCAGGTCTTGGGCATTCGCTTCGTTTTTGATTCGTTTGCGCTGGAATTTCCTTCATGCAGCGACACATTCAGCCCTCATGCTACCAATTTCATCGATCCACCAATACACCAATTTTCTTGTCGATGGTCCTCTTTTCATTATTAGAGTGGCATCACATGCCTTCGGCATTACGTCTACTAACGTATCCGCGCTTCGTTTGTAAGTGCGTGCTATTTGTATTGCAAGATTTGTTGCTATTTTCTCGTAAGCAAGATTCTTTAGATTCCATCCTATAATTCTTCCCTAATTAATAATTCTTACAGAATATATCGATGATCAATAAAAATTGAATGTCCTCAAGTAAATTTTGAAAAATATTAAAACTTATAATATGAGTGCTTATAAATTATAACTGGGAGCATGAGCAAGTTTAACTTGTACAAATTTTACAAGCAGGAATTAGATAGTTTAAACTTGAGTAGGCAAACAAGACCAGATAGACAAGACTAGAGAAATAAGACTAAACTAAACAGACAAGACTAGACAAAAAAGATTAGAAAGCAGAGTCTAGACAAGCAAGACTAGACAGAGAAGAAATTTAGCTGTAAAATTGAGTAAAGAGGAGCTGTTTTGGTGTAGGTGCCGGGTTACAACAGGTTGTTAATAGACCTTTTAACGGTTATTTAAGAGCTTGCACATCCGCCAATATTACCATATACAGATATAATTTAGGTGGGAGACAACCAATAACATATAAACCATCTTTACAGCACAAATGGAGAAATTTTCGCAATTCCTTAAAATATAACCTAATATCTTCCAGGCATTCAAAGATACACTATTTATGTGCTCAACACGGCTTAGACGGTTAACACTATAGATACCAAGATCTTTTACAGTTGCTGTAGATTTCAATAAGGTAATATTTAGGGTGTACTGTGAATTGTGTTTTTTAATAGTTTTGGAAAAACTTATCAAACAGCATTTCTGTACGTTTATTTGTAGATTGTTTAGATTACACCATTTGTCGAAGCAATTTAGATCGTTTTGAAGTAGCAATTGGTCAGAGTGAGAGTTATTAGGCCTACATTTTTTTAGATCGTCAACGAATAGTAAATATTTACTATGACTGAAGCAACTCCCTATATCGTTCATGAACAAGTTGAAGAAGAGTGGTGCACAGTACGAACCCTGTGGAACCCCGGATGTCACTGCAATTTCATAAGATATAGAGGAGCCTATTTTGACTCTCTGCGCCCAGTGACAAAACTGTGGAACCATTTCTGCAGTACCTCACTAAAGCCAAAGCAATACAGTTTTTTAAGTTGGATGTAAACAGTATCGAATGCTTTAGAGAAATCAATATATATATATATATATATATATATATATATATATATATATATATATATATATATATATATATATATAAATATATATATATATATATATATATATATATATATATATATAGAATCAATTTACGATTTTATTCTCTAAAACCTCCATGATTTCAGTCTCATAGATTAATAGGTTTGTAACCGCAGATTTCTTTTGTGAGAAGCCATGTTGCTGATCGTCGATGATTTCTTTGCAAGAAAATGCTAGTTGGTCATAAACAAGACCATTCAACAGCGTTGGAATGGCAGATTGTGTTGTTATACCACTGTAGTTCTTTACATTATTTTCCAATAGTTGGGAAATGCTCCTGTCAGCAGGGATAAGTTGAACATTGAGAGGATTGGAAACATTAAGAGAGCATCTTTTCAAGAATAAATTGGGGATCAGGGCCTGAGCTTAGTTTATTTGGCAGTTTGCTGATTTTTTCAAGAAGTTGATCTAATATTATTTTTGGACATGGGATGTCGAGGTTGGTATGACTTTTATAATCAAAAGTAGAGTCTTTGTGATTACTATAAGTTGTGGAACAATAGTCTGCAAAAAGTTGGCATATTTCTAGACCACCATTAGCTGTTTGAACTTCGTAATAACTTGATCTGGAATGCTGTAAGATGAGTTTTTGTTATTTACAAACTTCAAGAATGATTTTGGATCTATCTGTAATTTGTCATCTATTTGTTTTAAATAATGTTCATAACAAATCGATAGTTGTTTGCATTGAGTAGGTAAAGCTACAAATTCATTGTAGCGCAGCGAATTATTTGATACTTTGTAAGATTTATCTGCTATTTTTTTAACGTTTTATTGTATGCTTTAACTCTGTGCTAAACCACTTTGGGAAGTTTGAGGTTCGGTACTGCTTTAACGGTACGAATAAGGCCACTGCCATATTCAAGACTTGATAAAATGTATTAACAACCGCATTCACCTTAGCTGAGTTTAGAAGAGATTCCCAGTTTATTGGGGATAAGTAATTATCAATTGCATTATAGTCTGCTTTCAAGAAATCATAATAAACTTCGCGAAGATCCAAACTAGGATAATTTAAGTCATTTAAGGTTATTGCAAAGGAGACGCTTTCATAATGAAAAGAGGAGGGAAGCAGTAGATATGCAGCTATGTTAACGAAGATATTCGGCCTATTTGAAAATAAAATATCCAAGAAAACACCTCTAGAATTGGGAATGTCAATATGTTAACAAAAATTTAGAAACCCGTAACCTAACCCCGTGCTAGAGTTTTACTTTTAAGACTGCTGCAACAATTCATAACTATGCCTAAATTGTCATTAAACCATGCAACATTTGATAAATTGAAATCACCAGACACGTAAAACTCAGTAGAGGAATTTTTGGAGTAAATGTCTTCGATCGTTTGTATATGGGATGCATAGACATAATTACTGGATAATGGTGGTATATAAACCACACCTAGGAAAAACTTCCTATTTTTTGGGGGCACAGCGGACAAGTAATCAACGTCCTCATTTCGGTGATGTATTTTCTCGGCTTCGATGTATTCTCGTATGGCAATCAGCACTCCTCCACCTCTGAGTTTTGAGCTTATCAGGGCATTGCGGTCACATCGAAAGATGTTATAGCTGCGAAAATTGAGTTCATTGTCAGACAAATCAATATTCAAGTCATAACAGCTACATGCTATAGCCAGGGAGAGCTTAATATTTTTTTTGTCCGAGGCCTCCAGTATTTTGGCAGTACATTTGTAATGGTACATTTGTATAGTAGTTTTTATTTTCATGTGGGATATGAATTTCATCTTCAGGGTGAGATTGACTAGTAGATTGAGCGTTCTGGTTCTGATTAATTAATCTGTCTATAATGCTTCCCTTTGTATTTTATGCGATTTTTGAAAAATCAATTTATGCGTGTATATTTCGGCCACGTATCCGGGTTATTTAGCTCTTTTAAATACTCGAACGGAGCTGTAACTTTAAATGAAGCGTATTTTTCAGGCTATTTTGAGTATAGTTGTTTGTTTAAATTGTACTATATTATTCTATATATTATTATTATTAAATTTTACTAATCGAGTAAAGTACTGTCCCTGAACAAAAAAGGGGTCAAAAATGACGTTTTTTTTTTAAATTACGAAAAATTGACGGTATACGTCGGTATATTGCGGTTTATGTCTTGATTTTTTTGCGGTGAATTGAGCAAAAAAATAGGTTTTTTTAGACGAGATTTATAAAGCTCCTCCCCCGCGTGGGACGGCTGTAGGTGCGTTTTAAATTTTTCACTTTTTCTTCAAAAACTCCGTTCCTCTTGCGCGTCTAAACGGGAAATTGTCATTTTCTGTTATAAAATTGAACGGGACTTCGACCCATGTCGGTCTGCCGCTCGCGAGGCCCACACAGCGTCCTCCAAGTGCCAAAAACAGGAAATCGGTTCTAGTACCTTTGAGGAGCATTTTTGTTCCGCGGCTCGATTTTTGCGTCCTCTTGCCGCGTCGATTTTACGTTTTTTATTGAAAATCGTTTTATCATGTGGAAAAGTACGCGACTGTGGATTCACCCGGTGCGGCAGAAAATGTAAGAGAAAAACAACCGTTTTTCCATCACATCTGTGGACGCTGTTCTCTCCAAACCGCTTCGTTCGGTGCGAGTTGTTTACTCGAAACGGGCGGTGGAAGAATCTGGGACCTGCGGCATCGTATTCCCGCTCTGGGTCAATTTTAACACAAAAATCGTAAAAACGACGATCGGGACCGGACCGACACCAATTGATGCGGAATAGTGCATTTTAGTTTGTTTTGGAGTTTAACTGCGATTGTGTGCCGGATTGCGCCTGGACGTCAGAAAAACGTTTTGATGACGTCCGCGAGAATCCTCCGGGATTTGCTAAATGAAAGAGCAGGGTGTCGCGGTGGCGGCTTCTTTAATTTACGGGGATCCCTCTCCTAGTATAACCAACAGTCAGATCGAGACCGGACCGACACAAATAAATTCGGAATCGTACATTTTAATTTATTTTGGAGTTTAACTACGATTGCGTGCCGGATTGCGCCGAGACGCCAGAAAAACCATGTTTTGAAAACGTCCGCGAGAATCTTCCGGGATTCGCTAAATTATAGAGCAGGGCGTCGCGGTGGCGGTTTCTAAATAGAGAACAAAAGGGTCTATATGGCGATGGGAACGACGCACTGGTCCATCGCATCTGGGGGTCGCGACGCCCGTCCGAACTCGAAACGAATTTCTTAAAATTGAGCAAATTGAAACCTTCCATATTCGGTGAAATGTTTTAGAATTGTATTGCCCTTTACATGTATTATAGCCTCACGTGTCTACTTTCGAACGACACCTCTCTCGGCACATAACACCTCCGGGTACGTACCGCAGGCCCCAATAAACAAAGTCACTTTTATTACACCCCTTCAAACGGAAACGCGAGAAGGAAAATTTGCATTTCCAGTCTGAGGAGTGCATGCCCAGCGAAAAGGCCAACAGTATGGCGTTTGAATTTCTCAAATCCATCAACGGATTCGCACTACAGGTCAAAAAAACTACGACCATTGCTTTCCGCTGAATCGCCAATTTGCACTTACAGCTGATCATTACTAACTTAACCTTTATAAACCCAAATAAATCTAACTAAACCTAGGTAAATCTACCTAAATCTTGTATAAATTGCATGTTTGATTTACCAGAAATTTTCCACAGAAATCTTTTTATAAATTTATTTTTTTTAAATTTGGATAATCATGAAAATCTGTTTGGGTCCTAAACAGAAATATAGTCTTCTAATTCTAGACTTTCCAAACAACTACAATAAAATCCGCGTCTTCTAATATACACAAGAAGCTTATATTTTCCTTAACCTTTGAAACATTCAAAGCGTTTAAACTTTCTCCGTGGCGACCCCGCCGGTCGCCCGCGTTGCCCCTCGAGCATAAAACCCAGAAAAAGAAAACAAATAGAGTACAAAAGAAAAAATACACGCGGAATGTTTCTGTGAGCAGTTACTCGCCAGATTCATGCCGTCGAGCTCGATAACAACTTTAGCTTACATTATTATTTTCCGCGTTGCCTTTTTTCCCCGCTCGCCGTTTCTGTTCTAAACTGCTCACAGCAATTTTAAGCGAACTCTTTCACAGCATTATATATCCACCTGCTAAAAGGAATTACATCGGACTATTTCATTACAAACCCAGATCCGGTTCCCCTCTTTAAATTTTACTTTCGAAACGAATTGTTTTAAAAATACAAAAAGAAAAACAACAAATGTTATTATCATTGCACAGTCTATCTTATATCTCTAATCTATCTAAGTCTATTCTTTAACTTCTTTAACTTTATTTATCTAATTTTATTCACTAGTTTTATTTGTCTAGTCTTATTCTCTAGCTTTATTTGTCTAGTCTTGTCTCTATAGCCTTATTTGAGTAGTGTTAATTGTCTAGTCTTAGACAGATAGAAAAATATACACAAGATTAGACAAATTAGACTAAAATAGAGAAGACTAGACAAATAAAACTGAATCGAGAAACATCCCCGGATAGAATAAAATCATTTCTTATCTTTGTAACCTTATTTCTCTAGCCTTATCTGTGATTCTGTGATATTTTTGTGCATTTATTACATTTATATAACATGCATAAAGTAAGTTTTGGAGAAACGATTAAGCTGTAAACTGGGATTAAAAATATTTGCAATTTAAAATTTGCGTTTGGTTCTAATATAAAGTTTATAAGTAATATAAAGGGAGCGGAGGAGAAGGAAAACGAAAACCCGTCCGCTGTTTTATGACATCTCTGTCCTCGGCTATAACTCGCTTGCAAATCAGCCCTAAAAACTACCCGAAACTTGGGTCGTTTCTCGAAAAACTTACAGTCGCGTATTCAGATTAAAGAATGCATTATGACCGCTTTAAATTCTCCATTTCAAAGTTTCGGCGTGTAGTTTACGAAAATTTGTAGTTTTATCGTTTTTAATATCTCTGATATCGTATATTAGAATCTCATGGGGATCGTGGGAATCCGTTTTTCATTCAATAAACTTACGAGAGAACACATAATTCAAAAATCTACGATTTAGATATTGAAATAAAACGAGCAAAGTTTTATTTCGACGAAATTTGACATCGATTTATGTGACTCATTTCGGCGTTTCTTTCCTCGGCGGTCAGACGGAAATATTTCGCTTTCCTTGCCGCATTCGCCTCGATAAATAAAACGTGCAATTTAAAAAGTAAGTCGGAGGTCCTTGAATTTGTTATCCCCGACGGAACAAAGACGAATAACAATAAAGCCGCCCCGGAGTCAATATATTTTATAAACCCCTCGCATTGTACTATCAAAAATAATGATCAATATTCCGTTCCAATAAGATTAAAGTACAATTTCTGGGACAAGCGGGCGGACGGGGAATGGCTCGTCGGAGAGTCCATCTGAGGCAGGTCCGACTTTCTCGATCGGCGACTTCAGCTCGATGAAAGGTTATCTGTTCTGAGAACTGACGTTTCAGTACTTGTTCTGTTTTCTCGAAGACGAAAACGATTGAAAACCGGAACGCTTAGAAGACCGACGACGTTCCCTCTCGTCCATAACTCTTTATATTTATTTTATTCAACGATCGCATTTACTTCAAAGAAGAATGTTCGCGTGTGTGTGTCCTAACTTACGGATTCCCTCATCAAGTTCAAACCGTTTAACCTACGAACTGCAGATCTTAGAGATGTGCAAGTTGGTATTTAAATTCTTTTTAAAATTTGGGTAATTTTTTATAACTACAATTTAAGAGACAAATTTAAAATAAGGTTAAAAGGCTAGAAAACGAATTCTATACATTTGTTCAGGTTTAATAAGATTTGAAAATTGTTACGAGAGCAGGTAAAAGCAAAAAGACTTATTGGCCTTTCTTAACGTTAGTCTTCAATATTACCCAATCTTTTTTCATAAGCGGACTTATACCACCTCCAAGAACAAACTTATATTGGATTGGTGCAGAAATAATTAGTGCAAAAATATAAAATGCAATTTTGAGATATTACCCATATGTAAACTGTCCGGCGACTACATCAAAACTAACGAATACATTTACCGTACTAAAAGGAAATTTGAATGAAATTGCTCAGTACAACAGATGAATCTTAACAAAAACAATGTTCTTGCACCAGTTTGCAGCCAGAATCTGCACCGGAAGCACCAGAATGAGCTTCAAGATATTATAATTAGATAATCAGAACCAGTTTACATAGTTTGGCCAGAACTTAAACGACGTAAGTACCTAATTGTAAGTAACTCTCACTGCTAAAATCAAATTACTCTGTATTAATTGTTTAATTATTAATCCTGTATGTAGATGAGGCCGGTGGATTTCGTATTCAGTCTATATATCCGCCATATATTAGATGTAAATGATTTCGTGTAGAATAATCGAATTGCGAGGGACCCACACGTTTGTCCTTTCTACTAACCGGACTGCACACAGTCTGTAAATAAAGTATGCAAATTCGTGTGTAACCAGCCGACGGCGGCCTCATATAAAGTATAAAATATTACGCAGGAAAATGCTCCACGAGGGTTTCCACCGTGCATAAGAAAGTGTCGGAATGGAGTGGAAGACTCCAGATTATGTATTGCCTGTTTCAAACACTTGAACAAAAAACTAAATTTCTATTTATTAGATAAGATTGTGCAGACAAGAGTTACAAACAAGATAATCAATTAACCCTTTCGTTCCTAGTGGTAATAAGAAAACTAAAGTGGTAATAATTTAGAAAACCACCTTTATAATAATTTATTTCTTTAGATGCAGCGCTAATTTCTTGAAACCACCTAGGTAAAAGTATACAAGCGGTGCAATATTTTTATATACAAAGTAACGGATTCAAATATGTGATCTAATGTCAAGATAAATATTAGTATTTCATAAAAATTATCAATTTTGTGCAAATGTAATAATTTTGGCTGCAAAGGGTTAAGCAAGTTGAAACTGTGAGCTATTGCTAGTGTATAATAAATGTTAGTTTAAACTTACATGAAGATGTTGGTTGAAATAACCGTCGATATCTGTAACGGAGGTTCGAAGGTATCGACAGAAAACATAAACAGCGATGCGTGGGTGGATAGCACAAGCGGGTTCTCAAGTTTGCACATTCCGTAACTCCGGATAGATACGTAACACCGTTCCCGATAGTTTGCCGCTGGTAAACAGGGATAAATATCGGAGGGCGCCGCTCTCACATCGTAAATATATTGATAGCTCAATGTAAATCCTGGATGTTCAAAGTGCAATTTCGAGACGCGCCGCGCCGAAACACTTTTACACGCTTTGATGTCGACGAGCGGACGCGGATTTTGTTTGATCTTCGGATGCGATTACGGGAATAATTCGATTTTTATGAACGCATATTCCACGTGTATTTTTATCCGGCCGTTGATGCGGATTCAATAGGAAATTCAGGTTTGTGGGAAATACAAAAAAATTGCCGAAACACTGCGTAACACTCGGACCTCAAAATATTCGGAATAGTCATTTGGTAAATGGAAAATGTGAGTTTTAACTTTAAATTGGGAACATTAACATTTCTGTTTTTTTTTTTGTCAAGAGATTTATCGGCGGAATAAAAACCCGCAAATTCGTATTGATTCAACCAAATAAGATTTTATTTGTAAATTTTAGAAGTAATTTAATATCAACGAAATTGTTGCTTGGTACAATTAGTCTTTAAACTGAATGATAATCACTCTCTCAGCGAAATTTAAGAGTTGTGCCCACCCTTCCGTCGACGAACACAGCAGTGGATTTCGGACGACTGTCTGGACCTCGCTAACCAGCGGAAACAAATGAAACACGTCGATTTAGAGCAATATCGTCGATTAAGCAAAGAAGTACGACAGAAAATGAAATCGGAACGGGAAGCGTAATGGAATAACGTCGCAGCCGAAATGGCAGACAACATAAAAAAATCGGACGGATCCTTCGTGACCTCTCCCCACGGGCGCCTGCAGCGGCGGAGAGAAATCTTCCATCAACCACTATCCGCCACAAAACTCGCGAACCACCGATTATTGAGCAGCCTACGAATCAGTTTCCCGACACCGAATCGACAACTACCGAGGTGAGATTAATAGACGGCAATAAAAAACGGTAAAGCGCAAGTAGGAGATCAAGTACAGCCGAGATGATAGAAGACGGAGAAGACGTCTTATTGCAACAACTTCACGTTCTCATAACAGTAGAGAAAGACCGTTCCTTCTGGAACCACCTCCCCCTCTGACCTTGACCCTGACCTTGACCTTGGCCCTTGACCTTGACCACTGACCCTGGTCTTGACCCTTACCTTGGCCCCGGACCCAGACCTTTGACCCTTGCCCCTGGGCCTGACCTTTGACCCTGACCCCTGACCTCTCACCCTGGTCTTGATCTAGATCTGACCCTGACCTAACCACCTCCGCTGACCTCGAGCCTGGTCTTGATCTTGATCTGACGCTGACCTAACCCACTAGTTCTGAACGCGGCCGAGCGAGGATTTGTAGATGGCGCGGCGATTTATCAGTAGTTCTGAACGCGGCCGAGCGTAGATGTATAGATGGCGTTAGGATATATTCAAAAATGCGCTGTGAGGAGGGCCGTTCATTAGAGCATTACCAACTTGCCTGTAAACGCATGTGAAAGTAATTAATTTCTCGGAAAATAATCAAAATATAAAGCAAAATAATCTGTCCGGTTTGTCGATTAGGTGGAAAGTGGATTAAAGCTGATTGAAAGCTGTTTAAAGATAATTGAAAGCTGTTTAAAGCTGATTGAAAGCTATTCAAAGCTGATTTAAAGCTGTTTAAAGCTGATAGAAAGCTGTTTAAAAGTGGATTAAAGCTGATTTAAGCTTTAATCCACTTTCCACCTAATCGACAAACCGGACAGTAAATCAAAATTTGAATATGCTTATTATAAATTAAACGCACAATTTCTAAAAAATTCAAATTGTTATCAGCAGCAGACTGGACGCTGATAAATTTCCGAGCAATTAATTAGACTGACATAATTTATTAGTTCCACGCTGTATGCAGCTGATAATAAAACAGTGGTTGCTATCTACCGCAGACATTGGGTCACGTCTAACGATAAATAAAAATAAAAACGCAGATTATTTTCCGAGAAATTAAAGAGTTTCACATGCGTTTACAGGCAAGTTGGTAACGCTCTAATAAACGACACTTCTCACCGCGCATTTTTGAATATATCCTAACGCCATCTACACATCCGCGTTCAGAACTACTGATAAATCGCAGCGCCATCTATACATACTCGCTCGGCCGCGTTCAGAACTAGTAGGTTAGGTCAGGGTCAGATCAAGATCCAAACCAGGGTCAGAGTCAAGGTCAGAGGAGGTGGTTAGATCAGGGTCAGATCTAGATCAAGAGGGTAAGAGGTCAGGGTCAGGGTCAAAGGTCAGGTCCAGGGATCAGGGTCAAAGGCCTGGGTCCGGGGTCAAGGTCAGGGGTCAAGGGTCAAGGTCAAGGTCAGATGGGGAGGTGGTTCCAGAAGGAACCATCTTTCCCTACTCATAACAACTATATGGCGTCGGCCTAGAAGAAAGCGATCGTTGTGCTCAAATCTTAAGAAAGGTGACAGTCCAGAATGCAACAAACTACCGTGGTATTAGCCTCCTTTCGATCGTCGGTAAAGTATTTATGAAAATCATACAATCGAGGCTAAGGAGACATCGAGAGCAAACTAGCCGGGAATAACAAGCTGGATTTAGACCACATCGAGGTTGCATCGATCAGATGTTCGCTCTCCATCAGCTAACGGAAGAAAGAATTCGATGCAGCAAACGACTTTATCGACTTAAAATCCGCCTTTGATTGCATCGACTGGGCCAGTTTGTTAAGAGCCCTGGAGACCGAACACGTGCCTCTAAAAATCATTCAACTTCCTCAGGCTTCGTGCGACGGCTCAACCAGCAGTGTTCGTATCCGAAATGACTTAGCCGAGGAGTTCCCGATTCGAACTGGAGTACAACAAGGAGACGTCGCCTCGACACTAGCATTCGATGCATTCGATGAACGACGACGTCATAACCGATCTGATGTTCTATGTACGCCGACGACAGCACTGTCTGCGCCGACACGGATAACGAAGCAACAGACATTTTGTACGACATTTCCCGCATCGCCCAGTCATACGGATTAAAGATTAATGCGGATAAAACCAAAGTGCTCACAACGGACGGATCGGAAGCGAGGGTTTACCTCGATGAAACCCAAATCAAACAGGTACCACAGTTCAAGAATTTGGGATGGTTTGTGACAGAGAAGGAAAGGAATTGGCGTCGACGGCCGATGTTCATAGCCGGATCGGTCAAGTAACATTAACATTCGCCTCGCTCAAGTGGTGCACATTGAAGCGGACGAATATCACCATCAAAACCAAAATACGCCTATACCGAACATTAATCCTTCCTATTCTTCTTTCTGGATCGGAAAGGTGGACATTGCTCAAACCGAACCTAATCAAGCTCGAGGTCTTCCAAATGCGAAATACTCCATGTCTCTATCTGCGACCGACTCCGAAACGAGATGATTAGAGAAAGCTGCGATCAACAGACACCGATCGCAGAAGAATTACAAAAACGAAAACTACGTTGGTTTGGCCACGTCAGCCGGATGAATAACACACACCCTGCTTCCGCGCAAACTCCTTTGGCGGGAGCGTCCGCCAGATTGGAGATTACAAAGAACCGCGCCAAAGAAGACATGGTTGAAACAAGTGGACGAAGATCTGAGAAAACAAAGATTGGATACCCGTCAAGCCAAGGACAACGCAATCGATCGGAAAGAGTGGAGACGTATCGTGAATGAAGCAAGAAATCATGCGGCACCGACAGCAACGTATTGGTTGCAAGGACAACTCCCTCCTCAATCGCTGGCTACGGATTAAAAAAAAAACTGGGAATATCATGTGAACAGATTAATTATTCTGAAATTGATATACTGCTTAAGTTGGACAAACTAAGAAGTAGATGCTTGATAGCTTCTCTGTTGAAAATCATTAATGACCCAGTAACGTCTCTCTTTAGAATCTTCAAATGTAATCCAATGCGCAGCAAGAGAACATGAGTTCTTTCACGTACCATTCGCCGTGCAAATTAAGTTATGAACAATTCTCTGACAAGAATGTGTAGACTGACATATGACAAGTGTAGAGATTTGGACTTTTTTAATCTCACTTTGAGATTCTACGGCCGAGTTTCAGATATTATATGATGATGATAACGATAATGTTAACTTCTGGAAAATCGTCAGTTTCTTATAATTATTGTAAATTGTTAGTTGTTATCCTCATTATATATTCTGTTCATGGGAATGGGAATTATGGCAAGGTTTCTATAACATCTCATTTAATCGCCTGACAAGTTTCGGTGGCTTTCTGCCAGCTTAATCATAGGCTCTAAATATATCGGGTTTTTTAAATTATAATGCAACAGATTCGTAACACTGAGACATGAACTTTTCTCGCAAATCCGGAATATGAGCAGAAATATTTCTAATTTTTGATTAGTGATAATAAATATTTTGGTGGTGAAGGGTTTGATCGACCGCCTTCTAGCAACCAAGACTTTGGCACAGTCTTGGTCTTCAAGGGTTTTAACACAATCTTGGTCTTCAAAGTTGTGGTAATCAAACCACATTGGTGGTCAAGGTTTTGATCATCAAGCTTCTAGCAATCAAGGCATTCACACAATTTCGGTCTTCAAAGTTTTAACACAGTATTGGTATTCAAATTTGAGGTAATCAAAGTTTTTGATGGCCAAGGGTTTGATCGTCAAGCTTCTAGCATTCAAGGTCTACGTCTTTAAGGTTGTGGTAATCAATGTTTTGAAGGTGAAGGGTTTGATCGTCCGGCTTCTAGCAACCAAGGTTTTAACACAGTCTTGGTTTTCAAGGTTTCAACACAGTCTTGGTCTTCAAAGTTGTGGTAATCAAACTTTTGGTGGTCAAGGTTTTGATCACCCAGCTTTTAGCAATCAAGGCTTTGACTCAGTTTTGGCCTTCAAGGTTTTAACACAGTCTTGGTCATCACATTAGAAATAATCGAAGTTTTTGGTGGCCAAGGTTTTGATCATCAAGCTTCGAGTAATCAAGGTCTTGGTCTTCAAGATTGTGGTAATCAAAGTTTTGGTGGTCAAGGTTTTGAACGTCAAACTTCTAGCAATCAAGGCTTTGACACAGTCTTGATCTTCAAGGTTTTGATACCGTCATGGTCTTCAAACATGGGCTCTGAACAATGATCATGATTAAATGATTCGAAAGCTTTCCAGTATTCAGAACCATCAATGTCCGAGTTATCTAATCATCATCTTCATTTGTAATTACT
Source organism: Phosphuga atrata (assembly GCA_944588485.1). Lineage (NCBI taxonomy): Eukaryota > Metazoa > Arthropoda > Insecta > Coleoptera > Silphidae > Phosphuga > Phosphuga atrata. The sequence goes on from OX155892.1 coordinate 101,861,210, forward strand.
TCTTCGTTAGGTATGGACGTTTCTGCGTTCGAATTCTTGCGGGACGGCAAATACGACCTGGACTTCAAGAATCCCAGCTCGGACAAGTCGAAGCATGTGACGCCCGAACAACTGACGGAGGCCTACATGTCGTACATCAAGAACTTCCCGATCGTCTCCATTGAAGATCCCTTCGCCCAAGACGACTGGTGCTCTTGGACCGCAAGAGTTGATTTTACGAACCTGTCCAATTATAATTTAGCCCAAAATCCAGACCAAACAGAGAATTTTTCGGGATGAATTGGACGCTCTTGGATCTCATGTGGGTTGGTACAGTCCCAAATTCGACAATTTTGTTTATTGGCGTATCCATTCATCCATAAATGGGCCTCATCGCTGAAGATGATTTTTTAATGAAAATTAGGGTCAGCTTCCAACTGCTCCAGGGCCCATTCAGCGAACACACGTAGTTGTCGATGGTCGTTTACATCGCCGCTTTCCGTGAGAGTGTGCAGGATCTGAGGCAGTCGATTTCGCGTCGCTGACAGGAATTCGGCCAAAACTTTTTGGCGAATTTTGCGTCGTAACTTGGGCCTGCAGCCGTACAAAATTCAACTGACCCAGGAGCTCCTGGGTTGACGCAAAATGCGCGAAAAAGTTTTGGTCTGCGAAAAGCCGAATTCTTGTCAGCGACGAGAAATCGACTGCCTCGAATTCTCCTGCACACTCTCACGGAAAGCGGCAATGTTTTCGATAGATCTTGCGTTTCGTCGCGTTGGTTTATTGTTTACCGAACAAAATTTGGACTCAAATTTATCCACCACACTGCGAATAGTCCTCTCGGTAGAACGATTATGGTGACCGTAAAAGGAGCGCAGCGCGCGGAACGTTGCCCGAACAGAACAACAATTTTGATAAAACATTTTTATCATTTGCACGTGTTATTGAAAGCTATATCCGTCCATGGTGATTTGGCAGAATATAATGAATAGATGACAACCAATTCGACAGATGTAGCTTCAACATTATGACCGCTACCAAGTGTCAAAATTCGGAAATCCCTATTGAAAGGCCGTATAAAACCGTCGACTATGACCAAGTCGTCTATGAACAAGTTGTGTGAACTACATCGTTCATCAAAATCAACTAATAGGTACGAACCGGCGCTAATAGCCTTGCAATAACTCCCATTCCCATGAACAAAATACATAATTATTGTTAATTTTTTATTATTTTATTGCTTTTTTCTTTCTTTCTGTAACTTCTAGCTAATCAAATTAATAAAATATACTAAGAGGTCACGACAATTCAATCACGTCAATTTATCAACATTCCAAATAATTATGATTGCGAAAAAAACTTGGGGATAATATTTGGCACGTGTACATTCACTAGAGCATTCGCAACAGCGATATAAATTTCAAACCCTATTTACTGCAATCATAAATGCTGATTTTACAAAAGGGAATCATTTGTCACGAATGTTATTACAAAAGCCGAAAACGCAAACAACAATCTACGGGAATAACAGATTGCCATCTAGTTAGTGTTCCTGGTAAAAATGTCGGTCCCATTAGAGCAGTTCGTCTCTGTCGGATTATTGGGATTCGAATGCGGCTGGAAAAGGATGATAAACAGCGCCGTTGCCGAATTCAGACCGGCAATGGTAATGCAAAACCTCATGTTGGTTCGATTTTTTTTTTATTGGAACTGTATATTTATGTGCTCATTGCATATAGGTGGCTGTGCAATTTTTCAATGAATTTTAACATTTATCTTGACTGATTTATTCTGACCTCATGGCAAGATCTATAGACTTTCAGATATTACCGTATTTACATATTGTAACTACTTTTTACTATACACTGGGAATTTATACTGTATATCTTACGCCGCTTACATTCTTCATTTGCATTCATATAACTTCAGCGTCAACTTAAATAAATCGCGAAATTGAATTTTCTACCGCAAATATTACACCAAATCTTTGACTATATACATTTACTTATGAATATACGTATAATAAGTACCACAGAAGTCAATACAAAAAGTTTCATTAAACAATACTAGACAGATGGAAGAAGGAGAAGTCAGGATCATAATATTTTGTTCTCTAATATTCCGTAAAAAATACGTTAAAAGTTTGGTGCATTTCATGGACATAAACAGCAAAGACACGACGTCGTTGATGGTCGGTAGGCGTGAGTTCTTGTGTTAAAGAAACTTTAAAAGCCTTAAGATTTAAGTCTTTATGCAAAACACGGTGTAATGTCGTTGGTGGAATGCCCAATTCCAAAGATCGATGAGAAATGGACAAACCTGTGTTTTCCAATATTAAACACTATGGGCTCTCTCTCCTCAGTCCATAGCCCTTCTGAAGGGTGTGGTGACATCAATTTGCTACGCTCGCAATGACTCCTCGCCAGCGCTCTCTATATTGGGCAGATCTCATTACTTCCTGCATCCCTTGTCCCGTCAGGGTCTCCCTGTCCGGTATATCCATCGTGTCGGCGATCTTCCTCTTGGGCGACTTTGCCTTCTACTATGAGTCGTTTAATATTGTCGAACCTCCTATTTTCTATTGAACTATTGTCAATATTGTCGAACCACATGACTCAGGTATCCCAAATACCGTTAGTTTATTGTCTGGTATAGTCTGGTCTTTATACCGCGTTGTTGAATAATTCGTTTGTGCGGTGAGCTGTCCATGGTATTTGCAGCATTTTTCTATAGCACCACATTTCAAACGCTTCTATTCTGCGTTGGTCCGAGGTCCGAATAGTCCACTTTTCGCAGGCGTAAGTTGCAATGGAGAAGACCAGGCTATGTTTCAGCCAAAGTTTTGTGTTTTTGGTAATGGCTCGATCTTTCCAAATTTTGCCATAGACGTTCTGGCAATCGATATTCGTTTGCAGATCTCTTCCTCCGATCCACCTTTGCTGGTAACTACTGATCCTAGATAATCCAATTTTTCCACCACTGCAAATCCAGCCACGGTGTCGCCTTGTGGCAGGTTTACATTTTGTTTGTCTATTATCATGATCTTTGTTTTGGCTCCATTAATCTCCAGTCCATATGAGCTTCTCTCTTCTGTGAGTCTGGCCATTGTAGCCCCCATTTCGGCTTCCTCCGAAGCCAGAATCACAGTATCATCTGCATATCTCAAATTCCTTATCCGTTTGCTTCCAGTAGGGATCCCTCCGTTCCAATCTTCTAGTACCTTCTTCTAGTACCTCTTCTAGTATCTTCTTCTAGTACCCCGTTTATGTTCGTTTCCAGTTCCTCTTTAGTCCCGGCCGTGGCGACCTTTCCTGCGTCGTCTGCTAATCCAACCAGCGTGATCCCTTGTGCCATTGGGATGTCCAGAACCCCGTCGTAAAGGATTTTTCATAGAGCGGGGCCCATTACTGATTCCTAGGGTAGTTCGCATGTCACCTCGTACTCCTCGCTGTCTTCAAGGATGAGTTTCCAGTCTGACAAGTAGTTTTGGATCACTTTCAGGAGATTTGGGAATTTTTTGAATAATGTATTCTGTGTAAATGTTAAACAATTTTGGCGACAATATGCACTACTATGGCACTACTACCCATGGCACACACTATGGGCTACAACAGCTATATTCTCAGTTGTTCGTGAGCGACGTGCATGAGTTCGTTTCTTCACATCACTGACTTGTCCTAACTGCTCAAACCTTCCCACCCGTTTCACAATTTCTGGCCGAGAAGATGCTTCACGACGACGCAAAAATTCTTTAGTTTTGCCAAATTTTAACCATTTTTGTAGCGAATTTTAATAAATTCATTGCGCTGTTGAAGAGTATATTGTTCCATTTGTATTAATGGCGTAGTTTTTACTAGTCATCTGTCAAGTAGTTACAGGCTGACTCATGATACGGCGCAAAACCGCAAACCTACTTGGTGGACGGAGGAAGTGGCTCCAGAAAGGAGAGAAAGCATCCGCAAAAAGAGGATCGCAGTGCGAAACAACGCCCGAGACTTAACAAAGGAAGCCAAAGAAAGGCACCATGAGGAACGTCAAAACGCATTTATCGATGGGGGGCGGGGGGTCAGCTGGATATCACCCACGCAGCTTCTGTGCACACGGTACGGTCATTTTGACATTTGTCTTTCTGATATTTATTACAAACTACTCCTGTGATATTTTTCATTTTGACATATGTCTTTGTGCTATTTATTACCAACCACTCTTGTGATATTTGTCATTTTGACATATGTCTTTGTGATATTTATTATAAACTACTCTTGCGATACTTGTCATTTTAACAAATGTCTTTTTTATATTTAGTATTGAACTATTGTCAATTATCATTTTTAAAATTTATATAGGACACATCATTTTCATTTAGATTTTATGACATTACTTTTGTGATCTGTTGACAATCATCTTTGTGACATCCGTTATGCAACATTCTTATTACCTCACCGCATATTTTTTCTATCATATCGACAATTGTCATTTTGAATTTTGACCCCTTTCTCATTTGCTTTCCATTACGACAATATTTTCGAATCCTATTGACATTTGTCATTTTGAAATTTTTACAAGAGCATTGTTATTTTGACTTCAACTTTTTGTATCGTATTGATATTTTTATGACATATTACTTTTCCTATACATTTGACATATTCTCAATTTTATTTTCACATTTTTGACATATAAATGTCATTAATTTATTCTTATAATATTAATTCTATTATGACATTTTTATTTTCATTTACAATATAAACATTAAATTTGTCTCAATTTGACATATCATAATCATCAGGTTACCGTCAAAGTTATGACATTACTTAATTATCTTATTATCATCAATTTTATTATCATATTATAATCACATTTCCTGTGAGATTTTATGACTTTTTTTTGAATAATTTGTTGATTAATTAACAGAATACCAAATTCATTCAATTTAATAATATTACTCGTCATTTTGATATTTCTACAGTTTTGACATATCTGTCATTCACACATTTTTTATTACGTCATTACCGTCACATTAATATTTTCTAACATTGTTACGTCACATTCATATTTGCGACATTTATTGTAATACAAATTATAATTTGACATTCGTTTGGTGTCATATTAAAGCTTTTACGTTTTAGTACCACATTTATATTTTCTAATATTGTTACATCACATTCATATTTGCGACATTAATTGTCATACAAATTATAATTTGACATTCGTTTGGTGTCATATTTTATCTTTTACGTTTTAGTATCACATTAATATTTTCTAACATTGTTACGTCACATTCATATTTGCGACATTAATTGTCATACAAATTATAATTTGACATTCGTTTGGTGTCATATTATATCTTTTACGTTTTAGTATCACATTAATATTTTCTAACATTGTTACGTCACATTCATATTTGTGACATAAATTGTCATACAAATTATAATTTGACATTCGTTTGGTGTCATATTATATATTTTACGTTTTAGTATCACATTAATATTTTCTAACATTGTTACGTCACATTCATATTTGCGACATTAATTGTCATACAAATTATAATTTGACATTCGTTTGGTGTCATATTATATCTTTTACGTTTTAGTATCACATTAAAATTTTCTAACATTGTTACGTCACATTCATATTTGTGACATTAATTGTCATACAAATTATAATTTGACATTCGTTTGGTGTCATATTATATATTTTACGTTTTAGTATCACATTAATATTTTCTAACATTGTCACGTCACATTCATATTTGTGACATTAATTATCATACAAATTATAATTTGACATTCGTTTGGTGTCATATTATATCATTTACGTTTTAGTATCACCTTAATATTTTCTAACATTGTTACGTCACATTCATATTTGCGACATTAATTGTCATACAAATTATAATTTGACACTCGTTTGGTGTCATATTATATCATTTACGTTTTAGTATCACATTAATATTTGCTAACATTGTTACGTCACATTCATATTTGCGACATTAATTGTCATACAAATTATAATTTGACATTCGTTTGGTGTCATATTATATCTTTTACGTTTTAGTATCACATTAATATTTTCTAACATTGTTACGTCACATTCATATTTGTGACATTAATTGTCATACAAATTATAATTTGACATTCGTTTGGTGTCATATTATATATTTTACGTTTTAGTATCACATTAATATTTTCTAACATTGTTACGTCACATTCATATTTGTGATATTAATTGTCATACAAATTATAATTTGACATTCGTTTGGTGTCATATTATATCTTTTACGTTTTAGTATCACCTTAATATTTTCTAACATTGTTACGTCACATTCATATTTGCGACATTAATTGTCATACAAATTATAATTTGACATTCGTTTGGTGTCATATTATATCTTTTACGTTTTAGTATCACATTAATATTTGCTAACATTGTTACGTCACATTCATATTTGTGACATTAATTGTCATACAAATTATAATTTGACATTCGTTTGGTGTCATATTATATCATTTACGTTTTAGTATCACCTTAATATTTTCTAACATTGTTACGTCACATTCATATTTGCGACATTAATTGTCATACAAATTATAATTTGACACTCGTTTGGTGTCATATTATATCATTTACGTTTTAGTATCACATTAATATTTGCTAACATTGTTACGTCACATTCATATTTGCGACATTAATTTTCATACAAATTATAATTTGACATTCGTTTGGTGTCATACTATATCATTTACGTTTTTGTATCACATTAATATTTGCTAACATTGTTACGTCACATTCATATTTGCGACATTAATTTTCATACAAATTATAATTTGACATTCGTTTGGTGTCATATTATATCTTTTACGTTTTAGTATCACATTAATATTTGCTAACATTGTTACGTCACATTCATATTTGTGACATTAAATGTCATACAAATTATAATTTGACATTCGTTTGGTGTCATATTATATCTTTTACGTTTTAGTATCACATTAATATTTGCTAACATTGTTACGTCACATTCATATTTGCGACATTAATTTTCATACAAATTATAATTTGACATTCGTTTGGTGTCATATTATATCATTTACGTTTTATCGTTACGTTTATTTTACGTTTTATCACCCTAATATTTTCTAACATTGTTACGTCACATTCATATTTGTGACATTAATTGTCATGCAAATTATAATTTGACATTCGTTTGGTGTCATATTATATCTTTTACGTTTTAGTATCACATTAATATTTGCTACCATTGTTATGTCACATTCATATTTGTGACAATAATTGTCATACAAATTATAATTTGACATTCGTTTGGTGTCATATTATATTTTTTACGTTTTAGTATCACATAAATATTTTATAACATTGTTACGTCACATTCATATTTGCGCCATTAATTGTCATACAAATTATAATTTGACATTCGTTTGATGTCAGATTACATCTTTTACGTTTTAGTATCACTTGCTTTTTTAAGATTTATGACATTTTTTGATATGCAATATGTCATATCTAACAACGTCATAAATGTAAAACAAAACAATATTTTGTGTCATATTGACATTTTACTGAAGCTTGAAGTTAATAATGTACATAATAATGTATTCCATACTTGCGGAATGTTTTATTTGATATCATTGTCAATTTGACTTATTTGATATATTACTGAAGTCATGTTATTTAAAACCAAAAGTTGTGATTTATTAAATATTGTTAGTGTTATCCGTCAAAAACCAATAACGACAATTTAGTGATTGTTTTTTTATGTTCGACATAAATAAAGTCATAATTTTGACTTTAATTCCACTTACAATGAGATTAAATGACAAGTAAGTATCGATGAATTAACCACGAAAACCTCAACATATTTGTCATTTTTGTTTCTAATTTCAGAAAAATACTTTTATCTCAACCAATCACATCATCCCAAATAAATGTAAGGTTTGACAGTTGATTAATATAGATGTCAATTTGACAGTTGATTAAGATAAATGTCAGTTTGGGAGTTGATTAAGATAAATGTCATATTGACAGTTGCTTAATATAATGTTGATAATCCGGAGCATGGTCCACCTTGCCACCTTTTCTCGAGAATGCCTTTCTCGAGAAAGGCGCATAAAGAACGCAAAAACGGAAGCTTGGAGACATCTAACCGCATAAGTTGGCAGCGACCTTTGGGGTATGGGGTACAAGTCGTCACGAGAAAGCTGAGGTGTTCTCGCTCCAGATGAGGCTCAAAGAGAAGAAAGAAATCGCGCAAACTCTATTCTCGCAACGGGAAAAAATAATATGGGTATACCCACGAGTGTCTGAAGCAGATATCCCTAGGTTTCGAGAAGAAGAACTGTTAACCGCAGCGAAAAAACTAAAGGCGAAAAAAGGACCCGGTCCAGACGGGTTCTCCGCAGAACTGATAAAGATCGCAACAATAACCTATCCAGAGTACATCAACAGAGTTATGAGCAAGTTACTGACAGAGGGGATCGTCCACTGGCAGTGGAAAAGGGCGCGACTTGCCCTTTATGTCTTATACCGCCTTCTACGGCCCTTTATGTCTTATAAGATCCCAAGGCAAACTCTACGAGCACCTGTTGCTGGCCCAGATAAACGTGGCGCTGTAAGCCGGAGAGGGGCTATCTGACCACCAGTACGGCTTCCGAAAGAAAAGGAGCATGGTGGATGCGTTACTTGGGATCAAAAGGCTGGCCCATGAGGCCAACACCGGAACCAATCACACCAGAAAACTATGTGCGCTGGTGATGCTAGACGTCGAAAATGCCTTCAACTCAGCAACATGGGATGCATAGTGGAGTCAGTCAAAAAAAGGGAAAAATTCTCAAGCTACCTACTGAATGAGATCCTTGAAACTCATCCTTGATGACAACGAGAAGTATGAAGTGACGTTCATAGTACCCTAGGAATCAGTATTGGGCCCCACTCTATGGAACATCCTTTCCGACGAGGTTCTAGACATTCCAATGCTACAAGGGATCACGCTGGTTGGATTCGCAGACGAAGTGGGAATGGTCGCCACGGCCGGGACTAAAGAGGCACTGCAAACGAACATAAACGAAGCATGGACAAGGTTCATCGCTTGATGGAGTCAAAAAAACTGAAATTGGCGCCCCACAAGACAGAACTGGTCATCCTGGTCGGGCGGCGCAAACTGACCCAAATGACCATAGATATCATGGGAGCGTAAATCCCATCACAAGAATCCGTGAAATACCTCGGAAACAAGAACATGACGGTGCACGTCAACTGGGTCGCCAAGAAAGCAGATTCCACAGCCACTGCCCTCACAAGACTAATGCCCAGCTTAGGAGGTCCTACAGCTACCTACCAATTCTCGAGAAGGTGGTAAGGCGGACCATGCTCTGGATTATCAACGCATACCGTACCGTATCCACAGAAGCTGCCTGGGTGATATCCAGCTGACCCCCCACCCATCGACATCTTCATCGATGAGCGAGCTCGCATACAACAAGGAGGCAAGGTGGAGAAGGCAGAAGCCCGCAGACACCTGCAACGCAGATGGCAGGAAATGTGGGAAACGGAAACAGGGAAGCCTACATCGACCAAGCGCTTGATTCCTGACCTGCGTCCGTGGGTCAACAGAGAGCACGCCGAAACATCCTACCACGTAACCAAGATGATTAGCGGACACGGATGCTTTAGAACCTACCTACACAGGTTCAAGGTCGCTGAGAGAGAGGAGTGCTGCTACCGTGACCAGCCAGACACCGCTGGACACACTTTCTTCTCTCCTGCGAGAGCTGGGAAAACGACAGACGCCTGGCAACTTCAGAAATAAGAGAACTGACCCCTGATAACTGCGTTAGGAAAATGCTAATAGACCAAGCCCACTGGAAAGCATTCTCCAATTTCATCATTAGCATTATCACCCAGAAAGAGACCGAAGAACGCGCTGTCCAGGCAGCCACCTAGCTAAATCTTAAGAGCAGAAGCAAAATCAAAATCTCAAAAAAACTAGGGCGGTAACAACTGTTCGGGCTGCCCACCCTGAAGGAAAGCGCAAGCGATACCGGGGTGCTGGTCTTTATAGCCAAGTCTCTATAACCTGACACGCAGGCTGGTAGAGCTTCCCCCAAACCACAATAAAAAAAACCGGCCAAGTGCGAGTTGTGACTCGCGCACCGAGGGTTCCGTACAAACTTGTAAGTAAGGTATCTTTTTTTTGTGGAGGACGTAGCAAGCACATTCAGTTAACTTGACAAGTGGCCCTCCTGAAATCACGACCATCTTAGTACCGCTGCAAGGATAACCTCAAGATGTCGCTGTCGTACGATAGAATTCTACCCTATATTTTATTACCATACATCCCCCATTCACTATGAGTGTTTAGGGGTTCTGGAACTTCACTATTTGTTTTTACTGCTCAATTTTGCCTGTATACCTATATACCCTGTATAAAGGTATACAGGGTATTTTTTTTAAATAACGCGAATATTTTTAAACTTATAAAAAGCAAACTTTATTTTAGTATTACACTTATTCACTAACTTATATTAAGATCTAACTATTTCTAGATCTAATATTAACTAATATATTAACTATTTCTAGATCTATTTCGATACTCTTAACATTCAGTTATTCAATTGACTGCTTTTGGGCAATTGACTACCAAAAAATATAGGGCGTACGTTATTTAAGTATATGTAGATTATAAACAAAAATTAGACGAAATATAATATATACAGGATGTTACGGGACTTGAGTATGTCGCATGTCGGTTATAAACAAGCAAAATTTAGACATAATATATTCCCTGTATATATTATGTATATAGAGCGTACGTGATGAAATGCATAACGAATATAAACAAAGAAAATTCAGAATAAACAGCTTGGTGCCGACACATACTTTTTAACCTTTGGACCTAACCGAGGAGGACCTAACTGTATGCAACCCATATGCTTCTGCTGCCTGACAATACCACGAAACACATTGGTGTATTTTCATAAGTTTATAATAGTAAATTCGCATTTTTCTTGTAATTAAACTACATATTTACGGTTTTCAGATTATTATGATTTCAGATGTGCTGTAAGACAACGCTTCTTGATTTCATGATTCAGCCAAATTTCATGATTCTAGGTCAACGGGAATTACCCGTTATAGGGTTTGATTCCCTTGTGAAATCGCAAAATATGCGACATAAACGGTCATATCTTTTGATCGCGTTGACTTACAAGTTTGATTTTTTTTACAGCTGAAAGAGACCGCAGACCCGAGTATTTGATACAAAATTCAACTTGTTACCTCTACGCGTTCCTGCGAAAAATGGTCTTGACAGACAGACAGGCGGACAGACAGACAGACAGACAGACGGACAACAAAGTGATCTTATAAGGGTTCCGTTATCGGTACGGAACCCTAAAATAGTTCACTCATGACAACTGTTAAAACGGTGGGCTATTGAAAACGAAACCTCTTATTAGAAGACCCTTTGTCTCAATACACGCAAAAGACTTCCATCGTTTTGACTGAAATATTGCTATAGAAAATTTTAATTGGAAAATTGCAATGCGATTTTGAACAAAATCTATAACATATACATTTTCGGTTTATTGTTTCGCGCGTTGGATTTACATCCGGCAAAGTCGCACGTATGAAACCCCGCTAATAAATAAACACACATTTCCATGATGGCGCCGACTAACGGGATTATGCAAATGTAATCATGGCATTGGCGAGCGAAGACCGGCAAATGCGGAGATTGAGGCTGGCCGGACCAAACGCCGGCTGATAACCCCGCCACGGATCAACTTACTGCACTCTTGGGCTCACATCCTGCTTTACATCTGTTCGCCGACGTAAATAACGCTTTTTACCGTTTCCACTAATTTGATTTACCGATGTCCGTTGGACGCGATTAATCCCCGAAGATTTACACTGGACGGATCCTGTTTATAACCGGCAGTTAACTTTAACTGTACTTGCAGGTGTAATAAACCACAAAACAAACTAAACTACAAACACAGGCCGTAATCATTATGGATACTTCACAAACGTTTCCTTTACGCAACATTTTCGATTCAATGTTCTCACAGGAGATTCAAAGCAACAAGGATTAGTATAAGTAGACAGATACATTTTGAACGTATATTCCTTGAATAATTTATGCGAAGGTTGCCTTTTTATGTGGGACTTCGAAACGTTTATATTTTCCTTTTTATTTGCGAGTTTAATTGCTTCGAGTGATACATTTGCGAAAACAACCGAATATTCATTTAAAATTAGCATCGTTTTTACGAGAGGAATTCTAATTGTACAGCCACTTCCTACTCAACAGCTGCTTGTTTTTATTATACCCCACACAACTCGATGTAACCAAATGACAAACGCTAAACGCTTACCCCGTTACAAAATATTCCGAACTGCAACAGCTGAACGTTACAGGAAACTTTGTTTAGTCTTGTCTCTCTATTCGTGTCCTTCTAGTCTTCTTTATCTACTCTCACCGGTCTTGTCCTGTTTGTCTAGTCTTGTCTGTCTAGTCTTGTCTGTCTAGTCTTGTCTGTCTAGTCTTGTCTGTCTAGTCTTGTCTGTCTAGTCTTGTCTGTCTAGTCTTGTCTGTCTAGTCTTGTCTGTCTAGTCTTGTCTGTCTAGTCTTGTCTGTCTAGTCTTGTCTGTCTAGTCTTGTCTGTCTAGTCTTGTCTGTCTAGTCTTGTCTGTCTAGTCTTGTCTGTCTAGTCTTGTCTGTCTAGTCTTGTCTGTCTAGTCTTGTCTGTCTAGTCTTGTCTGTCTAGTCTTGTCTGTCTAGTCTTGTCTGTCTAGTCTTGTCTGTCTAGTCTTGTCTGTCTAGTCTTGTCTGTCTAGTCTTGTCTGTCTAGTCTTGTCTGTCTAGTCTTGTCTGTCTAGTCTTGTCTGTCTAGTCTTGTCTGTCTAGTCTTGTCTGTCTAGTCTTGTCTGTCTAGTCTGTCTAGTCTTGTCTGTCTAGTCTTGTCTGTCTAGTCTTGTCTGTCTAGTCTTGTCTGTCTAGTCTTGTCTGTCTAGTCTTGTCTGTCTAGTCTTGTCTGTCTAGTCTTGTCTGTCTAGTCTTGTCTGTCTAGTCTTGTCTGTCTAGTCTTGTCTGTCTAGTCTTGTCTGTCTAGTCTTGTCTGTCTAGTCTTGTCTGTCTAGTCTTGTCTGTCTAGTCTTGTCTGTCTAGTCTTGTCTGTCTAGTCTTGTCTGTCTAGTCTTGTCTGTCTAGTCTTGTCTGTCTAGTCTTGTCTGTCTAGTCTTGTCTGTCTAGTCTTGTCTGTCTAGTCTTGTCTGTCTAGTCTTGTCTGTCTAGTCTTGTCTGTCTAGTCTTGTCTGTCTAGTCTTGTCTGTCTAGTCTTGTCTGTCTAGTCTTGTCTGTCTAGTCTTGTCTGTCTAGTCTTGTCTGTCTAGTCTTGTCTGTCTAGTCTTGTCTGTCTAGTCTTGTCTGTCTAGTCTTGTCTGTCTAGTCTTGTCTGTCTAGTCTTGTCTGTCTAGTCTTGTCTGTCTAGTCTTGTCTGTCTAGTCTTGTCTGTCTAGTCTTGTCTGTCTAGTCTTGTCTGTCTAGTCTTGTCTGTCTAGTCTTGTCTGTCTAGTCTTGTCTGTCTAGTCTTGTCTGTCTAGTCTTGTCTGTCTAGTCTTGTCTGTCTAGTCTTGTCTGTCTAGTCTTGTCTGTCTAGTCTTGTCTGTCTAGTCTTGTCTGTCTAGTCTTGTCTGTCTAGTCTTGTCTGTCTAGTCTTGTCTGTCTAGTCTTGTCTGCCTAGTCTTGTCTGTCTAGTCTTGTCTGTCTAGTCTTGTCTGTCTAGTCTTGTCTGTCTAGTCTTGTCTGTCTAGTCTTGTCTGTCTAGTCTTGTCTGTCTAGTCTTGTCTGTTTAGTCTTGTCTGTCTAGTCTTGTCTGTCTAGTCTTGTCTGTCTAGTCTTGTCTGTCTAGTCTTGTCTGTCTAGTCTTGTCTGTCTAGTCTTGTCTGTCTAGTCTTGTCTGTCTAGTCTTGTCTGTGTAGATAAAAAATTTTGTGTTCACTAAATAAAACTGTCCGGAGAAATAAATGGATAAAACGTATAGGGCACGTATCGAGTGTATTTATTTCAATCGGGTCGTGTTGTCAGACAGTGTTGTCGGTGGTTAAGTTGGGGGTAATCCTGAATTTGTGGTGATTGAATAAGTCTTTGGCGGCGACCCTCCCCGCCGCCCCTTAATACGTGCACTGGCTGAGAAACACCCGCCCGCACACAATATCTTCGTCAGCGTGTCAACTCCACTAGCCGCCGATATTTACTATTATATTCTGCACTCTTCATCCCCGGAATATTAATACACGTGTGTGGGTTTACTTCGCGAAGCAATCAATGCGTCTCGGAAAAAAGAAGTACGTTTGAAGACGACTGCTTCGTGTTTTGAATGGCTCGGTTTTCGATCGATATAAAACTAATTATGTTTTCAAGTTGTCAATAAATAATCGACAGTGGAGCGTAATGAATGGGCGGATGGCGCAGCTCCGCCTGAACCTAGTCCGTTCTGCCGTCGATACGTTTTGCCAACTGTGATATATTAACATTGAACTGTCCACCCACAAGATTAAGTGCAAATGCGTCTGTATTCAACCTCGCCCTCCCAAGAACCCAACATCCCCGTCGTCACTCTCGACCCAGGTGAACACTCATTGATATTATTACATTTGTAAATGCTAATCCCTTCGAATGTTCCGAAATTATGTATTCCGAATTTGATATATGTTCTACATTTCAGCCACATATTGAACTTGACTCAACTATCCTATAAATTATAGATAATACCAATATTTAGTATGTCTGGATACATCTAACTCAACTCTATTATTACAATTTCCAGTGTAATCTATTTTTAGTCTATACAAAACTTTTCTTGAATAGGGTAGGTTAGGTTAGAGAGACTTAAATATCGTTCTTCATATTTATAATCACCAATTCAATGGAGCAAGATTTTTTAGTAAAATAATCAGAAGGATTTTAACTGTTAAACGTTCTCGCAAAAACCTTTTATTCAAATAGGATAAGTCCGTTCTAAATAGTTATTGATCATTTCGATTATTTATTAACGGATTAGCGACTTGTCGCTGCACAGAATTTCGTGTGGATCCTAATAAAGGGTCTTTCAATAAGAGGTTTTTAATTTTGATATGGAAAAACAACGAGTATTTTAAGGCGAAATCATCGGATGTTTATTTAATTGTAAATAGGAGGGTGTGCCATTAATAATGGAAAACAATATTAGCCAAATGGCCGCCTAGACTACACTTGCAGGACCATATGAAATTTTCCATAAGCAATTCGCACATTTGCGGCTGTATGTCCTCGATAACTTCACGAATGCAATCTTTGAGGTCTTGAATCGATTGTGGATCATTGGTATAGGTTTTTTAAAAAAATAGGTAGGTATAGGTTTAAATAACCTTATCTTTCACGTAGCTATTGTTTGCTCTGTCATAATCCAGGTTTCACTGCAGTAGCACTTGGTGAGTCTTATGATCGTTTTGTATATTCGCAGTTTGGTTCTTCAGTGGACGCTCTTTGATTTTAGTGTTCCCGACATTGCGAAGTAGGCTCTGTTCGCCGCTAGAATTTTGCGGCGTATCTCTTCGTCCTCTGTCCCGTCCCTGTTAATCTCTATTCTAAGATACACAAATTTGTTAACTGTCTCAATGTCATCCTAGAGCCGAATTTCTGGCCCGTTTCTTGGCCTTTGTGTCATTGTCTTTGTTTTGCTAAAGTTTATTTCGAGCCCGTTGTCCTTGGCGTGTTCTTTTAAGTGTGTATATGTCTGTTGTGCCGTATCGACCCTTCTTCTCATTATGTGGATATCATCCGCAAATGCCGCTAATTGCACGATCTTGTTGGTGAGGATTGTCTCTGCCTACTCCCATTTGTCTTATGACTAGACATCGAATTATATGCATTTGCATGTACGCATATGCAAAAGCATAAAACGATATTTTTATAGCATTATTGCATATTTGTACTTTATCATTTATACTGCTTATTTCAGTAGTTTTGTATAAAGGTGAATCGACCTTATGCGCGACACTCAACTTCGCCTGTCAAATAATGATTACATTGTTTTCAAGGGGCATGTCGAGTAGCTGTCGCGTAGCCATAGTGAGTATTTGACAGGCGATGTCGCGTGACGTCGCGTAGCTGAGTGTCGGCATATGAGAATCGGCCTTTAGGAGGGAACGGTGGCAGGTCGCAGCCAGTGACGTGTCATGTGGGCACCTCACACTCGGCAACCAGACTACTGGCTTGGCCCAGTCAATAAATTTATTTCCTCTACATCTGCAAAGTCTTTTTAAAAGCACCATCGCGCGTACAAAAATATAAAGAGCGACTACCAAACCTAGCACTACCTCCAGAACCAATATTAATGCGGTGAGGAACATGATTGAAAGCTGTATTGTTTTATGCTTAGAATTTTGAGGCCATAAAAGAACTAGTTGGTCAATTTGACAGTTCAGAAGCCATTGCAATAGGCCTTTCTACGGTTAGTTAAGCGCATGCGCACCCGCCAAGTGTGAAAGGCGGGAATATGAAAGTTTCGGGCACATATTTACTTATAGGTCAAAAAGTTAGGACACTTTTTGATGTATAACATGGTGCAAATTGACACATGCGCACAAGAAAATTTCAACTATTGAAAGGTCTATATTAATTCAAGCCAGTTGACATTTCTGGCTCCTTTAATCAAACAAAATATTGCTCTAATTGTAACACATTTCAGCAATATTCCAGACGCAATTGAGACTCTAGAAACTAAAAACCTTCTTCTGTGCAAGCCCTTGGAAATATTGGAAAAAATGATCAACAGAGCAGCGACCTTCCAAGTTCACTATCAAAAAGGTCCGTGTCAAATTAAATGCTGTTCTCTATAAAAACTCAGGTCTTGAAGGAATAAAGAAAGTAAATGCATTTATAAAAGGCACCAGCCAAACTCTACCTGAAGAGGTTTTTGCAGAAGTCGCGCCAAATTTCAAGTTCTGTCCAGTAACGTCAGTTGGCGTAAAGAGGTCATTTAAAGGACGAGCTCAGTAAGCGCGATTTTTCAGCACGCGGCCAAGTTTAGAAAACGACGACCGTAGCGAGGAGTCTATTTTGCGTCTGTAATGGACTCATAACAGCACTCATATGCGTGCGGTTATGGCTCGCCGAGTGCTGTTATTACCATTAATTAATTAAATTTGTGTATTCGCGATTTCCACACATCACATAACCTCAAAAACTATCTCGCCGAAAATTTGACACTGACAGCTCTGAGTTTCAGTGCCAACCTTGAAAAAATTAACTCATAACAGCACTCGGTGAACATAACCGCACGCATATGATTATGCTATGATTATGAGATTATGATATGATTTAACTGTATTTTGTCACAAGCACTACTGTATATTGTAAAAAATAAGTAAATTCCAATAATAACTAGTATCTTGATAGTGCATATTTTATGCCTATTTCGCCCATTCTTTGTGCATATTTCGCCCATTTTAGTGCATATTTGCGTGCATATTTTGGCATGCTGATATAATCCGATATAGTGCATATAATCCGATGTCTACTTATGACATACCCTAACGTCAGGTTGAAGAGTGTGGATGCCAGCCCATCTCCCTGCTTCAAACCTTTCGTTATTTTAAATGGATCCGTTAGATGGTTTTGGATCCGTATTGCGGCTTCTGATTCGTGTATTGTTGCCTTGATCATTCTTATCAGCTTGGTCGGTATATTTAGCTGTTGCAACATTTCGAAGATGCTGTTGCGGTTAATAGAGTCATATGCCCGTTTGTAGTCGATAAAAATGTCGTATTCCCATACTTTGCAGAAGAGGAAATGGAAGGACCTAGGGAACCTAAGAAACAGATAAGGCTCGAAGACGAGGGAACGGAGCCTCCATCTCTCAAAAACACGAAAGAAGACATAAATAGGCTAAAAAAGAACATCAAGTGCCGGGAATTGATGGTATATTAGCGGAGGGGTATAAACTAGGCGGCCAATGCCTAACGCAACAATCTGCTTTATCAGTATCTGATTTACTTTCAAGATCTGGTCGACAGTGGACACTCTGCGTGTGGTTGTAGGTGCTTATCCATGTTGTAGATAAGTATCTTGTACGCAGTGCACAACAGACTAATTCTGTGGTAGTTGTCGCATTTTAGCTTGTCTCCTTTTTGTGTATTGGTATTATTATCGCTTTTCGCATGTCGCTTGGTGGCTCTTCTTCCTAGATTTGTATCATTAGGGAACGGATATCTTGCGTGAGGCTTTGACCGCCTAGTTTATACCCCTCCGCTGGTATAGCATCAATTCCCTTTTTAACCTATTTAAGGCTTCTTTCGTTTCTTCGAGAGATGGAGGCTCCTTTCTCTCCTCTTCGAGCCTTATCAGTTCCCTAGGTCCTTCTATTGTCTCTTTTGCCGCTGCCAGAAAATCTTTGAACTACTCTGCCTGTGGCGGAAGGCGGGTGGATCGAGTAGCCCCTTGACTAAAGCACGGTCCCAAGCCCTTATAAAATAGGAGGGTTGGGCAAAGGGCCAACTACTCCTTCCCGTTAAAACACGCAAGTTCAAAAAGTGCAAAACAGCCTGGGAACGGATTGACACACGGAAGACCACTCACGCAACGAAATACAGGTCGTTTATTTGGAACTTGGAATGTACGAACTCTAAACAAAGGAGCTCAACTGGCACTGCTGAAGGAGGTACAAAAATACAAAACAATGGTAACAGCAATGCAAGAGACGAGGTGGATTGGTAAAGGAGTGAAGAACACCAACAGCCACAATATACTGCACAGCGTTAAAGAACAAGACAAGAAGGAGTTAAGCGTAGCATTCATTGTAGATAACAAGCTTCTTCTTATTCATCTTCTTTCCGGAAGTCTAAAGACATGGTTTTTCCATCCTCATTGCACATGCTCTTGAGATTCTGACGACCAGCTGTCCTTCCATCTCTTTGGTGGTCGTCCTGGTGGTCGACATGATGCTGGTTTTCCGTCTCACGCAATTTCTGCTACTCTGTGATCGTCCATTCTAGATATCTGTTCTTTCCAGAAGCGCCTTCGCGCGCGTGTCTACCTCACCACGTCTTCTGTCTCGCATTCTTCCCGAATTTCTTTACTCCTTCCTTGATTTTTGAGTGTGTTTCCCGTTATTGCTCTTAGTACTCTCATTTCATTGATGCGCGCCATCCTTTTGGTCTCGGCTGGGTCGGCTCGTGTTTCAAGAGAAAACAAGCTGAAAGCATATATCTTAGACTTCCAAGCAATTAATGAACGCATGTGCAAACTACGTCTGAAAACTAAACTCTTTAACCTGACTGTGATAAATGTATGCTGCCCCACAGAGGAGCAAGGCGAAGAAACGAAAGAAAGATACTACCAGCTCCTTGAGGAGACATGTGACAACTCCCCTAGGAATGATCACAAAATATCCGCGATATATAATAATCCGCGATACAAATGCAAAAATTGGAGTTGAGGACCAGTAAAGCACTCACTACACGTCGAGACAAACGAAAACGGAGAGATGCTCATCAACTTGGCTGCAAGTAAAAACATGGTTATCAGCTCTACGTACTTTCCACACTGAAACATATAAAAGCCACATGCAGGTCGCAGAGGGAAAAACAACAAACCAAATAGATCACGTCATAGTTGTCAGAAGAGCAGCAAACAGCATAGTGGACGTGAAAGCAAGAAGAGGTGCATATTGTGGGTCAGATCATAACCTAGTACAAATACTGTTTAGGTTCAGAGTAGTTAAGAAGGCCAACGACGCGACAACAAGACAGCGCCACCAGAGTACAATGAGAGTACAATATAAACAGGAGATCACCAGCAAAAAGACCACCGAAAACAACCAACAACCGCAAGAAAGCGCAGAAAACCAATGGAACAGAATAAAGGGGATACTCACAGAAACGGCGAGGACAGCCCAAGGGCCAAGGAAAATGAAGAAGCGAGAAGAGTGGTTCGACAAGGAGTGTGAAGAAGCAATAGCAGACAGAGACATGAAATATATCAATGATATTGAAAGAAGAACCAGGGAGAGGAGAACAGACTTTGAAGCAGCTAGGCGTGTGGCGGACAAGATATGTAAACATAAGAAAGTAGCATATGACAACAAATTCATAGGTCTAATGGAGGAGAACTTTAAAGATAGAGGAGCCAGGAAAGCATACAAGTACCTACGCGAAGCCAGGGAGTTTTAAATCACGCACTAACCGGATCAAAAACCATGAGGACCATAATGTGAAGACCATGAGGATCATCATATGATTTTATAATATGATTAGGTAATTGATATTTGTGGGGTTTTATCGCAACGGGAAAGAAACACCGATTACTTTTCGATACAAATTAATCGCTTCACATTATGGTTTTGGCTTTTTCTGGTTGACCTCGTGGCCTCCCTTAGCAGTAAAATGCAGGAGCCACACCGTAGCAATAATTATATTTTATTCATGTTATTAGTCAATTTGTGAATTAAAGAACGTGTCCCGATGTTCATCAGCCTCATCATACAACTTTTGCAGCAACAATTCATCGACGTCTTAGAGGTGGAACGTGGAAAATTTGAGAGATCAATGACAGATATATGGCGTGTTAGAACGTTTCGTACTGTGGCATTAGAGGAAAATGTCTTGGATTCTTCTTCTTAATCTAACGTCTTGGCAGACGTATAGTGACAGGTCATGAATGCCGGCCTCCATCAGTGTGTCGATCCCCTGCTTGATGGTATCTCGCCATCGCCATCTTGTTATTAATATTGGCACCCAGGTATATAAACTGCTCGACGACATCATATTTCCCGACCTTAAGGATATTTGGCCAGTTATCATTTGAGCGGTCAACAATTCTGGATGTTTATTTGAAGACCACACTCCAGACTGGTGCGTTATAACCTCTCGGATGGGGCTATGAGTTCATCTGCGCTGCTCGCCAGTAGCAGCGTGTCACCCGCGAATCGGAGAATGGAGATTTTCTTCCCGCCTATTGTGACCCCTCCGTCCCAGTCATCTAATACGTAGCGCATGATACTTTCGCTGTATAGGTTAAATAATAGTGGTGAGAGTATGCAGCCTTGCCTTACACCTTTTCTTATTTTGCATTTGGAGGATAGACGTTTATCGACTCTGACCACAGCGGGGCTTTCTTCATATAAACTCCTAATCAAGAGGACGATATGCTCTGGTACTCCCATTTCTATGAGGGTTGGCCACAGTTTGTGCCATTTAACTCTATCAAAAGCTTTCACATATTCGACTACGCAGATATACATGGGCGTTTAATATCCCCTAGCCTCGGTTGGCGTAGGTTTAGTATCTGCTCTCTTATGCCACGCCCTTTAACATTGTCTTGGATGCTGTTGCCAATAATCCGAGAGTTAGTGCTTGAACTGTAGCACGCAAACTTGGAACCAGTGCTTCAACAGTGCGGCGAGTTCTTCGCGAACAGCTCTTACAGCCTTTTGGAAGTGCCCTGAATTATAATGACTTTGCTTCAGTACTGTTTTGTAGGTGCTTCTTGAACAGCACACAACAGTGTTGATACTTTTTACCGATGAGGCTGCGTTTACAAGGGAAGAAATGTACGATAGGCATAACACTTGTGAGCTGAAGAAAAAAAACACCGTTATCAACACCGATTTCCAATAAATGTTTGGTGTGGGATTATTGGCAACTATTTAATAGGTCCATTTGTGTTGCCGGATCGCTTAACGGGGGCGGCTTTTACAAATTTTCTGGAAAATGACTTCCTCAATGAATTAGACCCCGTCGACCTACAACCGAGACATGAAATGTGGTTTTTGCATGACGGTGCACCGGCACATTTTAGTCTCCAGGTCCGTGCATGTCTCGAAGCGAGACATCTTGATAAATGTATAGGCAGGAACGGTCCGATACCACATCTGAATCCCCATCTGAATCCCCACATCTGAACCCCCTGGATTTTTTTAGGCTCATCTGAAAACCATAGTTTAACTCCAGTCAAAGCACTTGAGAAGCTACTGACACGTATAACTGAAGCGTGTCGAACAGTTTGAAACATGCCCGCCGTTTTTGGACGCGCTCGTCGTTCTTCATTGCAGCGGTGTCAGCTGTGCATTGAACATGGGAGCGAAATTTTGAACAATTTTTGTAAATTGCACAGATAGTTCTCTTTTATGTTCGTAAATTTTGTCAAGTACAGAAAGTTGGAGGCTCCTCAAAAGTATGAGAGGAGGCCGAAAAAAGGACATAATCCCACCTATAACTCCTTAAAAAAGCAACCAATACTTTGAAGATATGCTGACAGAAGACAATTATTACAACTATCGACGATATACAAAAAAGGCAACAAGAGTAACTGAGACAACTATCAGTGGTGATGATGCGGTGGTGGAAGGATTAGCCGTCTCTTGTGGAGACGTTTCCAGGAACGCCACGCCACAATGATTCTACATATTTGTTTGGTAATTTGAAATCAAATGCATTGCTGCTTGGATGCTCCTTCTTTGCTCCTACAAAATAAAAAAAGCCGCTGGAGAATCCAAAGACATGGTCTCCCACAAGGAAGTGTTCTGGTCCCCACTCTATTTAATATATATGTTACGGTAAAACTACGCAGTTTGGTAAATTGATTTACCTTCTTGGTTGGTAAATGTGAGTTCAACTTAAATTTACCAATTATTTCCGGCAAATGTGTACATATGCATAATGTTGGCAATTGCTAGAGGTTTACATTAACATACACAGCGCATGGGCTGTCCAACAAGACACACGTGATATTGTAACACAAAAGTATACATTTTCCGGTAAAAGTAGATATATAAAGTTGATCTCAGATTTAAACTTACATTTACCTATCAAATTGGTAGATGTATACATATACCGGTACTTTTATACTTGTGTACTTTTACCGTAACATATACACTAATGACCAGCATATAACATAAAACGCCAAAATACTGTGTAAGCTGACGACCTAGTTGTCACAGTTCAAGGTAAGACATTCGGGGAGATAGAGGTAAGGCTGCAGAACGCAATGGGAACTATGTCAAAATACTATCGAAAGACGTGAAACGTTGTAACCCGATGTTTATATATAATTTTATCAATAAATTCCACCACATTGCTTGTGTTACCGGTAAAACTTCTTTGTAAAGCGTTTATGACCATATATGTATTAAGCGTTTTATGCTTATTTTGGATCATTGAACTAGCCCTGAAAGTTTGTCGATGGAGTTCTGACACATAACGTTAAAACAATCACCCTTTAGAAAATCAATTTGTGATTTGACACCCTTTAGAAAATCAATTGTAAACTATTTATTATAATAATTATTTGGGGATGAATGTGTTATTGAAACGTGGCACGGCGACAACAAACGGGACAGCAAAAAAGTCTCGAACGCAATTATAATCAAACATATTCGCGGAAAGCAATTTTGAATGTAGTAGTTTGCAAATTTAATTACATTGTTCACATTAAAATAGTTCGTGCGTAATAAAAGTTAATTACACGAATTTTATATAGATTTTCCGTTCCGACTGCGATTCCATTTTAATTAACAAATTTCATACGAAATTATTCAACGCCCGACAATACGAGCGAATTCTTCGTCATCGATTCATAATTTATCGCTTCGTTATTGTTCCATTCAAAACATTATTTAAACAAATTTATTTAAAAATACGAAATAATAAAAAATATTTTAATTATTTTTTGCTACAAATTACAAGACGAGTTCGACGTTTCGCGTAAAGTCCCAATACAATAGGGCAGTGGTGGCGAACCCATGGCACGCGTGTCACAGCCGGCACTTACAAAATTAGTGATGACACGCGATAAAAATAGTTGCTTTTAAAGGCACTTATGCTTCTTGATAAAAACACCTTTCAACATATATACATCAGTGGTGGCGAAATTATAGCATGCGTGTCACAGCTGGCACGTAGAAAATTTGTGATGACGCGCGATAAAAATTGTTGCTTTTAAAAGCACTTATGCTTCTTGATAAAAACACGTTTCAAAATATCTACATCAGTGGTGGCGAACCTATGGCACGCGTGTCACAGCTGGCACGTAGGAAAATTGTATTGGCACGCGAACTATTTCTCTCGCGCACCTTCCAAACTTCTTAAACAGAAACCTTCCACTTTTATAAAAGCAATTTTTAAAAAAGTTTTCGCAATCTACTTTTGGCAACATCAAAGGTGTAAAATATAAGACGTGTTATGTTCAGGCTAATACGGAAACTGATTTTCACTCTCAGAAATTACCATTCAATGTAAAAGTTATCTGGCACGTCAGGAAAATTTTAGAAAAATTGTCACGCGTCCGGAAAAAGGTTTTTTTCGCCACCCCTGCAATAGTGAATATGTAAGTGATTTAAATTTGCTTGATTTTTTAGCCTGATTTCTGATCTTGACATTATACCTATACCATCATTTTCTCATTTAGTTTGTATTCAATGCCTTAAAACTTAAATCAAAAAGTCCAAAATGTGCGAACGAAATTCAAATTTGCGTAACGCATCACCATTGGTCGTAATGGAATGTGACGTGTACTTTGAAATTTATCGGCGTCGATGTAGGTAGGGTGGACTATACACCTCGATTGGGACTTTGTCAAACATTTTACCTGGTGCACTTATAATAGTGTTTTTGCATTCCGGTACTATACAAGTAGGGAAAGATGTTGCGTTCTATTCCAATCCTCCCCTCCCGACCTTGATCTAGACCTTGACCATGACACTACCTTGAACCAACCTTGAATTGACCTTCAATTATCCTTGTATTGACCTAGATGTGACCTTGAATTGAACTCTGAGGATTTATGGTCTTGACCTTGAATTTTTATACAGGAAATGATAACGTAATATACGCGCGTATGGAATGTACGAATTGAGGAATCATTGATAATATACGATGCGTAATTAGTTTCGTGTTTTAATTTATCTGTGAACACATACAATATAACTGAAGTCCTTTTAAGTTTATTATTGAAAAATAATAGATAAGAAACGCTGCGTAATAAATTTCGTGAGATAAGAAATGCAAGATATTTTAATAGTAAGATTTAAAAAAAACGATATATTAAATGCCGTGGTCAGCAAAATAAATGATAACGGGCGAGAGTATGGAATATCTTAATCGTGAGATAAGAAACGTTGCGTAATTAATTTTATGTTTGAACTTGAATCTCTATGACTCATATTTTTTGGAATTGATCTGTTTATCGTAAAGTGACAGAAGCTTGGATGATATTTTGCTGGACCGGTTTCACTGTTGCTTGGACGTTTCTTTGACGTAGATCTCCTACATACTTTAGCCTTGTTGGGATTGTTGATTGCATATTTTACATAAATTATTTGGCTTACTGCGGCTCCAACGTATAAGTTCCAACTTATAAGCTCCAAATTATAAGATCCAACTTATAAGCATATTGCTAGTTTAAACTTCGATTAACGATAAACTTTCGACTGCGATTCTGAGAAATTTGGATGAGTCATTGGCGAATTTTTTGTTTAACTTGTCTTATTAATTCTATTGTTTTTGTCTATTTCTCTCTCGTCTTATTAATGTCGCATTAATTATTTTAAATTTTAACATAAATAAAAAGTATTTCAGTTATTAGGTTTTAATTTTGAGTGTGAAATGGAAGAGATTGTTCCTTTTTAAGTTTACGTAATCAGTTTAGTATTCGAACTTGAAGATTTTAAATGTATGTCAAGGAAATAACATACGATTATTTTCTTCAACTACTACTACGGCAGTAAATGAAGCCGCAAAGCGCGTCTAAATAGGGCCGGGCGGTTGTTAACCTTATTTTAATATATATATATATATATATATATATATATATATATATATATATATATATATATATATATATATATATATATATATATATATATATATATATAAACAATCATGTCCAGTTTATAATTGCAACCGCTGCAATAATTTAACTATTGTACAACTACAGCAATAAGAAACGCCGCGTAATCAATTTTGTGTTTGAACTTAAACTTGTAAACGCGTGCAAGTATGGAATTGTGAATTAGTTGATAAGAACCGCCGTATCAGCATTTTCTTGTTTCAACTTATTTAGATGAGAGTTTGAACTTATTCTGAAAAATTTGGTTGAGCCATTGAACACGTGCAAGTATGGAACTGTCGAGTCAGCATTTTCCTATTTCAACGAGTCTGGATCCGTCATTGAACACGTGATACATCCGGCGCATTTTGATTGGTGATTGAGTCCAAATATTGTATATTCCTCCGACCCTTCACCACCAAGAAGATACAGTTGGAGCAGCAGACAGCCAAATAATTTATGTAAAATATGCAATCAACAATCCCAATAAGGTTAAAGTATGCAGGAGATCTACGTTCATCGAAACACCTCCAAGCGAAACCGCTCCAGCAGAACATCATCCAGGCTTCTGTCAGTTTAAGAACAGAGAGGTCAGCTATTGGTCAAACTCTTAACGCCGTCCAGTTACCGTTTACTTTTCGTCCACTTAATCCAATTAATCGCCTTTTAATCAGCTTAAAAATATAAGGCTGTCTAAATTTGTTTAAAAGATGATTAAAAGCTGTTTAAAAGCTGATTAAAGTGGACGAAGAGTGGTGGCAAAGTGAACGGAGTGGACGGAAAGTGGACGGAGTAAAGAGTTTGACCTATAGCTGACCACTCTGTTCTTAAACTGACAGAAGTCAATTTATATTTGACAAGTTTCATATAAGTTTATATTATTTTTGTTCTTACTTATTGTATGTAAACTTTAAATTATGAAATAAAATGTTTTGATTTGATTTGAAGCTTGGATGATGTTCTACAGTGAAAAAGTTAAAACTCTCAACTAAACAAGTTGAAATAAGAAAATGCTGACACGGCAGTTCTTATCAAATATTACACAATTCCATACTCGCACGTGTTTACAAATTTAAGTTCAAACAAAAAATTGATTAAGCAGCGTTTCTTATTGCTGTTTCTTATTACTGAATGGTAAATCAAAGGGCTAGAAGTCCAAAGAGCACATAAGCAGGGACCTGGAGCATGGAAACAACTTCCTCGGTGCCCCTTTTTACATGACTGAACTTGTGGCTGGGATTAAAGGGATGAAACTCAACCGAGCGGCGCGCGTGGACGAGCTGAGGGCAGAACAGATCAAGAACTTTGGAACTCAGACCCTGCAATGGCTCCTTAATATGTTCAACGTATGTGTCACGCAACTGAAGATCCCCAAAGAATGGAGGAAGGCTCCTGTGGTCGCATTACTGAAACCTGGCAAGGAACCGACTGACCCCAAGAACTTCAGGCCCGTGTCCCTTCTGTGCCGACCCTCCAAACTGCTGGAACGACTGATTCTAACCCGAACAGCGGAGATTTTGGATGCCAAGATAATCGAACAGCAGGCCGGCTTTCGTCCAAGGATATCATGCAGTGGCCAAATGCTGGTTTTGAGAGAAGGAAGATTACTGGAGTGACGCTCATCGATTTGACGGTCGCTTATGACACTGTCAACCACAGAAGGCTGTTAAGAAAACTTTATGACACAACAAAAGACTATAGGCTCACTATGGTCATCGGTCTATTCCTCCAGAACAGGAGATTTTATGTTTCACAAGAATAGCAGATGGAGGGTCCAGAAAAATGTACTGCCTGAATGTACTGAATGTACTGCTGCAAGGCAGTGTCCTGTCCCCACTCTTGTACAACGTCTACACGAACGCCCAGCCGATTCCTGACAATATAAGGCAATTCATCTATGCCGATGATACAGCTGTGGCAGCCCAGCTCACCGAGTTTACCGAGGTGGAGGAGAAGTTGGAGTTCGCCCTTGAGGAACTGGAAATCTATTACCAGAAAAACCACCTAAAGCCAAATTCCAGCAAGACTTAGGTGTGCGTCTTCCACCTGAAAAACAAAGAAGCACGACGGGAGGTCGAGATACATTGGCGAGGCGAACGACTGGAGCACTGCCCGACGCCGAGATACCTGGTGTGACCCTGAAACGCACTCTGTTCTTCAGACAACACTGCATCAATACTAAAGGCAAAGTTAGTGCGCGTAATAACATATTGCGAAAACTGACAGGCACAGCATGGGGAGCTCAACCAGAAACGCTCAGAAGGTCGGCTTTGGCGCTCTGTGTGTCCACTGCGGAATACGCCGCACCGATTTGGGCAGCTTCAGCTTACGCGAAACATGTGAACGTCGCTATTAACAAGACCGCAAGAATCGTGACAGGCTGCCTAAAGCCAACTCCAGTTAATAGTTTGTACCCACTTATTGACGTGGCACCCCCATCTGTGTGAAGAGCCGTCGCACAGGATGCTGAAAGGACGAAACAGGAAACCGATGCTCGCCATTCTCTGCACCCACACGAGCCAGCCGACCGGCTGGCTAAGCCTAAGATCAAGGAAGAGCTTCATGGCAAGATCATACACACTCGAGGGGTCCATAGAAAATAACCGTATCACTAGGTGGACCCAACAGCTAACTACTCGGGAACCACCAAGAGAAGAAATGGTCCTAGGCAAACACCTCCCTTTCGCGATATGAAAATCCCTAAATCGGCTCAGGACAGGAGTGGCAAGGTGCAAGACAAATCTGTTGAGGTGGGGAATGTCTGAGAACGACGATGTACTGTGTGCGTGTGGTCAGCCCCAGGATATGAGCAACATACTTGTGCCTGCGCACAACTGGAAGAAGGATGCACACACAAAGACTTAATTTTATGTAAGGACAAGGCTTATTGCAGCCGCTATTTTTTGGAAAGATGTATAAGCCGGACACGGAAAGTAAGTAAGTATTGCTGTAGTTGAACAATATTAACCTGGACATGATTATTTATATATTTTATCAAGGTTAACCGCCCGGCCCTATCTAGGCCCGCGTACTGTCGTAGCAGTAGTTGAAGAAAATAATCGAATGTTATTTCCTTGACATACATTTAAACTCTTCAAGCTCAAATACTAAACTGATTACGTTAAAAAGGTTAAAAAGAAACAATATCTTCCATGTCACACTCAAAATTAAAACCTAATAACAGAAATACTTTTTATTTATGTTAAAATCTAAAATAATCAATGCAAATTTCTCAAAATCGCACTACAAGTTCAAACTCGCAATATGCTTATTAAGATAAACAGATCAATTCCAAAAAATATGACTCATCCAGGTAAGTTCAAACATAAAACTAATTACGCAACGTTTCTTATCTCATGATTGAGATATTCCATACTCCGCCCGTTATCATTTATTTTGCTGACCACGACATTTAAGGAGGTTGGAGCGTAACTAATGAGTCAAAATAGTGCTTGAATTTTTCTATATTTTCAATTATCCTCATTCAAAAATTCATTCTTTTTATTTATAATAACATAACAAATTTTAAAATTGGTAATTATTATTTATTTAATAAAATAAAGTTATTAAATAACTTCGTTATTTTTGACTTATAAGGTGACATAAAGAGATCTGGCAACCTCAGTGTTATGAATCCACTGGTTGTAAAGAGATCAGAATTTTATTAGCCCAAGATGTTGGCCGAAAACCTCCAATTACCAAAAGCCAAGCCAAAATTATGGATAATCTAAATAAAAAGCTGGAGTGTATTCTATCAAATAGTTCCACAGACGTTCAAAAGTTCAAAATATTTCCATGTTTTTCTTTTCTCTCACAATCAGCTGATATCGCGACGTTGCCAAACCATCTGCCATGCGAATTACTGTCGATAAACAGGATTAAAAATTAAAAAAATTAACTTTTATTATTTAAATAATTACATCGGGAACATCACATTGCTTTAATGTTATCGTGTTTTAATATTATCTAAGATTATTGTACATTGTTTTTTATTCCTTAAAGTTGGGAAACTAATATCGAAATAAATAAATAAAGACGTGACGGAAGCTTGTCGGCCATAGGAACCTGTGTATTCGAAAAATCATCATTTTTGAATTTCTGTTCCGGATAAACTAAACAGAGTATCACATTCAAATTTTGAGAGGACATAAATAAAGTATTGATCTTCGTGTATAAAAAGTTTCAAAGCTTAAACTTGAAAAAAAAAAATTTAACATGGGATTCGCTCGAACTTCCTTAATATATCGGTTCTTAAAAATCTTAGTATTAAAATATCTTGCATCTCTCCTGCATTTCTTATCTCACGAAATTGATTACGTAGCGTTTCTTATCTATTATTTTTCGGTAATAAACTTCGCCCCTTTAATGAAACTTAGGTTTTTTGACACTTTACCTGGTGTAACTGTTGTTAATCGTCCTTGGCACATTTTAACTAAGGTTGCAAAGCAAAAGTGAAGCTAATAAAGCTTCTACATTGCTTTATTCAATGAATATTCGTGTTTTTGTTGTCCTAAAAATTGACACATCTGAGACAACGACTCATAAATTTCTGATCACGTGATAAAAAGTATGCGTAAACAATAATCTCGGCGTTGCCACTGAAAAACAAAGAAGCACGACGGGAGCTCGAGATAACGACAAGGCTATTGCAGCCGCTATTTTTTGGAAAGATGTCGTATAAGCCGGACACGGAAAGTAACAGCAAAATACAGCAAAATTGAGAAATTGAGATTGACGCTGTAAGAAAGAATTTTGCAGAAAAGAATTAGTGCCCCTTCTGCAGGGAGGTTTACACAGAAATGTGTATGATGGACAATGAAATGCTTGGCGAACCAAGAATAACTGTGGAAATTGACGAAAGTAAATTTGGAAAGAGAAAATACCACAGAAGAAAACATGTTGAAGGAAAATGGGTTTTTGAAGGGATCGAGACAGAGACTAACAACTATTTCATGAAAGTGGTCTCGGCACACCGTAAGGCAGTATTGCTAGAAATATATTGGCAATATATTAAACCCGGAACCACAATTGTGTCTGATTGTTGGAAGACATATGATTGTTTGGAAGATGAGGGCTACAAGAGAATGATCCTGTTTTATAGGTAATTCATATTAGTAAATTTTATTGCAAATTAAACTATCAATATGTTTTAGATGGCCAGATACAACGACCACATACGCTCGGTCATGGTATGTGGTCATCTAAAAGTCTTTTTAATTCTCTAAAACTAAATAAAATAACATAGGTGAGAGGCCATCTCCCTGTCTGACTCCCGTCTTGATTTCAAATGGTTCAAAGATCTCTCCACTGAACTTCACTTTGGATGTTGTGTTTGTTAGTGTTTCCTGGATTAGATTTCTAGTATTGTTGTCCACCTTCATTTCTTCCAATTTATTGAAGTGTTTCTCTATCTATGGAAATGTAAGCCTTTTTGAAGTCGACCAATATTATTGTGGAACACTCATAAGACCAGTAGTAACGTACGGATGCGAAGCCTGGACCCTAACCACCGCAGAGGAGGACGCGCTACGCAACTTTGAAAGAAAGATCCTCAGAAAGATCTACGGACCGATCCTAAATGAGCATGGAATTTGGAGGATAAGAATGAACTAAGCAGGTTAATAAACGAAGCGGACATTGTGAGATATGTAAAAACTCAAAGAATAGCATGGCTGGGATACCTGTACAGAATCCATGAGGACAGACCAGCCAAGAAAATGTACAACTGGCGACCAGTAGGAAGAAGGAAAAGAGGCAGGCCAAGGAAAAGATGGATGGAAGACGTGGAGGAAAGTCTTAGAAAGATGGGAGTAGGGGATTGGAGAGAGAAAGCCGGTGAAAGGACAGAATGGAAGAAGATTATTGTAAAGTCAAAAACCCACCGCGGGTTATAAAGCCAACAGAAGAAGAAGAATCTTGGAGTGTATTCTATCAAATAGTTCCACAGACGTTCAAAAGTTCAAAATGTTTCCATGTTTTTCTTTTCTCTCACAATCAGCTGCTATCGCGACGTTGCCAAACCATATGTCATGCGAATTACTGTCGATAAACAGGATTAAAAATTAAAAAAATTAACTTTAATTATTTAAATAATTACATCGGGAACATCACATTGCTTTAATGTTATCGTGTTTTAATATTATCTAAGATTATTGTACATAGTTTTTTATTCCTTAAAGTTGGGAAACTAATATCGAAAAAAATAAATAAAGACGTGACGGAAGCTTGTCGGCCATAGGAACCTGTGTATAAGATTCGAAAAATCATCATTTTTGAATTTCTGTTCCGGATAAACTGAACAGAGTATCACATTCAAATTTTGAGATAACATAAATAAAGTATTGATCTTCGTGTATAAAAAGTTTCAAAGCTTAAACTTGAAAAAAAAATATTTAACATGGGATTCGCTCGAACCTCCTTAATATATCGGTTTTTAAAAATCTTACTATTAAAATATCTTGCATCTCTCCTGCATTTCTTATCTCACGAAATTGATTACGTAGCGTTTCTTATCTATTATTTTTCGGTAATAAACTTCGCCCCTTTAATGAAACTTAGGTTGTTTGACTCTTTACCTGGTGTAACTGTTGTTAATCGTCCTTGGCACGTTTTAACTAAGGTTGCAAAGCAAAAGTGAAGGTAATAAAGCTTCTACATTGCTTGGTTCAAAGAATATTCGTGTTTTTGTTGTCCTAAAAATTAACACATCTGAGACAACGACTCATAAATTTCTGGTCACGTGATAAAAAGTTTCCGTAAACAATAATCTCGGCGTTGCCACTTTTATCTTTCCTACCGCAAAATTGAGAAATTGAGATTGACGCTGTAAGAAAGAATTTTGCAGAAAAGAATTAGTGCCCGTTCTGCAGGGAAGTTTAAACAGAAATGTGTATGAGGGACAATGAAATGCTTGGCGAACCAAGAATAACTGTGGAAATTGACAAAAGTAAATTTGGAAAGAGAAAATACCACAGAAGAAAATATGTTGAAGGAAAATGGGTTTTTGATGGGATCGAGACAGAGACTAACAACTATTTCATGAAAGTGCTTCCGGCACACCGTAAGGCAATATTGCTAGAAATATATTGGCAATATATAAAACCCGGAACCACAATTGTGTCTGATTGTTGGAAGACATATGATTGTTTGGAAGATGAGGGCCACAAGAGAATGATCCTGTTTTATAGGTAATTCAAGTTAGTAAATTATATTACAAATTAAACTATCAATATGTTTTAGATGGCCACATACAACGACCACATACGCTCGGTCATGGTATGTGGTCATCTAAAATTCTTTTTAATTCTCTAAAACTAAATAAAATAAAATAGGTGAGAGGCCATCTCCCTGTCTGACTCCTGTCTTGATTTCAAATGGTTCAAAGATCTCTCCACTGAACTTCACTTTGGATGTTGTGTTTGTTAGTGTTTCCTGGATTAGATTTCTAGTATTGTTGTCCACCTTCATTTCTTCCAATTTATTGAAGTGTTTCTATATCTATGGAGTTGTAAGCCTTTTTGAAGTCGACCAATATTATTGTGGAACACTCATAAGACCAGTAGTAACGTACGTATGCGAGGCCTGGACCCTAACCACCGCAGAGGAGTACGCGCTACGCATCTTTGAAAGAAAGATCCTCAGAAAGATCTACGGACCGATCCTAAATGAGCATGGAATTTGGAGGATACGAATGAACTAAGCAGGTTAATAAACGAAGCGGACATAGTGAGATATGTAAAAACTCAAAGAATAGCATGGCTGGGACACCTGTACAGAATCCATGACGACAGACCAGCCAAGAAAATGTACAACTGGCGACCAGTAGGAAGAAGGAAAAGAGGCAGGCCAAGGAAAAGATGGATGGAAGACGTGGAGGAAAGTCTTAGAAAAATGGGAGTAGGGGATTGGAGAGGGAAAGCCGGTGAAAGGACAGAATGGAAGAAGATTATTGTAGAGTCAAAAATCCACCGCGGGTTATAAAGCCAACAGAAGAAGAAGAATATCTCATGGTTAATATTGTTCTCAAGCAACAGATCTGTTCACTGCATGATCTTCTCTTCCTATTCCTAAATCCTCCTTTGTATTCTCTTAATTATGAATCTATATGAGGTTCTAGCCGAACTAACAGGGATTTTTGCTTGTCACTTTGTCCTATATTGGATCGAGACTTCGCGCTGCCGCGGGTATATTGTCTTGATTTACGTGTCCGCTTCGCGGTGGGCAACCAAACTTGTTCAGAAGTTCAGTAGATTTTATACGTTATTAGTAAAATCACTGCTATAACGTGAAAAAGCCACTCACCGTTGCGATATAGAGATTATTTTATGTTTCATAAAGTTATGCACTTGGTTCACTGCAGACTTGAATAGACGGAATCTATCAAAAAAATATGTTTATCTGTCAACACGTAATTTAAATACACGAATCCTAGGAACTCGTTGCGTCGTAAAATCTTCCAATTC
This sequence comes from Phosphuga atrata, assembly GCA_944588485.1. NCBI lineage: Eukaryota > Metazoa > Arthropoda > Insecta > Coleoptera > Silphidae > Phosphuga > Phosphuga atrata. Next base: position 101,895,530 of record OX155892.1, read on the forward strand.
ATGCAATGGATGCTCAATCAACTCAAATAAATGCATTCTTACACAAAGCTACAGCTAAAGCTTTCTACGCAAAATGAGAACGGACAACTGTTAAGTAAACACGCCATTTGACAGATGGCGAGGCAAGTAAGTTACGGGTAAGTTAAAACTAATAGATTTTTTTCAAAACTAGAAGCTTGTATCTAGAGTAACTAGAGTTTTTTCTAAAAGCAAAATAAAGAAATTGTGCCAAATTGTCAAAAAATTCTTTTCTGCAAAATTCTTTCTTACAGCGTCAATCTCAATTTCTCAATTTTGCTGTAGGAATGATAAAAGTGGCAACGCCGAGATTATTGTTTACGGAAACTTTTTATCACGTGACCAGAAATTTATGAGTCGATTTTGAGAAATTTATCTCATATGTGTCAATTTTTAGGACAACAAAAACACGAACATTCATTGAACCAAGCAATGTAGAAGCTTTATTGTTCCTTTCAAACCTAAGCTAAAAGATGCCGAAGACGATTAACAGTTACAAAATGTCCGCATCCCTAAATTTCAACGAAGGGGTGTATTCTACACAATACCCTTTTTACAATGTTAAGACGAAGTAAAAAGTGTCAATCATAATATAATAAACTAAAGCATGCAATTATAAAAAAGTAAGGATTCAACTTTAGGCGCTAGATGAAACATTATAACAGAAATAATGATAAATTAAAGACACTAGGTGTAAGTTTCATAAACGACTAAAAAACTCATTTGTGAAACTCACGCCTATTGTCTCTAATTTATCTTTACTCCTGAGATTATAAATATTTTCATAAAATCTAGTATATATTTAGATAACCTTTGGTTAAATCTTCTAATCTATATATCACAACGAATCTAATATAAATAAAATAATAGAAACTATATATCACACAAAAAAATCCCGTGTTCATCTTTGTTTAATAAAACCGCGATGTTTATCCCGAACTTACTAACTTTGTCGCCGCTCGGGTTTGCGCTCTCGTACTTTGGTTTCAATATCAATTTCTCCCTTGGTCTTCGGCCTCTTATCCTCCTGTAATAGGTTCCTCAAGAGGTCAACCGGCGCAATATTAGATGATTTGTCGGCCATCTTAAACGCTCCACTTTCTACCCCGACGACTCCATTCTCCCAGCTATTCACAAAGCAAATATTTTCCTTTCCCTATAAAAACTGACGATGATCACTTCCCTTCCCGTCCAAATTGATCACTTTATGAAACCGTTTGAGCCAAGTGCTGTCACAATAAAAAGCAAATTAAACTAGATAAACAAAACTAGATAGAGAAGAACAGTCAAGCAAGACTGTATAGATAGAACTAGATGGACATAACTATACAGAGAAGACTAAACAGACAAGACTAGTCAGACAAAACTTTATGGAAGAGACTAGACAGACAAAGACAAGCAAGGCTATAGAGTCATAAAATGACGCACAAAACTTAACATATCAGTCTATAGCAGCGATGGCGAACCTAAGGCACGCGTGTCACAGCTGACACGTAGGAAAATTTTATTGGCACGCGAACTACTTCTCACGCATGCCCTCTAAACTTGTTAAACTATCTCTTCTAAAATAAGTTTCCCAATCTAATTTTGTGCAACATCAATGGTGTAAAATATAAGACGATATAAAATCCGTCGATTGTTTTGCCCGTAATTGCAAAAGGCGCACAAAAATGTTCAAATTTAAAAAATTCGCCAAAGCAGTATTTACAAAGCTACAATTTTGAAATTTGACAATTTGTGAGATTTCACAAGAATATCAAAGCATTACAAAGTTTCATCAAAATCTGTAGATTGGTTTGTCCGTAATTTCAAAAGGCGCAAAAAAATTACAAATTTCAAAAATTCACAAAAGCCGTATTTACAAAGCTACAATTTTGAAATTTGGCAATTTGTGGGACCTTGTAAGAATATCAAATCATACTACGTTTCATCGAAATCCGTCGATTGGTTTGTCTGTAATTGCAAAAGGCGCACAAAAATTTACAAATTTCAAAAATTCACAAAACCCGTATTTACAATGCTACAATTTTGAAAATTGGCAATTTCTGAGATTTTGCAAGAAAATCAAATCGTACTAAGTTTCATCAAAATCCATCGATTGGTTTGTCCGTAATTGCAAAAGGCGCACAAAAATTTACAAACTTCAAAAATTCACAAAAGCCGTATTTACAAAGCTACAATTTCGAAATTTGGGATTTCGTGGGACCTCGTAATTATATCAAATTTCGTAAGAATATCAAATCATACTACATTTTATCAAAATCCGTCGATTGGTTTGCCTGTAATTCCAAAAGACGCACAAAAATTTCCAAAATTCACAAAAGCCGTATTTACAAAGCTAAAATTTTGAAATTTGGTAATTTGTGAGATTTCGCAAGAATATCAAATCATACCAAGTTTCTTTAAAATCCGTCGATGAGTTTGTCCGTAATTGCAAAAGACGCACAAAAATGTAGAAATTTAAAAAATCCATGAAAGCCGTATTTACAAAGCTACAATTTTGAAATTTGAGAATTTTTGAGATCTCGTAGGAGTATCAAATCGTAAAACGTTTTATCAAAATCCGTCGATTGGTTTACCCGTAATTTCAAAAGGCGCACAAAACACGTAAAATATTCACGCTAATACAGTAACTGATTTTCACAATTACATTGTAGCACGTCAGCATTTCAAAATGTGAGAATTAAAAAAAATGGCACGCGGCCGGAAAAAGGTTACCACCCCTGGTCTATAGAGATAAAACCAGATAGACAAGATGTAGCTGTTAAATATTGCGAATATTCTGTTTTATGAAATTGCGGATGTAAAATTTGGGAGCGGATTATCGGACAGTGCAAGGTTCTGTTAACATTCTGGTTAAATGATTTTAACGGCTAGGAAATCATAGATGGATCATCCGTTTAACTATAATGCGGTCCGACATTTAATTATAGGATATCCGATGATTAAAACCGCCAAACCATCGGTAATGTAATTAATCAATAGTGAATGCGGTTCTGTCCGAACATCTACGGCAGAAAGGACGCGATATCAAATCCGAATCGATATTTGCCAAAAACCTTTTTTAAAGAATTAATTAAATAATTTAAATTAACTAATTGCGACATCTTTGCACTAATTAACCATAAATTGATTTATTTCTGATAATGAAAGTTTTATTTATATTATCCAAGCTTCTTTAACCTTCCGAACTTATCCATTTCCTTTCTCTGTGTCTATTTTTGGAGAAGCTATAGTTTTCCCTCCCCCGTCGCTATGACCCATTTCACGATAAATGTTACACTGTAATCTCCCAGATTATTGAACATTTCAGCGTCGAGTGTCTTCATTTACTGAGATAATGATCCATTTAGTTCGACAAACCATCGACTTTTTGCCTCTCTGGACAAGTTATTGATCCCGGTCAATCAATATTACAAATATCCGACATCACAGTCCGCGATTAAAACTAATGCTGCCAATTCAAACTCGACTTTCTAGGTCATATAAACGCGATAATACCGAAAAAACAGATATTAGCGCAGTGGAAATATTAAGTTTAAATGATTAACATTATTGCAGTATTTTCTGAATTGCAGTTGCAAAATTGCAGTATTATTGCGTTATTTTCTTGACTCCTCTCATCAAGAAAATCATTGCAAGACGAGACGTCTGTTACAATTATTATTATTCTCATATCAGAAAACATCAAATAAAACACAGATACAACTACTATGACTACAAACTTTACATAATATTTGAAGTGGACAAAACTTGGCCACTTCCACTGAATTCTGTGATGTCTCGAAATTGATTACGTAGTGTTTCTTATCTATTATTTTTCAATAATAAACTTAAGGGGGAGTAATAGTACACGGCTTTCAATGGACCATTGTCCTGAGCGCTGACCGGCGGTCAGGTAGCAAATTCGCCGCGCTCTGCAGCGAGTTTGTATACCGACCAAAGGTGATTTGAGTATTATACATTTTTCTATAGGTGGCAGTAGTGTGCAAAGATGTGTTTTGAATTTTCCGATATGCTATAACCTACAAATTCAGTGTTATTCTTGTGGGGAATAAAACGAATCGTGTTTCCGCCGCGAAATGGGAGGACCAAAAAAACATTGTCGAGCGGGCCGAAGTCGTCCTTGGACGAGGAAGTCTAAAAAGTTCCAAGACAATCAATTTACGGCGGAAACGGATACGGAGTTCGTGAGCACGTCCGCGAAGAAACTAAAGACCGCCGATCATATGGACATCGACGTCGACATAAGCAGCGACTACGTCATTCGCCACTTCTTCAAGATTTTCACTTTTTTGAGTGAATGTCTGATATGCAAATCGTGTGGCAACGACGTCCAATTTTCTCGATCCACCGGACCAGGAGTAGCCTTCCACTTGGTCATCACGTGTTCCTGCACATCGCGCCGAGTACCGTCAATCCCCACGTGAGTGGTTCGTTTGAAATAAATCGACGTCTCTTGGAATGCGGCTCGGACTGAAAAGCATAAAAACTTTGTGTACCATAATGGACATTTCGAACACCTTCAGCCAAACGATGTATGACGCATTTATACGAAACATGCTAGTTGCTTCGAAGGCCGTGTTCGAGTTCACCCAGAAGAAGGCTGTCCAAGAAGAAATAAGCGCTAATACTGCAGCCGGCAATACTCCATTACATTTATCCGTATCCGGGGACGGCTCGTGGAAGAAACCCGGGTTTTCGTCGCTTTTTGGTCTCTCAACGTTGATTGGAAAATACACCGGGAAAATCGTAGACGTTGTAGTAAAATCTTCGTTTTGTCAAGCCTACGCGATTTGGTATTCGAAGAAAGGCCGGGGTGCCTTTCTTCTTATTATCTCATTTATTATTCTTATTATCTCGCATGGCAGGTGCAACACGAGAATGACAGCACGGCTAACCACAGGGGCAGCGCGGGGAAAATGGAGGTGGATGCTGTCAAGGAGATGTTTGGACGATCCGAGGAAACACTAGGAGTGCATTACGAGAATTACATCGGCGAGGGAGATACAACAACCTTCAAAGCTATACTCTATTTGGAGCCTTACGACGATTTGGAGGTGAAGAAGAAGGAATGTGTGGGGCGCCTTCAGAAGAGGATGGGCGCACGACTTCAGAAGGGTAAAAAGGCTACAAAGGGACTTGGCGGGAAAGGCACCGGGAAATTGACGGACAAACTTATCAACGACTTGACACTGTACTACGGATTAGCCATCAGGAGGCACCCTGGTTCTGCGGAGAAAATGGGGGAAACTGTCTGGGCCACATTTTATCACAAGATATCGACTGACGACAATCCGCGACATCAGTACTGCCCACAAGGTCTGGAGAGCTGGTGCAAATGGTGTGTAGCAGAGGCAGAAGGGACGCAATCGAATTTAAATTTTCAGACGCTGTTCATTGGCGTATTCAAGCGGACAAACAACAACTCGGCGAGTTGTTCCCGCTTGAATATGATATTTCATATTCAGTAATGAATAAATTGCATTTGCGGTTTGATTCAGAAAAAGGTCCAAGATGCCATAAAGCCGGTGTATGAAGCTCTTTCGCACATTATCTGCTGCAACGCTGCACCGGTGGGAATACGCAAAATGCTAGTGAGTCATTCAACTCGACGGTGTGGAAGCTGGCTCCCAAACACCTACACTGCGGTCGGTAAACTGTGGAAATCGCCACAAACATCGCCACCAATGTGTTCAACGAGGGATGGCGGAGCGTGTTGCGGATTATGAACACCTTGGGAATTCCCGTCAGCTTCACAGCTTCCAACTACGCCGAAGCGGTAAACCGCCAGCGGCCAGCGCGCACCGGGTAGAGCAGCTCCAGCACAACATTGAGTTCGAGAAAGAAGAGGGGATATTGTATGCAACCGGAATCGCGGATTAATTTTAAGTTCAGTTCATTTTAATTTTTCAAATTCGACCTCAAATTCTTGTTCAGTGACCCCAAAAACCCTCATATTTCAAATTTTATTAACATTGATGAATATATTCAATTTTTGGTCCGCCAAATTCGATCCGCCATTTTAATTTTTCAAAACCGACTTCAAATTCGTGTTCAGCGACCCCAGATATATTTAAAATCGCATCTACATTGCAAATTTTTAATTTTTGGATCCGCCATTTTGAATTTTTCAAATCCGACCACAAATTCGAGTTCAGCGACGAAAAACCTATAAATTACTTTATTCTTGGACACATTGGTCGAGCTAATAAAATTGTACAAGGCAAAACAGTTGACCAAACTTCAAACGCGTTTTCTCGAAACAAGATTTTTCGAATCTGCGTGAATTGTAACTTTTAAACCGTTCAACCAATTGACTTCGCGTTTTGACTGCCTGAAGGAAATTGAATTCTCGGGCATCTATACCTATAAATTTGCAACATTTGGATGATTAACGATTTTTCACAGCAGGCCAAAGTGGAAAAATTATGCGACAAAACTCTACCTTATTTTCAAGAGGTCGCCATTTTGTTTCTATAAGTGAATTTTTTCATGTTGTTTGGTATAGATGCCTCCTTGGAGTGTACACTTAAAGTATTTTTTGGTTTCATGCGTCTAGGTGACGTATTGCAGCTTGAATCCCTCGCGCAGATAACATTTATTTTAAAAACATTACTTTTGGAGCCGCCATTTTGTAATATTATATGTTAAAAAAATCCCAGTTTGTAAACAAAAGATGAATAAACATTTTTCCAAAAACCGCAAATGTCTAAGTCATTTCAGTTTCTCAAAAAAAATTGCCAAACAACAGGTAGTTTTGGCACAATTATAAAAATACTGCCCCTTGAAAGGATTTCAGTTATATTGCACGTGTTTCACAGATAAATTCAAACACGAAACGCATCGCATTTTATCAATTATTTCTCAATTCGTACATTCCATACGCGCGCATATTACGTTATTATTTCTTGTATAAACGTTCAAGGTCAAGACCAAAAATCCTCAGAATTCAAGGTCAAGGTCAATTTAAGGATACGTGAAGGTCAATTCAATGTTGGGTCAAGGTCGAGGTCAAGGTCGGGAGGGGAGGATTGGAATACACCGCATCATCTTTCCCTACTTAAATAATACCCTACCCTAATAAAATGTTTTTTTAGCTTTTTCAATTATCGAAATAGCAAATTCAAACTGAAAATCCTTAACGGTCTATACAAATAGGCTTTGCAACACAGAATGTGCGTGAAAAAAGCGCGCGATAAATGCGACCGTTCAAACCGGTTGTAACGTAAGGTCGAACGTAAGATCGTTCATAAAGTTCATCTTATGTGCAGGAGATCGGACACAGTCTCCACTGAAGCATATGTTTCACAGTTTGGTTTTCTCCACAGTATCACTGAATGCTATCTTCATTAATGTAGCCCCATTTTGCAAGATTGGTCTTAGATCTGCCCACTCCTGATCTTAATCTATTCAAGGATTTCCATGTTAACCATCCTTGCTCATGACCAGGAGGTAAAGTTTCGGCTATCCTTGTCCAGCCCAGGGGAAGAGATTCTTTAGCTTTCCATAATTCTAGCCTGGCTTTTTCGCATCGAGTCTTCAATTCTTTGGATGTTCTTAGGAAACTCTTCCTAGACTTCAGCCTCTGAGCATGTAGTTTATGCCCATGTAGAGGACGGGTTGCGTCCTGCTCAGCTTTCTTCCTTTCCTTGTTTGCAGATATTTCTCGTCGAATAGAGGGTGGTGCTGTTTCCTCGAGCTGGTAAAGGAACTCAGTTGGTGTTTATCTTAAGCATACAGTTATAGTTCTACATGTTTCATTGAGAGCTACGTCCACCTTTAGCATGAGTTGTGTTATACCAAACCAGACAGGCGTACTCTGCAGCGGAATAGTACAATGCAAATACAGATGATCGAATGGTGTCAGGTTGACTATCCCATCCAGTTTTCTCAGAAGATTATTCCAAGTGGAAACTTTTAACTTGGCGTTCAAACAGTGTTTCTTGTAGATAAGAGCTCTGTCCCATGTCACTCCTAGCAATTTTGGGGTGTAACAGTGTTGCAGTTCTACTTCTGACCACACTACCTTCAATTCACGAAAGGTTTCCTTTTTTCTCAAGTGAAAGGCACATGCTTGTGTCTTGCAGGGATTTGGTTTCAGTTGTTTTGCAAAATAGTATTTGGACAGACCCTTAAGGGCACTCGAGTGGTTATTCTCCACTGATCTTTAATCAAATCAAATCAAAATCATCTATAAAATAATAATAATCAAAAAAATCTTTACACTTTGCAACAAGAGTCAGATCGTCAGCGTACAAAAAACTCCTAGTGTTGGGAGCTATCGGCCGGTCATTTGCATACACATTTAACAGAAATGGGGCGAGAACACTTCCTTGGGGTAGCCCATTCTTCTGTAGTCTCCATCGGCTACGTTGCCCTGGGAAGTCCACAAAATACCTCCGATTATGCAAGAGAGTGGACCTGGTTCAGCTGGAGTTCTTAGTCAACGTGTAGACCTTAGCAAGTAAGAGCTGATGGTTAACAGTGTCGTAGGCTGCCGATAAATCAACAAATGCCACTCCAGTTATCTTAGCTGCTTCGAAATCATCTTCTAATAACTGCGTAAGGTTCAACAACTGTCCAGTACGTCTTTTGCCGAGACGAAATCGCAGGGGGCGTCTGTAAGTTTCGTAAGTTTTCTTCAACCGCATTTTGGACAATTTTTCTTAATTTTCAAAATATCGTCATTTTTAGACCCCTTTTTAACAATGTTCAATGTTCAAGCTATTGTAAGTGTATTCCATCAAGTGAAGTTTGTAAGATAATAGTTATATTCAGACGTGTTTCGAGATTTATCTCTCATCAGTTTCTTCTCTCACGTTTGCTGTTTAGAATTATAAATTGCACTGATGAGAGATAAATTTCGAAACGTGTCTGCAGATGGCTAATATTCACTTAAATTAAATAAAAATAAATGATATTAAAAACAATGTGATTTGTCTAGTCCTGTTAGTGACATGAAAATGTACTGAAACTAGTAATAACATACAAATGTCCGTTGTATAATTCAATATCCTGTGTGATATTAGGCAGAAAATAGTTTTGTTCATACTCTTAACAAGACTTAATATTACAGAGCTGCGAACAGGCTGAATATATTTATATATTCAAGCTATATTTCGTCTCAATCCTTAAGTTTGTATATGTTTTATTTTTTTAATATGTTGATATGGCAAGAATGGTTTAACGTCTTTATTAAGAAATTTCTTATTCTGTGTCTTTCTTTGTCCCATTCGCGTTATGCGCTTATACAAAAATAAAACTCTTGAGCAGTTCTTAGAAACAATCAATGTTTTTAGCACTTTTGACGTACATTGTCCATTGCTTTTGTAACTTCAAATCATAATATTTGTCATCAGGATCACCACCTGACTTAGATTTAAGAAATGAAGTCAGGTTAATCACAACAAAAAGTTAAGACATCGTCAATCTTTGCAACTCTGACGCTCAAGAACTAAATCATCATATTTTGGCTTTTTGTTCTCTCTTAGCAACTCTCTCTCTCCATGCAATCTAGTTCTCTCTCCGTGCAATCAAAACATATGAAATCTTCCAAGGAAGAGGTTCGGAAAAAATCGTTGGAAATGGACTCGGCCTCTTCATTATCACGAACTAGGAGGAGACCCCGCAGGGGGCGCAAGGGACCCCGCAGGGGGCGTCTGTAGGTGCGTTTTAAATTTTTCACATTTTTTTCAAAAATTCCGTTCCTCTTGAGCGTCGAAACGGGAAATTGTTATTTTCTGTCGTAAAACTGAACGGGCCTTCGACCCGTGTCGGTCTGCCGCTCCCGAGTCCAACACGGCGTCTCCAGGTGCCAAAAACAGGAGATCGTTTCTAGCACCTTGGAGGAGCAATTTTGGTCCGCGGCTCGAATTTTTTACTGCGTCCTCTTGCCGCATCGATTTCATGTTTTTTGACGTCATGCGGAAAAGTACGCGACCGTCGGTTCACCCGGTGCAGCGGAAAATGTAAGCGAAAAAAACCGTTTTTTCCATCACATCTGTGGACGCCGTTCTCTTGATTGTAGAGCGCCGTGTCTCCAAACCGGTTCGTTCGATGCAAGATGTTCACCCGCAACGGGCCGTCGAAGAATCTGGGACCTGCGGCATCCTATTCCCGCTATCGGTCAATTTTAACATAAAAATCGAAAAAACGCGGTGTTTTTTTCACCTAATTTGCGGGGATTCCTCTCCTGGGATAACCAACAGTCTGATCGGGATCGGACCGGTATTAATCGATTCGGCATAGTACCTTTTAGTTAGTCCTTTTAGTTCAAGCTCAAAACATGTTGTTTCTTCGGTTTCCAAGCATATGTAGTATGGATTCAAGTATCAAATTTACAGAGGTTTATGTTCTTCTTCGACTTTCGCCAAATTCGTTTGATAAACAGACATAACAGAATGCGTGAACATTTGATATATACTTCTGTAGTTGTTGAAATGCTTTCGAAAAATCTGTTTGTTAAGCTAGGTGCGCTTTGGTAGAAATAAAAGCTATTACCATTGGCCAGTGCCAAATCATTCTCATACCTTCTGATACTCTCTGTGGCTGCTTCTGGCCTCTTCTGGTTATAAGTCCTTTGACTTTGTTGTTCTCAATATTGCACTTGTCGTAATTTGTAGCGGTTTTATTAAGTGCGCATACATCCCACAAGGTACGCTTCCTTTTTATGGTCTTAAAGATATAGTGATTCACCCAGGGTTTTTTGCGGGTTAATTTTCACTTCCTTTGGAATACAAAATTCGATGGAGCGATCAATAATCGCGTAAAATTCATCAATGATGTTGGCAATACCAACCAAGCCCTCAGAGATACATCGATTGCTAACTTAAGGATTTTCCATTTTTAGTCTGTTTCATAGCCTCCAGTTCCGCCATTCTTAGTGGTATTGTAAGATCGTTACTTTCCTCTTGAATTTCTCTTTGATGTCTGGGCACTTTGCGCTTGTGGATGGGCTTCCCGTTCGTCGAAAGCTTTTCAAACCATTCTCTACCCCTCTTTTTCATTTTTTCATGTCATGGCTACCAACCTAAAACAGCACTAAGAGCGACGAGAATTGAAAGGCGGCATTCACCAAGAGTCTCCATTCGGTTTAGACGTGTAACACTATTTTACAATAAAACTATAAAATAAAACGACGCCAAGTTATATCATTTTTCTCACAAGAATCACAAACAAAAGCTGATGTGCTATTTGGTTGGCAGAGATGTTGTAATGTACAGAGGTCTTTGTCGGATCATTGCTTATACGTCTCAAAAGTCTCCATGCCTTATGGCTGTCTCTTTAAAGGTCCAGGTCTTCTACAGTTCTACCCCATTGATCCCGTTTTGTTTGTCTAATGACGGAGATGAGTCTGTTCGCAACTTCTACTGTTGATTCACTGAAAGGGTTTTCTTCAAATAACTTCCTATATTCTGTCAGTAGGGCAGCTTCGTTTGATGTGAGACCAGGGATAAATGTAGTCCTGCAGCCGCGAGGTATAGACCTTCTGGTGCACTTCTTTATAGTTGTGGTGAAGATGTCATAGGATTGTGGTGTGGGTTCTATTGAAGACGCAATACATATCTGCAAATTTCGACCAGTCTTGAAGTTGTATCTCCTGCGGAATGGTACCTTCTGAGGTATAAAGGCAGCAAATATTTGGCACATTATTGGCCGGTGCTGTGTATTAGGTATTGAAGAACAGACAGATTTTGCATAGTTCGCTGATTTTTTTACTGCTGAAAATGAGGTCAGGGTTGTAACCTCGTTTCCATATACCACTATTGAATGATGCAGGCTGTTTTCCATCGTGGATCAGGGTAAGCTGATTTTATTTCTGGCCATTTTTGCACTACTCTTCCATTCTCATATTCATGATCATATCCCCACATGCAGCTTTGGCTGTTGAACTCGCCAATCACAATTTGTGTGCTTTTATTTTGGAAATTGGATAACTTATTGATGATGAAATCAGCACCAGGTGCTTTAAAAAGAGATGAAATCGTACAGTTGGCTCGTTCTACAGTGCGAACTTCAATGTTGTTTTCCTCTGTGAGTAGAGCAGCTTCACCTGATGTCAGACCAGGGATAAAGTCCGGCAGCCGCGAGGTATAGAACTTCTCGGGCACTTCTTTATAGTTGTGGTGAAGATGTTATAGGATTCTGGTGTGAGTTCTATTGAAGACACTTCGATATCCAACATCGAGTGGAGAGGATGCAATATAAAGTTGGAAATAATGGGTTTAAATGATTAGCATTATTGCAATCATTTTCTCCTCTCATCAACAAAATCATTTCAAGACGAGACTAGACGAGTGAAACTAGTCTTGGTAATTGTTTGTTACAATATAAAGTTTTAAATTGCTTGCAGCCGCAAATTATTCGTGCTCAGTTGAGTCGAATGGCTTCGCCGGACTCTGTTTACGGGGAAATAAAATCCGCACATAATTATTGCAATTGGATTTGTTTCGGACGGAGAAGTTTCGTAGCGAGTGGGACGTGAATAATCCGCAAGTTTTCTAGTTTTGGCGTAAACGGCCGCTAATGAACTCGAGCGTTTCTGGCGAGAAATCTCATTGTGCGGTTAAAGTTAAGACAAATTGATTATTTAAATTCGTTTGGGAATTAATTAGAGAAGCTAATTTTGAATTCTATAAAGTAATATAAAGAGTATAATATTTGTAATTCGACTAGTTTTACTCTTCTTCATAAAGTTGATTCATGGATTGTAATTAAATTATTATTTTCACTTTTCGAATGTGAAATGTGAGCAGGTTTCGTCTAAGTTAATTAATTAGTACAAGGAAGACGTTCCGTTATCAATGGAGATAGTCGTACAGGTAGAACTCATTAACATAGTCGTCCCATGTCGACAGAGGAGGAAACACCTCCTTAATTGGAACAGCGCTGAAATCCCCGCGGAAACGTCCTATTTGCCAACAACTTCCAGATTACTCCCATTGTCAAACTCCTACGCGTGTTACGTGACTCAAAACACTTTTTTTTCTTTTTCCTTATTTTCTCACAAATCGCGAACAAATGTGCGAATTTGGGTAATTGGATATTTGATGATCAAATTATATTATCTAGAGATTTTCTTGATAATAAAATTATATTCTATCTTGTTATTCCATATGGCATTAGATTTTTCCCCGGTGTCCGATGAAGCTGTGTTTTAATTAATCTTTATATCTAGTATTAGCGTGGAAGGTTCAAAGGCTTAAAGTCTGGACGCGAAAACGCTTTTGTCCTTGTCGTCTGTCGTCTACAAAGCCCAACAATATACAGACTCATATGTATCTTCTGATCTCTCAATTACTCACACGTCACAAAGTAGCAGTTGATAAAAAGATTAAAAACTTTCTCGACATTGAATTGAAAAATTCACTATGATTTTACCACACAAGTGTGGTAATTACCATTACCATTGGTAAAATTACCATTACCATTATTGGTATGAATACCAAATGGTTGAATTACCATTACCATTCTTAATGGTAATTCAATGTAGGTATAAATTAGCGCGTAGTAACAGTCGCAACCATCCTGTTACCACACAAGTGTGGTAAAAACATAGTGAATGTTTCAATTCAATGTAAGTATGAATTACCGCGTAGTAACAGTCGTAGCCATCCTATTCATAAACTTGCTCGAGTTTAAACTTTAGTTTTCGAATTAAGAATTTTTGAAATAACATTAATAACACTTAGCATATTGAAAATTATGGGTTTGGTGTGATTATATGTAGGGTCCGGTTAAGCGGAGATATCATATGATAATAGCATGAAGTATGGGTGTATGCGGAGTGCGGGCAGTAGTATCAGTGGTTGGTATCAATGCTCGGGCGTACTAATTACAAGGGATGAGACCACAGACACGTGTATAGTCCGTGCGGTGTCGTCAATCCGACACACCAGTAATTTCTAGATTATCCAGCGGTGATACCGAAATGTGGATTGATACATTATTATGAACTACGGCCGCGGCAAATAGAACCTTTCTGAATTAGATAACGTACGGAAATACAAATTTATTATGGTCAGAAAGTTATTCGATTCATTACTTCTTTACTAAATAAACGGGATTAGTCTAAAAATTAAATCTAATCCATTAATAATAATATTGCTATACTTATAATATATATAAATACAAGAATTGGCTATCGATCCGCGGTCCTTCAGCCACCCATTAACAATAAATCATCAGCTAATCCTGAGTAATAAAAGATTATAGAAGAGACAAATCCATGAAACATGACCTGACAAGAATAGACAAAACTGCAGAGAATTGTCTAAAACTAAAGACAAGACTAGAATTGATCTAAATGAGATACGACGCGATAATACCAGACAAGAACAGATTGCCAGATTAAATAATCTTGAACTTGGTGGAAATTGTTGTCTAGTTTATCTAAGTGACAATTGTTAACTAGTTAAGCTTAGTGGATTAATATAACTTGAAGCGTTAATTGTTATCTATCAAACAGTTTGGTCTAGATCAGTGTTTCCCAAAGTGGGGTACGTGGTACGAATGGTTTGAAAGGGGCACGAAATGATGAATTTTCATATTTTATGTATGCCAAAGTGGATATACGAAGAAAAATAACAATATTTAAATTACCTCAAAAATCCAATGAATTAGCTGTGAATCTGCAAACAGTTCTTCATCATCTTTTATAATTAATTAATACTATACAAATCAAAAATAACTTGTGATAAATTCCGTTTTTAACGGTTTTGTTACTTTTGTAATTTTTAAGTAACCAATAGTTCGTTTTACTAACTGCTCACGATAAAATGATTGAATATTGTGTTTAAGTATATAAAGACAAGCAGAAACTGTCTTAAAGAGAAGTCATAAATAATAAACATTTTTCCTAATATTTGTAATAATTTTTATTCGATTATAAAGTCATGTATTTCTTTGGATACGGATCAATAAAACAGTGGTTTAAACACTAGTGAAATTAAAATTTTATTTCACTAGTGTAAAAGTATCCATAGCAACGAACACATCAAAATAATTCACTTATGGACGTTTACATGACCCTAAATGTTGACTTCGCTGATCTTAGCAATTTTCTACTAAGGGGTACGAAGTGTTAAAGAGTATTTGAAAGGGGTACACGTGGATAGAAAGTTTGGGAAATACTGGTCTAGATTATATGCATTGTCTGAATTTGGGTTCAGATTAATGCTCTTATTTAAAACCAGTTTGTTTTGGACAAACTTGTTCAATTATGTTCAAATGTCAGATCCGACAATCTCTTAACCCTTTCGAGACTAACGGGATAATACATCCCAGAGCAAATGTTATGTACACTGTGGGAACAAAGGCGCCCAAATATAGCTGTAATCTGACTAGTTCAATCCAGTAAACATGTATGCATACAGGTTTAATACAATTTGCCGCGTATTGCGTTATAACCTCAATTATTAGTGTGTTCTTGGTGTAGTCGCCTTGCAACTTCATTGAATTATTGGAACTAAGTTCCTTTAGGGAGGTCTCGGTAGGAGTAATTCAGCAGAAAACGTTACGTTACGTTATACGCCTATCTCTTTCTCTCGGTGTATATTTCTATACCGCGCGCTCTCTCTTTCTTTCTCTTTATCTCAATGTATATTTGTATAATGCGTGCTCTCTCTGTTCCTTTCGGAGAGTAACAGACGTGGTCGCAGACGTTATAACCTTAAAACTTAACAAGAAAAAAAAATGTTCAAACGTATTTTTGTGTTTTGTCGTATTGAATCATACGAGATGCACATAACAGGTGCACAAAAATATTTCAACTATGAAAAGTTCTATGTTGATGTTTTGTTTTTCATAGCAACTGGTCTTAGGCCGCAAGTTGGACACTCCTGATCTAAATCAAATACTCAAATCAATCAAATACACATATTATCTGTCATTTATGACAGTCTAAATTATTTTCGCACACATTTTTTGCGACCGCAAGTTTTGATGTAATATAATAATCTCGTCTATACACTAAATAATTGGTGGATTTTAGTCTAACTCTACAGACTAACTGCGTGCGTGGTTTCTTTGCAAACTTATACTCACAATTTGGTGTCTGAAATAAATGAAGAAGAACTTGTTTTTGATTGGAACTTTTTTGACAAGTTCCAATACCGCCAAAAACAAAAGCGAACATTTTTTTTTAATTCATTTATCAAATTGACGCTTTTGTTTCGGGCCGCATTTCAACTTATCAAAGTGTCAAGCGTATCCAATGTGTTTAACAGATCCGCGGCGTCTAATCCAAGAGCCGATTCTGGCGTTTAATTGATTAGGTAAGGTGGTTCTGCTGGAACAGAGTTGGAAGTTAAAGGATCTTGAGCCGCACTTGGTGGCAGTTCCCCGTTCTTTATCAAAATCTCAAGCACACCGTCGACGGTTTGACTCTTTATACTCTTCTATTTTTAATAAATTCTTCGTAAATCGGCGGCGAAGGTTTTTCTTCCGCCGCTTCGACCACTATCGAGTAACCGTTCGGCAAGGATTTCGCCCGCGTGTTACTCTTCAGATTATTTCTCCCTTGCACCAAATGGTTCAAAACCAACGCGGCGTCGTTCCGATTCAATACCAAGTTCCCCTTTAAATTCTTCTGATTCTGAAACGCCACGTGTTGTTGCTGCTGAATCTTCGCCTGTTCCTCGCTCTGCAACATCTGCTGCATCTGTACTACCATCGGTTGCTGCTGCTGCTTAGCTTGAATATGCTTCTTCAGCGCCAAACACTGCGCTTTGGGCTCAGCGATGGTGGCAGCTTGCAACTTTATCTTGAGTAGCGTTAACTAACTCTGAAACTCCCCAATCTTCCTCTACTGATCCCGAACTAATTCCTCTTGCGTTTTCAAATCAAGAATTTGGGGACTTTACGGATGCATCTCCATGTATTCTTGATCCTCGGCAAATCTGGGAGAACGGACGTTGGTGTGTTGGGGGGAGTTGTGGGAGAAGTTGTCGCCTCCGGAAGCTATGGAGCAATCTCCGTTGCTCATGTTAGTTTTGAGGTGTTCTATGAGTTGGGGTTTGGAATCGAAAACGGGGAGGTTTCTCCGCTTTAGCTCGGCTTTTAGATCCCTGACCTTCATGTCTTGGCCAATCTTCCTATTAATCGTGTGCTGAGGTAGGAGTCTGAAGGAGCTGGGGATGGTACTGGGTTGCTCAAGTTGAGGTTTTCTATGTTCTTTTGGGCGGGGAGGATGATTTGGGGGTATTTGTGTTGGAGCTGGAATTGGAGGAGGAGGGTTTGTTGCTGGGGGTGGAAGTCCTAGGAGCTTTCGCCGAGGGACGGGTTGTTGGGGGAGAAACTCTTTTGAGCGCTGAGGGGGCCTATGTACTCGTGGAATTTAATTGTTCTTGTTTTGGGGATTGCTTTCGATTTGGATTTCTTGCGGTTATTGTCTTTGCCGGGTGCATCCGTTGTTACCGGAGATGGGATCGGGCGAGGTGTTAAGGTTACCGGTGCAGGGGTTGGAGGTTGAGACGGAGCTGAACTTTCTATTGAGGACGAAGGACTCAGAGTCGAAGTTGAAGACCACGCTCGCGTTTGTTAGTTAATTTGATGTCAATCCTTATCGGGTGGTTCGATCGCCGCATGGAAAGCAGCATCGGCTTTTCTCAGGTGCGGAACAATTTCATTTAAGGGTTTCCATCCGTTTATTTCCCTGCTCATATTATTTCTTCCTATTTCCTCCATTAAATAGACGACGGAAGGACGTTCCACGGAGCAGGTCAGAGACGGTGCAGCCTGAAGGAAAGTGACGGGACCATCTCGATTTGATATACAAACGCTAAATTTACTGTTAAATACAGACCATTCAGATAGAAAAGGAATATCTCAAAAAGAAGATGAAGAAATTGCCGAAAATATAAATCTACTTGATGATGATTATCCATACCAATGTTCTAGCGACGGTGATCCTAACTGCTTTGAAAGTGAATCATGAAGATGAAGATGAAGAAGATGAAGGTGAATTGGATGACAACGACCATTCTAATTCAGGTAATGGTGATGCAGAAATTGGAAATTCTAATTCAAGTGATGGTCATGCTGAAATTAGAACAAACCAAGATCCTGTTTCCCAAATGCTACATCCAACAGTTTTATGGTCTCCAATTTTACCAAGCATTTTGGAAACAAGATCTTGGTTTATTCTAATTTCAGCTTCAGTATCACTTGAATTAGAGTTTACAATTTCTGCATCACAATTACCTGCATTAGAATGGTCGTTCTTATCCAATTCACCTTCATCTTCTTCATCAGATTCACTTTCAACCCAGTCAGGATCGCGGTCGCTAGAACATTGATATGGATCATCATAATCAAGTAGATTTACATTTTCGGCAATTTCTTCAACTTCTTTTTGAGATAGTATTTCTTTTTTATCTGAATGGACTCTATTTACCGATAAATTTAGCGTTTGTATATGTTCCCCGAATGAAAATTGCAACTATTAGTAATCCTGAAGTGCTTCTACAAAATGTTAATTCTCAGTCGACTGAACTAGACATATTTTTGAAAATTTTTCCAAAGAGTGCATATATGTTTATTGCCCATTGCACTAACGTAAGAATGAACATTTTGGAGAAGAAAACCAAGAAAAAGTTCAAATCAACTGACTATTCTGAAATTATGTTGGTAACTGATGTTATGATTGTGATGGTTTACAATTCACTACCAAGTCAAAGCTGCTATTGGTCTCAAAATCCATCAATGGACAATACTACTATAAAAAATGTCATATCACGTGATAGATTCAAACTATTGATGTCCAAATTATATTTTAATCTACCAGAGAAACCACAAAACTGCATCAAAATATATTATATTGAAGAACTTTTGGAATTTTTCGAGCATACGTTGCAAAAAGCTAGGGCAGGTGCAGTATTTCAATCAATTGATGAAAGGATGGCCAAATTTAAAGGTCAAGCTTAAAACAATATATGTCCCTAAAACCTGTCAAACGTGGCATAAAATTGTGTGTCATAAGCATGGACCTATGAATACTAGGGACGGTGTGTAAAGTGTCATTGGGGGACTGGCATTGGTACGGGGAAATGGTCGCCATATTGGTATGGTCAATTTGTAGATGCCCATGATGCCCATGCCAATACTGACACAACGACTACATAAACAATAAACTTTAGATATGTGTATGTGTATGTGTGGTAATCTAAACAACACTGAATAATTAGAGATTCCGTGCCCAGTGCCATCTATTAAACCGGCCAACACATTCCAATTTCACTTGCGACCGATAAAATTCAACATAAATTCGGGAATACGCCATATTGGTGTGGTCAACGTCTGCACCCCACGCCGCAAACGTGGGCCCTCCTCGCGCCCTAAGACTCCGTCCCTAGCATCCATAGGTACATGGTCAGAAGCGATTCGCTTACGGACCATGCTTACGATCTAAACGCATACAGCGGAAATAGAGAAACTCGAAGGGACATTAGGAGAAAGAGTTATATGGAAACTGACATCTTACATAACTAAAAATGATGTTATACTTAATAATGTCGGAACACAGCCTGAATATATAAATATATTCAACCTTTCCGGAGCTCTATAATAATAATGAGTCTTTTTATGCCTACCAAAAACAAATCTCATGTAAAAAATTTCAAATTTCACATGAGATTTGTTTTTGGTAGTCGTAAAAAGGCTCATTAGTATTATAGAGCTCCGGAAAGGTTGAATATATTTATATATTCAGGCTGTGTTCCGTCTGTTATAAGTTTGTATGATTATCTATAACGTAGGATTGTTTTACCAATTCTATCATATCATTTAAATCAATAACCTGCTAAGTTCATGTCTCTCTGACGAAATGTCAAAATTAAAAACATCTAACCCCTAATCACCATGTGGGTTTCAGGTGAGTGTTTTACAAATTGTTATTAATAAAAGCAAAGCTGCACTAATGAGAAATAATTATCGAAACGCGTCTGCAGATGGTTACTTAAGTAATCGGAAAGACATGATCTTTAAAACAATGTTATTTTTATGGTTTTCGTTGAGTGCCAAAAAGGTGGACTGAAAGCTCTTAAATAAATGAGATTTGTTTTGGTTGTTCTAAAAAGACTCAGTAATTGTTATAGAGCTCCAGAAAGGTTGAATATATTTATATATTCAGGCTGTGTTCCGTTTGTTTTAAGTTTGTCAAATTTGTCAGTTTGTTTAAACTTCAAATTTAACAATCTGCTAAATTTAAAATTTGACATAACTGACACCTTCAACTTTAACAATTTTGGGGAATATTTAAACGTCATCATTTACAATTTGAACCATTAGGTGAATATTTAAACGTCATCATCGACAAATTTGACAAATAGGCGAATATTTGAACGTCATCATCGACAATTCCGACAATTGGGCGAATATTTGAACGACATTATCGTCAATTTTCACAATTGGGCTAATAATTAAACGTCATCATCGTCAAACTCTCAATTGATTTAACTGATTGCTTCAACTTTGCTGAATAAAATTTGGGTGAATATTTGAATATCATCATCGACAATTTTGACAATTGGACGATTATTTGAAAGTCATCATCGTCAATTCTGACATTTGCGCAAATATTTGAACGTCATCATCGTCAATTCTGACAATTGGGCGAATATTTGAAACGGTTCGTGAATAACAGACAACAACAAGCTTTAACTTTGAGAATTTGGGTGAATATCATCATCGACAATTTTGAGAATTGGACGATTATTTAAAAGTCATCTTCGTCAATTCTGACATTTGCGCAAATATTTGAACATCACCATCGTCAATTCTGACAATTGGGGGAATATGTGAACGTCTTCATCGTCAATTTTGACAATTGACTAGACAAGATCAGACTAGACAGATCTAAATCAGAAGCGGTTCGTGAATACCAGACAAGAACAAACTTCAACTTCGACAATTTGAGTGAATATTTGAATATCATTATCGACAATTTTGACAATTGGCCGATTATTTGCAAGTCATCATCGTCAATTGTAACATTTGCGCGAATATTTGAACATCATCATCGTCAATTCTAACTGCTGGGGGAATATTTGAACTTCTTCATCGTCAATTTTGACAATTGACTAGACAAGATCTGACTAGACAGATCTAAATCAGAAACGGTTTGTGAATATCAGACAAGAACAAACTTTTGACAATTTTGACAATTTGACGATCAACGTCAATTCTGACAAATGGGCGAATATTTGAACAAGATCTGATAAGATCTGACTAGACAGATCTAAATCAGAAATGGTTCGTGAATACCAGACAAGAGAACAAACTTCAACTTTGACAATTTGGGTGAATATTTGAATATCATCATCGACAATTTTGACAATTGGACGATTATTTGAAAGTCATCATCGTCAATTCTGACATTTGCGCGAATATTTGAACATCGTCATCAACAATTCTGACAATTGGGGGAATATTTGAACGTCTTTATCGTCAATTTTGACAATTGACTAAACAAGATCTGACTAGACAGGTCTAAATCGGAAACGGTTCGTGAATACCATACAAGAACAAACTTCAACTTTGACAATTTGGGTGAATATTTGAATATCATCATCGACAATTTTGATAATTGGACGATTATTTGAAAGTCTTCATCGTCAATTCTGACATTTGCGCGAATATTTGAACGTCGTCATCAACAATTCTGACAATTGGGGGAATATTTGAACGTCTTTATCGTCAATTTTGACAATTGACTAGACAAGATCTGACTAGACAGGTCTAAATCAGAAACGGTTCGTGAATACCAGACAAGAACAAACTTCAACTTTGACAATTTGATCATTTTGAAAGTTATCATCGTCAATTCTGACATTTGCGCGAATATTTGAACGTCATCATCAACAATTCTGACAATTTGGGGAATAATTGAACGTCTTCATCTTCAATTTTGACAATTGACTAGACCAGCGATCCCCACTACGCGGCCCGCGGGCCGAATGCGGCCCTCTGATCGATTTTTTGTGGCCCTCGGCTGTTAGGGAAATAAATAAGAACCTAAATTTAAAAACGTAAATTAGGAATGTGCATTGTGAATGAAACACTGACTCGATTACAAGGAGAATACAACAAAATTGTAACGATAATGATGAGTATTGTTTTTTCACAGGAACAAGTTCAATATGTATATTGAAGAACTGTCAGAGGGTAATTATTCCAGCTTTCCTTCAGTTAAAACTCTGACGAAAATCTAGATGAAAAGCAAAATGTTTCTGATTTAATGGAGCTGTTACAAACCTAAAAGACGAAATGAATGAGAGGTTTAGTGACTTCAGGAAGTATCAAGAACCATTTCGCTTAGTGGAAAATCCATGGGCAGTAACAACAGCAAGTTTAGCTCAACTTTCTGTTTTTGGATATGAAGCTTATTTTAAAAATAAGTTAATTGATATTCAGATGATACAGAACTCAAAATTATATTTGAAGAAAAAAAGAAGGATACATAAGAACCAATTCCCTAACCTAATTGACTGTGCTCAGACAGTCTTGTTTGTTTTTGCATCTACATATGTGTGTGAATCTACATTCAGTAAGCCAAAGTTCATAAAAAATAAGTACAGTTCCAGGTTAATGAGTGGAAACGTTGACAACATTTTGAGAATTTCAATTTCTTCCCAACCTGCTAATGTGGATGCTATATTAGAGAGCTGTGAAAGATGTCGCCCGCCAAATTCAAAGAATATAACGAATTCAAGTATGCCTGGAGCTAAGTAAAAGACATTTCACTACATCTGTTCATTACATCATTTCGTTACATGTGTGCATTACATTTTTTACTTGCGGCCCTCTGGAAAATCTGATAAAAACAATGAGGCTCTCTAAAAAATCCTAGTGAGGACTCCCTATATGTGACTAGACAGATCTAAATCAGAAACGGTTCGTGAATACCAGACAACAACAAATTTCAACTTTGACAATTTGGGTGAATATTTGAATGTCATCATCGACAATTTTGACAATTAGGCGAATATTTGTACGTCAATACAATTGGGCGAATGAGACAAGAAGAAACAAAGTTGCCTAACCAGGTTAGTTTTTAAACTAGTCTAGTTCAAACTTCTCCAGTTTAAACTTGTCTAGAATTGTTATCTCTGATTATCACAAGCAAGGTTATCAGACCACTCACTAGACTGGTCTTATATTTGTAGTCTTGCTAGAGATATGTTGACACTAGTCAACATATCTAGCAAGACTACAAATACAAGACTACAGAGGAATAACTAAAACTGAATGCAGACTAGACAAAACCAGATGGATCTAAATCAGATACGACTTGTCAATATTATACAAGAACAAGCAAGGTTGTCTAGCAATCTAGCAACCTTATCTAGCAAGACTACAGAGAAATAAATAAAACTAATTTCAGAATAACTCAGAAATATCTAAGTTAGATACAATTCGTCAATACCTGACAAGAATAAGCAAAGTTGTCAAGGCTGTGTGCAGCTAGATAAGTTTAAGCTGGACTGGTCAGCTTAAACTTATCTAGCTTCAACTTGTTTAGCTTCGTACAGAATTAATATCTGTAGTTGTGTATATTCGTGTGAAAATCAATTTAAATTCTAATAGAAACAGTACAGTAATGTAAATAAAGTAAAATAAAAAGTATATTAAATACTTGTGCATTTTATCTCTATAATTCAAATTTGTGTTAGAATTGTTAATTGATATTGGAATTCGTATGTAGGTAAATGATCTGGATGGAAGGGTGGGCGAATTTTCGCCCTCGCCCTACAGACACGACCCAAACCTTCCTACCTACTAGACAAAACTAGACATTGAGAGAGAGTTTCAAGATTACATTGTAAGATTGTCTAATCCTATCGAGTTATTGTTAGCCTCTCTTAATCTTGTCTAGTTTCAGTTAGTTTCCTAAAATTTTATTGAGTAGGTACTTACATAACATTATTTCTGGATTTATCTCACTTTGACACGTCAGTTTAAACGAAATGATGTATTCGGATGTATTAAGTGTGTCTATAGTTAAAACTTTAACAAATCACGACCGAAACTAATTAAGTTAATTAACAATTTTCAACAATTCGAGTGTTACAATATGGCGTAGGTGTGGAGCTTCGCGACGAAGGGTGCCGACGATTGTTGCTGGACTCGCGATGCACCACTTGTCGCCAGCTGATTGGTTGCGAAAATCAGATGATTTTCCACAGACTACTTTGATTTTAACAAAGCTTTGCCGAATCAAGTCCATTGAAACCTTAAGAAAAATAAATTCAAGGTTGGCAACCACACTTTATGACATTTCTTCCGACGACAATAATAACAACAATGGATGCGTTGAAAGAAATTTTTTTCTATGACATATGTGTTTGTGCAATTAAGATAAGGTGAGTAAGTTTAATAATTATGATTATTTATTTGAACTGAGTAATGTAATAGCAACAAAGTACCAAAGATTACATTGATAATCCTAGATTAAGATTAGGCAAGTATTACAAGAAACTAAATATAAAAAGAAATTATTAAAGACGACTGTATTAGATAAGACTAGACAAGACTATTCAAGAATAGACAAGACTAGAAAAGACCAGACAAAAGCAGACAAGCCCAGACAACACCATACAATACCAGACAACAGAAGACAACACCAGACAAGACCATACAACACCAGACAATACCAGACAACAGCAGACAACACCAGACAACACCAAACAACACCAGACAACACCAGATAACAACAGACAACACCAGACAATAGCAGACAACACCAGACAATACCAAGCAACACCAGACACCACTAGACAACACGAGACAACACCAGACAACACAAGCAAGATCAGACAACAGCAGACAATACCAGACACTACTAGACAACACGAGACAACACCAGACAACACCAGCAAGATCAGACAACAGCAGACAATACCAGACAACACCAGACAACACCAGACACTACTAGACAACACGAGACAACACCAGCAATATCAGACAACACCAGACAACACCAGCAAGATCAGACAACAGCAGACAATACCAGACAACACCAGACAACACCAGACACCACTAGACAACACGAGACAACACCAGACAACACCAGCAAGATCAGACAACAGCAGACAATACTAGACAACACCAGATAACACCAGACAACACCAGATAAGACCAGGCAACACCAGACAACACCAGACAACACCAGACAATACCAGACAACACCAGACACGACCAGAAAACACCAGACAACACCCCCAACACCAGACAACACCAGACGACACCAGACAAGACCATACAATACTAGACAAGACTAGACGACACTAGACGAGACTAGACCTTATTAACCCTAACAGCTACAGTAAACAACAGCTATTCTCAACCGCTGGTCCGGCGGACCACCAGTGGTCCGCGGAGAAATTTTACTAGTCCGCGGACAATTTTTACTATCCGCGAAAAAAAAATTAAATTTTAATTTATAAAATTACGAAATACAAATATTTTAAACTAATTTTAATTCATATATAAGTATGTAATTTATGATTAGTACGATTAGTAAATGATAATAAAAATGTTACAATTAACTTATGTAGTAGTTCTTTAATACCTAGTAAAATTTCGTTGTTAAAAAAATATCAGTGGTCCGCGAATTTATTTTTACAAATTTTACTGGTCCGAGGGCCAAAAAAGGTTGAGAAACGCTGGTATACAACACTATAGAAAAACCCTCAACAATTCAACCCTCAACATCTGGTGAATGTGATTTGATTTGATATACGCCTCTCAGGCGTATAGTCGGTCATTTTTGACTCCCACTCCGCTGCTACTTGCTTTAACCCCCTCTCCTCCTAGGTATGCCTGGGGCATTTAGTTCTCTTTCACTCAGCGCAGAAGGCGTTCACCAATTCGTGGTGTACAGGTGAGTAATTATACTTATGTATATTTATTACCTCTACAGGTTTATAAATGGATTCCAAAATTTTATACATAAAACAATACATATATATAAATAAAAAAGAAACAAAAAGAAACGTATGCTAATAAAACTAAATAAATCACTAAAAACCTAAACTTGCTATTCCAATTCAGCTCTTGAGATCCTTTTCTGTAGTTCCCCCATGGATCTGTTCTGGGACCGATATTGTTTCTTATAGTGATGAATTCCGTTGTTGGGTGGATTGTCGGCTTCCCTCTCCACATATTGCTCTTCTTCTCTCCTCAACTTTCTTCATCCAATCTATCCCTCTTCCATCCTCGTTTAACACCTCTTCTCTACCCTCGTCCCTTTCTCTCATTTCTGAACATTCGTTCAGCCAGTGTTCTATTGTCTCCTTGTTTTCTCCACACATCCTGCATACTCTATTCCTATCCTCCATCCAAAATTTATTATCTCTCTCTTCATTTCCACATCTGAATCTTGCTATTGTCACTCTCTCTTTTCTACTTTCTCTTCCTAGGTACTTTGGCAGTTCTTCCGTTATTATTTTTTCATATTTCCCATTGTACCTAGACTCCCTAATTCTTGCTCTCCTTTCTTGCCTTTGCACATCTCTATCTCTCTGGACCAATTCCTCTGTCATTACTCTACCTCTCTCTCGCATTCTTTCTATCTCCGCTCCTGCATACCCGTTTCTTTCTAGATATGCTTCCCTCTCTTTCCACACCCCCTTTCCTATTACTTTTCTTTTTTCTTTGAGGCACTCTTGCAGAATTCTGCACTCTCCTCTCTCTATCACCCTCTCCTCAAAACTTATTGCTCTCTTTCCTGCTTCTATTCTTATTCCATCTCTCTTTGTTTCCTCCATCACTATATACCCCGGGGTCTCTCTACCTAGTCCTAGCACCCATTTCAAATATTTTTCTTGCACCCTTTCCAGTCCTTCTTGCTCTCTCCACCCCCATATTTCCGCTCCATACATCATCACACTTTTCACCAGGCTATCAAACATCATCACCCTCCTTCTATAGTCGTGTCCAAGTTTTCTCTCTCCTATTCCCCATACCACTCCTAGTATTTTATTGGCTTTCTTTACTAACTCTCTCACGTGTGCTGTTTCAGTATTTCTCTCATTAAACACGTACCCTAGGTATTTAAATTCTTTTACTTCTTCAATTTTCTCCTTCTCCCATCTCCACTCAATTACTCTTCTCCTGCCACCCCCTTTTCTACACACCATCATCTTGGACTTCTCCACATTCACTGTCCGCTTTTCCCTCCTCATATATTTCTCCATGTTTCTTATCATTTCTTTCATCCCTTTCTCGTCTCTCGCTAGCACCACCAAATCATCCGCGTAGGCTAGGGACCACACTTTTTCTTTGCCCACCACGACCCCACCCGTCTGCGCCTTGCTGAACATCTCCTCTATGTCTCCAATAAATGCTGCAAACAGGCTGGGGCTTAGTGGGCAGCCTTGTCTCACTCCCTTATGCGTATTAAAACCTTCGCTCACCCTTTCCCCAACTCTCACTCTACTTATTGTTTCTTCATAAATCTCTTCTAATTTTGCTATCAGATGTTCCTTTATCCTCTTCTTTCTCAGGCATTCCCACAGTGCCTCTCTTG
Source organism: Phosphuga atrata (assembly GCA_944588485.1). Lineage (NCBI taxonomy): Eukaryota > Metazoa > Arthropoda > Insecta > Coleoptera > Silphidae > Phosphuga > Phosphuga atrata. The sequence continues at coordinate 101,923,077 of OX155892.1, forward strand.
CTACATTATCAAAGGCCGCCTTCAGGTCCACAAATAATGCATACATCCTGCTGCCCTTCTTTTTTATCTCATTCCCTACTATGTGATTCAAGATGTATACATTATCCATGGTCCCTCTCCCTTTCCTAAATCCCGCCTGTCCGTCTGGTATCACACCTCGCTCCTTCAATTCCTTCGTCAATCTCTCTTCTACAATCATTGCATATATCTTATATGCTGTATTGAGCATGGTGATCCCCCTGTAATTGCTTGCTGTTTCCCTTTCTCCTTTCTTATATATGGGGCATATTATCCCCTCTTTCCACTCCTGTGGGAAGCCCTCTCCCTTCCACACTCCATTCATTATCTCCAACAGCCTGTCAGCTTCCCTTTCAGTTCCATATATCCACGATTCATTCTGTATACCGTCCCTCCCCGGTGCCTTTTTCTTTTTCAGTTTACTCAGTTGTTGTTCTAATTCTTCTCTTGTTATCTCTTCTATTTCTCCCACCCTGTGTTGACTCTTTTTCTTTTCCTGTCTGATTTCGTCACCACCCAGCAGCTGACTGAAGTACTTTCTCCATTCCTCCATAGTAATTCTATTACTCACTCTTTCTACTTTTTTCTTTCTTTCCCTATTTATGTATTTCCATACCTCTTCTTCCGTCTTTATGCCTTTCATCTTTAGTTCTTCTTCCTTCCATTTCTTTTGCTTCTTCTCCTTGCATACTAATTTGTACCTCTTGCGTGCTCTCTTGTAATCCTCATTACTTGCTTTTCCTCTTTTCCAATTTCTTAATTTCTTTCTTACTGATTGCTTCCCTTCCCTGCATTCTTTATCCCACCACTCGTTTTTCCAAGCCCCCACCTTCACTCTTGTCTCTATCACTTTTTTTTCTGTTGCATTTTTTACGTGATCACCCAGTTCTTTCACTTTTTCGTTTATCCCTTCCTCTTCGTATCTAGCCTCCCTAAGTCTTGTTCTATAATTTTCTATTGCTTCTTCCGTCCAGATATTCTTCACAATTTTTCTTCTAACATCCTTCTCACTTCTTCTATTTTTCTCTCTTCCTTTTGTCTTCACTTCCAATGGCATATGATCCGACTCGACTCTTTCTCCCACCTTGAATTGTTCTATTTCATCCCATGCTTCTTCATTCACCATAACATAGTCAATAACTGTCTCCCCTCTTGGTCCGATATATGTGTACTCTCCTTTCTCATCTCCTATACTGTTTCCATTAAGTATGTCCCACCCTCTTTCTTCTACTAGACTTATCAGTAGTCTCCCTTCGGCGTTTTCTGTTGTGTCTTTTGTTGGTCTTCTTTCTATTGTTGTTTGTTCTTCTTCTAGCCGTATTCCTTTTTCTCCAATTCTTGCGTTAAAGTCCCCCCCAATCACCAGAGTTCCCTCGTCTTGCTGTTTTACTCGCTCTTCTATCATTCTCTTCGTTTCTTTCATACTTCTGCTGTATATTGTTATAATTCTCCATTTTTTCTGTCTAATTTTCACCGTTCTTTCCATAATGCCTCTTTCTTCTTTTGCTTCGGTTCTGTTTTCTTCTTCCAAACCCTTTTTCACTCCCATTATTATCCCCCCTTTAGCTCTCCATTTCCTGCTTACCCTCTCTGCAAATTGACACTTCCACTTAAACTCTTGCGGCATTATTTTTTCCAATTTTTCCCACCCCTTCTCTTCCACCCACGTTTCTACCAGTCCCACTACATCAAATTTTCCCAAATATTCCCAAAACTCATTGTCTTTGTTTTTTATCCCCGCTGTGTTCCAGTATACTATTCTTAACTGCTCCGTTTCTTCCTTATTCCTCTCCATGTTCGTTTTCCGTTTTCTGTCCTGTCGTCTTTTCCTTGTGCTCTTATTCAAAAATTTGTTGTGTTTAACTCCCCCTTTTCATCATCCCACTTAAAGCCTTTTCCGTCTATCCATATCTTTTTATAACCGACTTTCGCCCACCGTCCTTTTTGTCGCTCTTCTTTGGCTATCGCTCTTAATTCCTTCTGTATTTCTCTTTCCTTCTTTGTCAGATCGTCTTCTATGTATACTCTCTTTTCCCTTTTTTCTCTTAGTTTCCTCTTATTTTCCATAACTTTCCGCTTTTCACCCCAGGTCCCAAGTTCCGCCACTAACATTTTCCCTCCACTTACTTTATACATCTCTTTCACCGTCACTTCTACCTCTAATTCTGCCTTTATCCATTCTTCCAGATTCTTCTCGTTCTCACATTCCCCTTCGTCCAGTCCCGTCACAACAATCTTCTTTTTTCTCATTATTTTTTCCTTCTCTTCCATTTTCTCCTCCAGTCTTTTAATTTTTTCGTTTAGTTCTGTCTTTTCTCTTTCCCATTTTTCTTCCTTTTCACGCATCATATTTTTCAAGTATTCCATTTCCCGGCTCATCTTCCGATTCTCTTCCTTTATCTCCCCTATATCTTCCATAATTTTTTTCAGCATCTTCATTTCCTCACCCATTTCCTTTTTAGCCGGTGATCTTTCCAGTTTTTTACTTTTTTGAAAGGGGTTCAACCTTTCTTCTGACTCTCTTCCCTTTTCTCTTTTCCTTTTATAATCCTCGTCTCGGTCGCTTTCACTCTCACTTTTTTTCATTTTTTCTTTTTCTTTCTTTTTTCTTCCTTATCGCGCACCGTTTTTACGCGTCACAAATAAAAAATAAAAAAAACTCAATCCGTAAAACTCGCTTCACAAAACACGTCCGCTCCGCTCAACCGCTCGAATTGGAATCCCAGGTGAGTAATTAATGAATTAGCAAAAGCCACTACGTCTCGGAGGCATAGGTGTTACTGACACGTACATTTTTGGTACGTCTGCCACACGTACATGTATCTCAAGCGCATATTTTTTACTCGCCTCTCAGACGTAGATGGTAGTATGAGGGGGGTTTTTTGTGCACATGTTAATTTATTTTTTCTACTGATACATGTGAAAATGGCATTTTTTCCACAGCTTACCCCACATGAAAGTGACATTTTTTCATTCTAGAGATGAAAATATTTTCACATCTAGAGACGAAAATGAGCGTTTTAAATTTATGATTTTCTCGTTTAAAACACTAAACTAACCAAATTTGCCTGGACTTTCTTATTAATTACATCAATTTCAATGGAATACTTTGTGTACAAACGTAAAACGAGCCTGAAACTATTTAAAAAACCGAAATAAAATTAGGACATTTGACTTGAAAAGTATCACCTTCTATGAGAATGCAACCCTCAATGAGAATGCAATATGTTACCATGGAAACGACCAAACCAACAATTAAATTTGTATTGACAGTTCGCTTGGAATTGGATTTATTAAAGTCGAATAATGGATTCTACAACCGCAATCAGTAGAAAAAATTGCATTTACTACTCGAGATGAAAACGTTTTTTTTTTGGTTCGGTGTGATTGCTAACTCGCTGGCGCTCGTGAGCAAACTCTCACCTTACCAAAAAAAACGCCATTCATCTCTCATTGTAAAATATTTTGTTATAGGTATTTTTTTTACAATCAGCAACAAAGTGGATGATGGAGAGCTAACAGATGATCACATTTTGGAGTGTCTGGCGGAACTAGAAGAAAATTAGAATGAAGATGATTCTTATGTAGAAGACATTGAAGTCGATTATGATTCTGAAGATTCAGTTGAAGACCCAAATTATGATCCTACAATTGACCTAGAATATGACGGTCAAGAATTAAATAGAATTGTGGTGGGAAATGTTTCTCCTACTGTACGTATGAGGGATGAACCCTCAAAATCTGGTGAAGGTGAAGACACAACATCAAAAAGAAACGGGTCAGAAAGTCGCTGCCCAAAAAATGGAAAAAGAAGAAAACTTCAATAAATACACAAAATAATCAGCCTAAATATTCTACAGTATATTTTTCAGGAGATCATATGCAATGGAAGGACGGAACAAAATGGAATACAAAACAAATACAAAACCAATTCAAAACGCTGAATAAATCTGCTGAAGCTTACGAGCCTATTGACTGTTTTTGAGCTTTTTTAATGATCGCATTCTTGAAATAATTTTGAAACATTCAAATGAAGAAATCACACTAAAAAGAGAAAAAAAATGTGGAAATATAGAACATCAGGTACATTCGAAGATCTGGACAAGGAAGAATTGCTGGCGTATTTGGGCCTACATACATTGTCTGGTGCTACAAAAAATAATCAGGTGCCTATGATAAGACTATATAATGAGGTGCCAATGATAAGACTATTTCACACAACTATATGCGAAGTATTTAGACGGTGGTGGCCTATTAGTCAAGGTGTCAGACTTCGGGGCCACAAGTCCCGGGTTCAAATCCTGGACATGGTGAAAAATAAGCCACCGTTCTCTTGTAGATGGCTCTGGAAAAATCATCGCAGTAAAAGTCTGCCTTGAAACCCCCCCGATTGGTGGCACGCCATGCACGTTTAAACTGTAAGGGTTTCCCCTACACTTCTGTCTAAGATCAAGACACCTAGCACAAGTGTCCCTATACTTGTGTCTAAGATCAAGACACCAAGCACAAGTGTAGGCTGTGGGAGGAGGCCAAGGCCCTTCCTGGGCTGTAGCGCCATGGGTTTGTTTGTTAGGTTTGTTATTATTTTAATTAATAAATGAAATTATAAAATTTTTATTTCAAAATTTGTATTCAGACTCAACGTTAGTTGAAGCATTTTCATACTTTCTTAATTCATTAACATCCTGTACATTTGATCCTAAATTTTCTTGTCGCCAATTCATTTTATTAACAAGCAGAACTTTTTATAAAGAATGACTTTTGGTCGAAAAATGCAAAATAAAGATTTTTTCCCTATTGGGTACCCCCATACGCGGACACACTGTATATGTATGTAAGATTCTGTGGCAAATGTGAATAAATTATTATTATTATTATTAGATAAGATAGGATTATTATAAGATAAGATTATTAGATTATATAAAATATTATTATTAGATAACATTGTAGGATTGTCTAATCCTATCGAGTTATGGTGGTTAGCCTCTCTTAATCTCGTCTAGTTTCAGTTAGTTTTGTAAAATCTTATTGAGTAGGTACTTACATAACATTATTTCTGGATTTATCGTCACTTTGACACGTCAGTTTAAACGAAATGAAATCGAATGTGTTAAGTGTGTCTTTAGTTAAAACTTTAAAAAATCACGACCGAAACTAATTAAGTTAATTAACAATTTTCAACAATTCGAATGTTGCAATATGGCGTAGGTGTGGAGCTTCGCGACGAAGGGTGAAGACAATTGTTGCTGGTCTCGCGATGGACCACTTGTCGCCAGCTGATTGGTTTAGAAAATCAGATGATTTTCCACAGACTACTTTGATTTTTACAAATCTCTGCCGAATCAAGGGCATTGAAAAACTTAAGAAAAATAAATTCAAGGTTGGCAACAACTCTTTATGACATTTCTTCCGACGAGAACAATAACAACAATGGATGCGCTGAAAGTGATTGAAAGTCATTGTGCTTTTGCAATTAAGATAAGGTGAGTAAGTTTTGTAATTATGATTATTTATTTGAAGTGTGTAATGTAATTGCAATAAGGTTCCAAAGATAACATTGATAATCCTAGATTTAGATTGGGCAAGTATTACAACAAACTAAATTAAGGAACAAATTAGTAAATACGACTGAACTTGATGAAAATAAACAAGACTGATTAAATGGCGAGACGAGAGAAGGCTAGACAAGACTGTATACGACTGGAGAGGATTGGACAAGACTGGACAAGACTGGACAAACCTGAACAAGACTGGACAAGACTGCACAAGACTGCACAAGACTGGACACGACTTGATAGGAATGGAGAACACTGGACAAAACTGCACAAGACTGGACAAGACTGCACAAGACTTTGCAAGAATGGACATGCCTTGACAAGACTGGACAAGACTAGACACGACTGGACAGGAATGCACAAGACTGGACAAGACTGCACAAGACTGGACAAGACTAAACAAGACTGGACAAAACTGGACACGACTGGACAGGAATGGACAAGAGTGGACAAGCCTGGACAAGACTGGACAAGACTGGACAAGACTTCACAAGACGGAACAAGACTGGACAAGATTGGACAAGCCTGGACAAGACTGGACACGACTGGACAGGAATGGACAAGAGTGGACAAGACTGCACAAGACTGGACAAGACTGCACAAGACTGGACAAGACTAACAAGACTGGACAAAACTGGACAAGCCTGGACAAGACTGGACACGACTGGACAGGAGTGGACAAAAGTGGACAAGCCTGGACAAGGCTGGACAAGACTGGACAAGTCTTCACAAGACGGAACAAGACTGGACAAGATTGGACAAGCCTGGACAAGACTGGACAGGAATGGACAAGAGTGGACAAGCCTGGACAAGACTGCACAAGACTAAACATGACTGGACAAAACTGGACAAGACTGGACACGACTGGACAGGAATGGACAAGAGTGGACAAGCCTGGACAAGGCTGGACAAGACTGGACAAGACTTCACATGACGGAACAAGACTGGACAAGATTGGACAAGACTGGACACGACTCGACAGGAATGGACAAGAGTGGACAAGCCTGGACAAGACTGCACAAGACTGCACAAGACTGGACAAGACTAAACAAGACTGGACAAAACTGGACAAGCCTGGACAAGACTGGACACGACTGGACAGGAATGGACAAGAGTAGACAAGCCTGGATAAGGCTGGACACGACTGGACAGGAATGGACAAGAGTGGACAAGCCTGGACAAGACTGCACAAGACTGAACAAGACTGGGCAAGCCTGGACACGACTGGACAGGAATAGACAAGCCTGGACAATACTGCACAAGACTGGATAAAACCAGATAAGACCAGGCAGCACCCGACAAGACCCGACAAGTTCCGACAAAACCAAACAAGACCAGACAAAACTAGACAAGACCAGAGAAAACTAGGCATGGCCAGACAAGGCCCGACAAGATCCGAGAAGACCCGACAAGACCAGACAAGATTAGACAATACTAGACAAGGCTAGATAAGAACAAATCAAATCAAAATAATTTATTTGATTATTTAAACATAACAGTATGACACAATATTAATATACCAAGAAAAAATGAGTGACATTCTGAAATATTAAATGAAATTTGTCCAGGTTACTATTCTGTACTATCCTTGATAGCATTTTATTTGTGAGTAGTATTCTTGGATAGAGTGTGGTTCCAAATTGATGGAGACACTTTGAGCTCCTTCTTGAAGGCATTAATTTTCTTATTTTTTTTTAAATATTTGGGCAAACCATTGAATAAGCCAATATTGCTGTATGGGGGCATCTTCTCTGACATAGTTTACTTGTGTAGCGGCTTTTTATAACTATAACCTTTACTTCCGACATGCCTCCTATGTTTAACCCTTTCTATAGCTGCTATAGACTGCTATAGCAGTTCAATTTATTTGACGACCAGGTGCTATGGACTGTTATAGTAGTCCAATTGATTGGGCTGTCAGATGCTATATACTACTATAGCAGTCTACAGACTTCATGAATTAATTGTGGCTTTTATAAACATAACAAAGAGATTCATAAATACATACACTCTTATTGGAGCGTTGCGTTGCCCTGGGCGAAAGATTCAGGATTCACCCCTGCACCTAGACCCATCGCTGGAAAGATGAATATTTCACGAAATCCCAAAAAATAATTTTAAACTATGCGATATAAACTATATTAAACTATGATACCCATTTTAAATTTTTTTTATGTGTAGTCTTTTCTAGTTTTGTCTAATCTTGTCTAGTAATGTCTAGTCCCATCTAGTCTTGACTAATCTTGTCTAGTATTGTCCAATCTTGTCTAGTCTTGTCTAGTCTTGTATAGTCGTGTCTCCTTCTTGTCATTATCCAGTCTTTTCTTTTTCTTGTCTTGTCAAATGTGACTGTGACAAGTTAGTAGTCTAATTCAAGTTCAATATGAAGTTGTTGCAACTTGAAGTGGTAGCTATGCAAAGCCACAACATGAAGTTGTCGCAACATGTAGTGGTTGCAACATGAAGTAGTCGCAACATGAAGTTGTTTCAACGTGAAGTTGTTTCAACGTGAATTTGAAAATGAAATGTGGATTCTAGGTGAAAAAATCTCTTCTCGTAGTTGAAACTAGATAGATTGTTTCGATCTAGTCGGTTCAATATGAAGTTGTTGCAACATGAAGTTGTCGCAATTCGAAGTTTCAACTTGAATTTGTTTCAGACAAGACAATGTAGATTGTAGATATGGTGGTGACGACTTGTACTGCGACCTTTATAGATCTATTGTACCCCACCCTCCTCCTCCAAGTGTTGGTGTACTTACCCATTTAGAGCGCCTCCTCTAATCCTGATTCCTTTAGGAATCTCAGGATCTGGGTGGGATTCAAGGCCTGCAGCTCCTCTGTGTTCAAGCAGTGAGCCCCAAGGTACATCTGTCTCTTGCGGAGTAATGCACAGAAACCGCCCTGTATCAGCTGACAAACGAAATAGAAGCAGCACTAGAGATAAAGGAAGTAGCGATATGTGCCTTCTTGGATATAGAGGGAGCTTTAGACAAGACAATACTAGATAAACAAGTTTAGACGGACAAGATTAGACGGACAAGACTAGACAGACAGGACTAGATAGACACAAGACTAGACGGACAAGACTCGACGGAAAAGTCTATACAGACAAGGCTAGACTTGCAAATTAATTTGTCGTTTTCGTTCAATTTTGACACAAAACAAAAGAATTTTGCAAGGTTTGTCCATTCAAATTGACAAAAATAAAACTAATTTTATTTCGTATAAAGATTTTGTATTTTTTAAATTTGGCAATATTTGTCATTTTTTTTGACACTTTCGTCCAATTTTGACATAAAACAAATGAATTTTGCAAAGTGCGTCCACTCAAATCAATCAAAAAAGACCGATTTTGCTTCGAATAGAGATTTTGGTTTTAGAAAATATGGCAATTTTTGCAAATTATTTTGACGTTTTCGTCCAATTTTGACACAAAACAAATGAATTTTGAAAACATTGTCCACTCAAATCAACAAAAACACTAAATTTGCTTTGAATATATATTTTGGTTTTAGAAAATTTGGCAATATTTGCAAATTATTGCAAATAATACAAAGTTACAAAAGTATTCCGCACGGGGTATAATGTAATGTTCAGAATATTGAGCACACAATCACATCAGTTCAAAAAAGTAGTTGGCAGCGAAAGGGTTAAATGTGAATTCTTCAAACAGGTGTTTGTTTTTACATAAGGATATCATTGACTCAGGGGCTTACATGCACGTAACCGTTAATATTTTAGCGGATTTGAATGCTCCTCTGCGTGATTCAGAATATTCTAGATTATTGATAATGCGTATTGCCGCTTTTTGAATCTTGAACACTTCGTTAATTGTTGTGCAAAACATTAAACCAAATCTTAGGTGGCTATGGAGATTTGCAAAATAAACCAATTTTTACCCTTTCGTCCCTGAATATAAATAATAATCTGAGAACAAGAAAGCTCTGAGGATTATTACATACATACATACATACAATAACCTTTATTGGCATAAATAAAATTAAAAAAAAAAACGTAAACCTTTCCTCTTACAATACCAAAAAACAACAAAAAGAAAAACAAAACCAACAAAATATAAAAAAAGAAAACACAATTAATAATCGCACACCATACAAAAGTCCAAGTCAAAAGAGAGAGAGAGAAAAATCTACACTGGGCTATTCCTCTGTTTTCGTCCGCTGTTCCTTCCATCCTTTTATCCTTTCCATCATTACCAAACCACTACCATCCTCATTCATGCACTGTTTGCATTTCGTCCCTAACACTCTCTCTCTCTTTCGGTCCACTCTCCTTTTTTGCACTCCTCAAACCAATGCACCCACACGTCCTTCCCTACCCCACATACACCACAACTCTTATACTTTTCATCCATCCAATACTTTCGCCTTCTTTCTTCACGGCCGCATCTGAACTTGGCAATTACTGACTGTGGGCCTGAATGCCCATTGTTGATTTTAAGTATTTAGGTAGCTCGACAAATATTTGTATTTCCACATATTCCTTACTATATCTACTTTCCATTATTTTGCTTTGACGTTCTTGCAGTTCAACATCCTTCAGCCTTACCACAAGCTTTTCGTCAACTCTCACGTCTTCCCTTCTAAGCCTCTCCATTTCCATGATAAACATACCACCTCCTTCATACAGTTTCCTTCTATTCTTTCTCCAATTTGTCTCTCTCCTACCATTCATTCCTTCAAAACTTGCTACCCTGAACACTTCTTTTACAATTCTTTCCTCAGTCATTTCATTCACTTTACATTCATGCCTTGCTACACATCGGCTTGCTTCAATTCTTAATTTAAATGCATTTAGCCGCTGCAGTACTATGTAGGAAGGAATTGATCTGTCTAATTTCAGGGCCTTTTTTAAGAATTGTAGTTGCACTTTTTCCACGCCTTCTTCTTCCTTCACCCCCCCATATTTCAGCTGCATACATCAATATACTCCGCCAACAAGCCTTCCGTCTCATCTCCTTCGCACGGTAATTTGTGCTAAACTCTTTTCCCCATACCTTCAAGAACTTTTCTACCGCCACCCACGCTTTTTTTGACACGTATGGCAAAAGAAATGTAAACAACGTAATGGCTACGAGGATTATTATTTGGTTATAAAATGATTGATTTCCACCGTAATATTTTTTACGCGGGGGGTGGGGGTAGCATATGGTACACATATGTACCAGCAGGTTTTATATATATATATATATATATATATATATATATATATATATATATATATATATATAGTATATATAGTGTCTGAGAGTTTGTCAGTGATGATGGGTTGTTGGCATTATGTTACCCATCACCACTAACAAACTCTCAAACACCACCCGACCAAGATCAACCACGTTCCCCATTTTTAAGGAATTGACTTGCTCTTAGTTTAATAAGGATCTGATTCACTCCCAGGAGAGCAGCGTCCCAGAGCCCGTCAGCAGATAATAAATTATTAACATCAGACCAACATCCAGCTGCTAGCAAAGATAACGCCTTATCTGGTCTTGTCTGGTCCTCTTTGGTTCTGTCTGGCCGAGATTTTTTTTACACAAATTACATAATCTAGTTGGCGCTTGCTTGTTGGTAGGGATGGTTGTATATATATATATATATATATATATATATATATAGCTTTTGCTCATAAAGTATATTATTATTATAATATCAAACAACACAAGACAAGACCATACAAGACCAGACAGGGCCACACAGGGCCAGACAGGACCAGACAGGGTCAAAAAGGCCAGGGAGGACCAGATAAGAACAGGCAAGATCAGACAACGCCATAGAGTACCAGACACGACCAGAGAGGACCAGACAAGAACAGACAACGCCAGGCAAAACCAGATAAATGCAGACAATACCAGACAAGACCAGACAAAACCAGACAAGACCATACAAGATCAGACAAAACCAGACAAGACCAAACAAGACCAGACAAGACAAGACAAGACTAGACATATAAGACCAAACACGACCACGCAAGACTAGACAGGACTAGACAAGACTAGATGAGACAAAACTAGACATGACTACACAAGACTGGATAAGACTAGACAATAAACACTGGACAATAATCTACATGACTTGACAAGATTAGACAAGATCAGTCAATGATATTAGTCGTTGATAAGTGTAGGCAAGACCAGACAAGACTAGACAAGACTATACTATATTAAACAAGACAGGGCTAGACAAGGCTAAACAAGACTAGACAAGATTAGAGCAGATTAAGAAAGATACGATTAGATTAAAGAAGACAAGACCAGTTCTAGGTAGTTTAGTTTATATAGTCCTGTTTGTTCTAGTTATTGTTCCTGGTTTAATACATTTGGCTTGTGTATCTTAGTTTGATATGATGTTCTAAACAAAGATGTATTTTCCGGAATAAATATTGAGTGTAAATAGAGAGAATTTAGTAATTTGTGTAAATGAATAATATTTGATTAGGACATTAAAATTTGTGGGCGGATTGAAACGTTCGGGAGTCTAGGGGTGCAAAGGTTGTATTAGTTAATGTTAGTAATCAATAGTACTATTAGCACTTGGGGAAATTGTAATATTGGAGTTGTCCCATCGGCGGTCCGCTAAATATTGTGCAGAATATTTGAATATTAATTCAAGCCAAACTCGCAGAACTATGTCTTCCATATAATCAATGTAATGGGAGTTCCGTGCTCAGTTTGCAGATCAACTTTAAACCAATGAGCTCTATTCCCGCACGAACTTTCTATACATATTCTGCCCGATATTATTTCTGCCGTTTAGATGTCTCTCGTAATATTATTCTAATGCTCGTCTCGTTACACATATGTCCTCTACTAATTCAATCTAATAATCTCTGATAATCTTTTCCAAAACTATTTTGGAAATTATTTAGTTTTATAATTTATCCGTTTATAAAATTCTTTTCCACAATTGAAGAGCTAAGTGGATGAAATTGTTGTCACACTGAGCTCATATTGGTCCCTTGACATTTTCTGTCTCCAAGAAAGCGACATTGAACCATGAACATAGATAACATCTTCATCTTTTCCAAACAGCTTATGTGTGAGATTTATCATAAACGAGGATGTACAAAGACATGTGATTATGCGCTATAATTATACTTCTATTTAAAACAAATGTAATGACTAAACATACAAGAACATCGTGCCTTCATCCACTCAACTCTACAATGTTAAATTACTTCGTTATCCATTCCTTAATTTATCCATTTTATATGACAACCTTGACCGAAGTCTCAAACTCCTAACTATAATTTCAAACTATCTAGTCCTTCTTCTTCCTCGTAGCGCTACAGTTCCATTTGCAGCTGGGTCTCCCGTGTTTTCTATCTCCTACTATATAGTCCTACAACATTCTTAATCTTAAAATATTAAGTAAGAATATCAAATGGAGATTTGTACATTCATATTGTGTCTATTCGCCAATACCATTGTTTGAGTATCCCTGTCCTAAAACAATTCCTTCGCGAATTTGAAAACTTCACATTTTCTCGCTCCATCACTGTCCGAGGACCTAAAAATCCGAACTAAATCTATTCTCGCCCATCGCCTAAACAATCCAACAAATCATTTTTATACATTCGCATGGTAGATAGACATCGATTCGAGTGTATAAACTACTGCACAACGCAACTGAAAACATTTATAGCCTTTCGGAGGTAAAACAAAAGAGTGATACTGCAGCGCCAATGATGCGTAAGTTCATCGTCGATAACGATATGCATTATATTTAGCTTTTATGTATTGATATTGATTTAACATTTCGCTTTGTGTGCTCGACTCGGCTCCGCCAATTTATGTCGCTTTACTATTATTTATGTTATTCATTCGCAGAACATCCATTAAACAGCCAGCACGCATATAGATAAAAAAGAATCAAACGCGCGGAATCATTCAAAACTGGAGACACAAAGGGAATTTTGAAATTACGGGAAAATTAGTTGATTTGTCTGGTCTTGGTATCGTTTGGTTTATACAATTTGTAAATATGTAGAATAAGTTTTTTTTGTATAAGGCCTAGGCCGCACTACAGCTGAACCGCCGCGGTTTTTAATCGCGTGAGTTTGTGACTCAAGTAAGCTAATACAAGCGGCCTCACTTGCGGTTTTTTCCCGCGAGTCATTTTTCCAATAGCGTACTGTGTGTATCTCGAGCGGTTTCGCGGTTATAACGGTTACCGCTCGCGGGAAAAAACCATAGTGCGGCCTCGGCCTAAGTAATGAAAAAATGTTGAAAATATTGCTGGACAAACGTTGGCGAAATTCTGCAATAACGTTGTGTAATATAATACACGTAGAGCCGTCACGGCAATTACAGGATCGTTAGTTACTCACGGCCAATTGCCGAGGGCGATGTCTCTTTTGTGCTATTTCAATTATGACGTAATTGCGACGGCCACACCATTTGAATATGCAAATGCCGGCCGGCGTTCTGCAGATGAGACCAGAACTTTTTTTTTCGCCTTGTTTTTTCATTCAAATTGCTTACAAGCGGTTTGCGTTTTGTCCGTCTAATGCATGCTTGACCCAACAGTACCATAATAATTTTTACATTTGTCCCCGCCAAAGTGACATATTTAGATCTCTTTGTTTCGCTCAAATATACATACTACAATTAATTACAACATTGTTTAACAAGTTTTACAAACAACACACACAAGAGTAGATAGACAAGATTAGACAAAATATACCAGACGAACAATATTAGAGACACAAGACTTGTTAATATAAGGCAAACAAGACTAGACAGAAGAAACCACACAGAAAAGACTAGAGGGACAAGATTAGACAGACAAGAATAGACGGATAAGACTAGACAGACAAGACTAGACAGTTGTCTTGTCAGTCTTGTCAGACAAGACTAGACAGGCAAGACTAGACAGACAAGACTAGACAGACAAGACTAGACAGATAAGACTAGACACACAAGACTAGACAGACAAGACTAAACAGACTAGACAGACAAGACTAGACAGACAAAACTAGACAGACAAGACTAGACAGACAAGACTAGACAGACAAGACTAGACAGACAAGACTAGCCAGACAAGACTAGACAGACAAGACTAGACAGACAAGACTATACAGACAAGACTAGACAGACAAGACTAGACAGACAAGACTAGACAGACAAGACTAGACAGACAATACTAGACAGACAAGACTAGACAGACAAGACTAGACAGACAAGACTAGACAGACAAGACTAGACAGACAATACTAGACAGACAAGACTAGACAGACAAGACTAGACAGACAAGACTAGACAGACAAGACTAGACAGACAAGAGTAGACAGACAAGACTAGACAGACAAGACTAGACAGACAAGACTAGACAGACAAGACTAGACAGACAAGACTAGACAGACAAGACTAGACAGACAAGACTAGACAGACAAGACTAGACAGACAAGACTAGACAGACAAGACTAGACAGACAAGACTAGACAGACAAGACGAGACAGACAAGACTAGACAGACAAGACTAGACAGACAAGACTAGACAGACAAGACTAGACAGACAAGACTAGACAGACAAGACTAGACAGACAAGACTAGACAGACAAGACTAGACAGACAAGACTAGACAGACAAGACTAGACAGACAAGACTAGACAGACAAGACTAGACAGACAAGACTAGACAGACAAGACTAGACAGACAAGACTAGACAGACAAGACTAGACAGACAAGACTAGACAGACAAGACTAGACAGACAAGACTAGACAGACAAGACTAGACAGACAAGACTAGACAGACAAGACTAGACAGACAAGACTAGACAGACAAGACTAGACAGACAAGACTAGACAGACAAGACTAGACAGACAAGACTAGACAGACAAGACTAGACAGACAAGACTAGACAGACAAGACTAGACAGACAAGACTAGACAGACAAGACTAGACAGACAAGACTAGACAGACAAGACTAGACAGACAAGACTAGACAGACAAGACTAGACAGACAAGACTAGACAGACAAGACTAGACAGACAAGACTAGACAGACAAGACTAGACAGACAAGACTAGACAGACAAGACTAGACAGACAAGACTAGACAGACAAGACTAGACAGACAAGACTAGACAGACAAGACTAGACAGACAAGACTAGACAGACAAGACTAGACAGACAAGACTAGACAGACAAGACTAGACAGACAAGACTAGACAGACAAGACTAGACAGACAAGACTAGACAGACAAGACTAGACAGACAAGACTAGACAGACAAGACTAGACAGACAAGACTAGACAGACAAGACTAGACAGACAAGACTAGACAGACAAGACTAGACAGACAAGACTAGACAGACAAGACTAGACAGACAAGACTAGACAGACAAGACTAGACAGACAAGACTAGACAGACTAGACAGACAAGACTAGACAGACAAGACTAGACAGACAAGACTAGACAGACAAGACTAGACAGACAAGACTAGACAGACTAGACAGACAAGACTAGACAGACAAGACTAGACAGACAAGACTAGACAGACAAGACTAGACAGACAAGACTAGACAGACAAGACTAGACAGACAAGACTAGACAGACAAGACTAGACAGACAAGACTAGACAGACAAGACTAGACAGACAAGACTAGACAGACAAGACTAGACAGACAAGACTAGACAGACAAGACTAGACAGACAAGACTAGACAGACAAGACTAGACAGACAAGACTAGACAGACAAGACTAGACAGACAAGACTAGACAGACAAGACTAGACAGACAAGACTAGACAGACAAGACTAGACAGACAAGACTAGACAGACAAGACTAGACAGACAAGACTAGACAGACAAGACTAGACAGACAAGACTAGACAGACAAGACTAGACAGACAAGACTAGACAGACAAGACTAGACAGACAAGACTAGACAGACAAGACTAGACAGACAAGACTAGACCGACAAGACTAGACAGACAAGACTAGACAGACAAGACTAGACAGACAAGACTAGACAGACAAGACTAGACAGACAAGACTAGACAGACAAGACTAGACAGACAAGACTAGACAGACAAGACTAGACAGACAAGACTAGACAAGCAAGACTAGACAGACAAGACTAGACAGACTAGACTAGACAGACAAGACTAGACAGACAAGACTAGACAGACAAGACTAGACAGACAAGACTAGACAGACAAGACTAGACAGACAAGACTAGACAGACAAGACTAGACAGACAAGACTAGACAGACAAGACTAGACAGACAAGACTAGACAGACAAGACTAGACAGACAACACTGGACAGACAAGACTAGACAGACAAGACTAGACAGACAAGACTAGACAGACAAGACTAGACAGACAAGACTGGACAGACAAGACTGGACAGACAAGACTGGACAGACAAGACTAGACAGACCAGACTAGACAGACCAGACTAGACAGACAAGACTAGACAGACAAGACTAGACAGACAAGACTAGACAGACAAGACTAGACAGACAAGACTAGACAGACAAGACTACACAGACAAGACTAGACAGACAAGACTAGACAGACAAGACTAGACAGACAAGACTAGACAGACAAGACTAGACAAGCAAGACTAGACAGACAAGACTAGACAGACTAGACTAGACAGACAAGACTAGACAGACAAGACTAGACAGACAAGACTAGACAGACAGGACTAGACAGACAAGACTAAACAGACAAAAATAGACAGACAAGAATAGACAGACAGGACTAGACAGACAAGAGAAAACAGACAAGACTACACAGACAAAAATAGACAGACAAGAATAGACAGACAGGACTAGACAGACAAGAGAAAACAGACAAGACTACACAGACAAGACTAGAGAGACAAGACTAAACAGACAAAAATAGACAGACAAGAATAGACAGACAGGACTAGACAGACAAGAGAAAACAGACAAGACTACACAGACAAGACTAGAGAGACAAGATTAAAGAGGTAAGACTAGACAGACTAGATCAACTGGAGAAAACTGGACAGACAGGACTATTCTGCTTACGCAGATATGTTTAGTTTGTCTGTCCAATCTTGTTTGTCCAATCTTACTTATCTAGACTTATCTGTCCTATCTCTCTAGTCATTCACGTTTAGTATTGTCGGATCTAACTACTTTGCCTGTCTGGTCTAGTTTGACTATCCTATCTGTCTTGTCCATCTTTCTTGTCACATCGGTCTAGAATTTAGTATTTAATTTAATAATAATGTTGTAGTTCACGTGTAAATTGTGTTCTAGTCGTGATGGGAAGCCGGGAGCAACCACGTCCGACAGTCGGAACTTTATTATCTATTCTGGCCTTTGTTAAATGTACAATATTCGCGTAATTAACAGCCGAAATTATATCCAAGTCTTGTAGTATCTGAGTGTCCCAGCAGCCATAAAATAATATTTCGGGCGCTTAATACATATAAATAGTATTTCTGGGGTAATTAACCCGCCATGCTATTAACATTTCGCCTCTAATTGTCCTTTTACTATGTTCGCATTAGATAATAGAAATGTTTTATTAGCTTTCACCGAACTTTATTGTGTTTTATTAAGCTAGCATTTACATTGAGGACGTTTAGATAAGCGTTTTGAATAAGAACCAAACCGATTAGAGTGTGGACCAGATAAGAAATGTGTTGGTAATAAAGGCTGGGTTTGGACAATAGGTGTGAGACAATTTCAGTGATGTTATTTGTCTGATAACGGTGAGACGTTGATTTAACCTCCTCGGGCCCACTGTCCCCTGTAGGGGACACAAATCTCGTTTTACAACCTTGGCTATAGCTAATCAGCTATTTGAGCTGGGAGGTTGAATATTAGTTCTAGAATCTCTCAACAAATGCCCCTAGTCGTGACAAACTGTTTGTTCACCCACGTGTTTGGAATCTGGTTGTTTTTTTCAATCAAAATGGCGACACCTCCAGAGCGACGTTCTGAACGGGTTTCTTTTTGTAAGTATGTTTTTTTTCACAAATCATTATAGTTTATTTTAGTTATTTTATTGCATTATTTACCTAAAATATAACGGAATGAAAGAATGTTTTGGTTGTTTTGATAACTGTTATCAGTTTTTAATAAAACAAGAAAACATTTTAATGTCCCCAGTGGGGGACACTGGGCTTTATGTTCATTTTTTTTTATTTGTTTACAATTTATATTGTGCAAAATATTTCAATTTGTTCTTACAAAA
The DNA here is from genome assembly GCA_944588485.1 of Phosphuga atrata. NCBI lineage: Eukaryota > Metazoa > Arthropoda > Insecta > Coleoptera > Silphidae > Phosphuga > Phosphuga atrata. The sequence goes on from OX155892.1 coordinate 101,941,846, forward strand.
TAGGATATAGTTTATTTCATACTTTGGTTTGCAAATTAGTAAAATATTTCTTGATACATTAGATTATCAATTTTATCAAAACAAGTTTCTTTTTTGATGGAGAAATGAAATATTTTCAGATTCTGAAAGGATTGGTGAATTTGTCGATGAGGTGCTAGATGGTAATGTTAGTGATTGCGATCTATCTGACGACGATGATGGCGATGCAGACTATTTGCCTGAGATAGACCTGATTGAGGAAAGTGTGGATGAGGAAGGTGAGGCGGAGGTAGGCAATATTGATTTGGATACCCCAGGTACTTATTGGAATAAAACAGATGATTTCTTTCCTGCTTCGCCGGTTCCTGAGTATAACCCACCGCCAAATACTCCAATAAATTTATCTGTGGATGATTACGTAAGGAAGTACATCCCAGATGATTTTTTTGATTGTGAGCGAATATACTAACAGAAAATATTTGCTGGAAAAGGGCCGGCCTTTGAAAACAACACCACAAGAAATGAAAATGTTTTTTGCAATTACCATCAAGATGTCATACCTGGGATATCCTAGGATTAGGATGTACTGGCAGCGCCAATTGAAAACTGATGGAATTGCTGGGATAATGCCTAGAGAAAGGTATAAAACAATCAGATCACATCTGAAATTAGTAGACGACGCTCAAGTCTCTGATGCAGATAAGGAAATTGTGGAAATTTTGGAAAGCCGAACCACTTTTCCAAATGATACGGACTGGATGTAGATTACATTTTCGACCTCGGATAATTTGTATTGATGAACACATGGTACCATTCTGGGGACCAATGCCTGCACGGCAAATAATTCGAAATAAACCGAATCCGTGCAGGATAAAACTTTGTGTTTGTGCAGGGGCAAATGGTGTTCCACTTGATATATTTTTGATCAGGGTAAGGGAGATCCTATTACCTCTGAAAAATATACTAACGCGTTGGACGTAGGTGGAAAAGCAGTTATGAAGTTACTAGAAACTGTTCCTCCTGGTTCTTCAGTTTTCATGGATAGGTTTTTTACTTCTCCACTACTATTAGATCTGATGTTTTCTGAACGTAACTGTCAAGGAACAAGTACAGTACAAAAATCTCGTGTACCTAAAGCTGCGGATAAATTGTTAACTGATGACAAACAGTTCAAGAAAGCAGGACGAGGGGTCATTGAACAGGTCGTGAGCAGTAACGGACAGGTTGCTATAATAAAATGGATGGACAACCAACCTGTTCGACTAATGTCTAAGGAACATGGATGCAATCCTGTAGGTCAGTGTTCCCGGTGGAGTAAAACAGAACGTCAAAGAATACAGGTACCTCGCCCATTTGCCGTAAAGGCCTATAATATAAACATGGGAGGTGTTGACTTTTTAGACAGAGTTGTGAGCTTTTATCGCATTTCGGCTAGGACCCGCAAATGGACTGTTAGAACAATAGTGCATTTTTTTGATTTTGCAGTCTCTGCTGCGTGGATAGAATACCGCGCAGATCAAATTGCAATGGGGACTCAAAAAAAAAAGAAATAATGGATAGTCTGGATTTCAGAACTCGTTACGAAGACTATCTGAGATTCGGAAGAGTTCAACATGATTCAGTATCTGAGGAGGAGGAGGATCCTGAATACATCCCAGAAGACATGGTACGAGAGGCGCCTAAAAAAAGAAGAAAAACAACAGCGCATCCGCCTGATGCTTTCAAGACCAAAGAATCAATGCATCTCCCGGAATTTGCCCAACCGGTTACTAAAAATAGATGTAGGTATCCGGGATGTTCCGCTAACAAAGTGCGTGTTCGATGCAGTTCTTGTAAAGTATGTCTTCAACCCGAAAGAAATTGTTTTGCAATGTACCACAAATTTTAAAAATTGTTGTAACAACTAATATTATTTATTTTATTTTATTTATTTCTTATCTAATTTTGCATTAGATTTTAGGATTTTTTTAACACAAAGTAAACGTACTTGCAATGTACCATAAATTAAAAAAAAATTGTATAATAAGCTGTTCTTGCATTGGATTTTGGGATTTTTTTTTAACACGAAATGAGTGGTAAAACAAAAAAAATAGGTTGTTTAGAGCCTGATGTCCCCTGTAGGGGACACTTATAATTTGGCCCCACTGCCAAATTTCTTAGTAGAAGAATTTTTTAAATATTTTTTAGGAATCTTTTTTAATATACTTGGGCCGAAACTGAAAAAAACGCGAAAAAAAAAATCATAAAATTTCCCTGGGCCTGAGGAGGTTAATGCAGCCGCAACGAGAAAATATCAATTGAGATCCGGGTAGCAATTACAAGTTAGTTCGTCTTGGCTGGAAAACGCTAAAACCGGATTTGGCTTGAGACACTTGGAAACAAAAGCGCTGTTCGTATCGACCAACACGTACTGCTAATACCCTCAATTCTGTCTTATTTTAATATCTTTGGATGTTGTGGCAATGAAAAGTGTTTTTGAAATTAGCATTCGCAATGGTATTGTCCAGTTACGTTTCGGCAACCAGCGACTCCTTGCAATAATTATTTCTGTATATGGCTTGTCCTTTAATTTCCTTATTCTTTAGTTTCCTTATTCTTTACTTTAACGGATTAATTTAACATTAGAAGGGATGGCTTTCTCTCTGGTCCTCAAAACGAAATATTTGCTTTCACGTGGCATTCTTAGGTTGTGAAACTCTATTTGTTTGACTGACGAAAAAGCTTTACTTAGTCATGTGTTTGTATGTTTGGATGATCATGCGTTTTAGACTTGGCCTTGTGTTTGGATGTTTAGACATCCTCTTCTTCTTCCTGTAGTGCTACAGTCCTAGTGGACTTTGACCTCTTTCTGCCTACACTTGTGCAGGCAGCAGTCAATGGTGTTTGTTACTTGAATTCGAGAAGATTGAGCGCCTGCTCGCGGCCTTGAGCTGTCGTCGATCTTACAGCAAAGTGGGTGAGATGGTTTTGAGATCCCAACTCACCAGTTGAGTTTTCCTTTGGTGTCTATGGTCTTAGACTCAAGTATAGGGAGCCCTTACAGTTTTTAACGTGGGTTAAGAGCAACTATTGAAGGGAATTCCTTTTTTGGCAGATTGCTGTGATGTCCATGCCAGAGTCATGTACAGGACGATGGACGACAGGGCGATGTATGGCTTAGTTATCCGAGTACCTTACGACTACCTTAATTCCTCATACATCCTAGTCTGTTTAATTATCTCTGATATTTCATAATAACTTTCCAATTCTACAAACATTTGGAATTTAATTTAAATTGAAGCAGTGTAGTGTAAATAATAGTAAACTAGGATTGGAGCGTCAAGTGTTCTGCGGTACTTTATACAACGTTTCAACGTGATCTATTTGTAGCAATTGACCTATATGATTTTGTAAATGGATCCGAAAGGCTCCGCGGGACAAGACCCTGTTGTTTGCTGGAAAGGAAAAGCACGCCGCATTATTAATAATTCTAATGCAGGCCAGTAATCCTCTTAGCCGATGCACTTCCGTCTGCGGCGGCCATCGCAAATCTCCAGAATTATTGCCTTAATTAAAATGCTAACTTGCTCCGTGTTTTTTTTTTGTTGCGACCGCGTGCGGAATTAAATTCAAATTCTAAATTGTACGTTGCGGCCGAACGTTGTCACGTCTGCCTTTTTACACAGGCAAAATACACACACAACGGTTTTTTGTTGTTGTTGTGTCGGCTTGTTCACTAAATACGAAAGCTTTTAAAATTATTGTCCACGGCGCGCGGTTTTTTTTATACAACGATTTCAAGCACTGATCCATTCATTGCTCTAATCTATACACATCAAATGGATTCGTTCCTGTAATTCCACTCTATTCAAAATTCTAGTTGTTTAGACAAACTAGATATACAAAACTATATATACAAGCTTAGTCTATCTAAACTAAATATAGTTTAACATAACATTTCAGTATTTTCAGTCTGTCTAGTCCTACAAGTCTAATCTAGTATTTCTAGTCTTGTATGTCTAGTCTTATCTGTCTGGTCTTGTCCATGTAGTCTGTGTAGTAGTCTGTCTAGCCCTGTCTTGTTCGTCTGGTATTGTCTGTGTAGTCTTGTCTGTCTACGTTTGTCCGTCTAGTCTTGTCTATAAAGTCTGTCTGGTCTGTCAGTGCGGATTCAAATTTGACCTCACCTTCATTCAGTGTAATCTCTCTAGTCTGGCTAGTGCGTCTAGTCCATTTAGTGTGTCTAGTCCGTCAAGTCCGTCTAGTCTGTCTAGCCTTGTCTGTCTAGTACGTCTAGCCCAGTCTGCCTAGTCTTGTCTATCTCTGATTCGTCTGTCTAGTTTTGTCTGTCTAGTCTTGTCAGTCTAGCATTGTCTGTGTAGCCTTTTCTGTTTAGCCTTGTTTGTCTCACTAAACCCCCTATTCCACCTTGGCTTTAGTATGCGCCACCCTGGTATCGCATATTTGCATTCATTCAGGGTGTGCAGCCCGGACGGTTTACTGAAAAATCGCCCTAGTTGTTATCTCCTCGACCAGGAATCGAACCCGGGTAGCCTTGTTTGTCTAGATTTGTCTCTCTAGTCTTGTCTATCAAGTCTGTTAAGTCTGCCAAGTCAGTGTAGTCTGTGTAGTTTGGCTAGTTCGTCTAGTCCGTCTAGTCCATCTAGTGCATCTATTCCGTCTAGGCTGTCTAGCCTTGGCTGTCTAGTAAGTACTAGCCCTGTCTACGTAGTCTTGTCTGTCTAGATTCGTTTCTCTAGTCTTGTCTGTCTAGTTTTGTCAGTCTAGCCTGGTGTGTCTAGTCTTCTCTCTAGGTTTGTCTGTCTAGTCTTGTCTATCTAGTCTGTCTAATTTGTCAAGGCAGTGTAGTCTGGCTAGATCGGCTAGTCCGTCTAGTCCATCTAGTCCGTCTAGTCAGTCTAATCCGTCTAGTCCTTTTAGTCCGTCTAGTACATCTAGTGCGTCAAGTGCCTCTGTCTTGTTTGTCTGGTATTGAGGGACCGAGTTGACAACCAGTCAGTAATCAACTCAATTGCTAGATTAGCCCTGACCATAATGCCCCTTTCTGTTTTTCCAACTATGGTGAGAGCTAGGTCGTTTGCGAAACCTATAATGTCAACTCCCTCGGGGTTTCAACTTGAGGACACCATCGTAGAGTATATTCCATAGTGTAGCGCCCATGATGGAACCTTGTGGAACATCGCTGGTGATGTTGAAGGGTCGGGAAGTGTCTTTTGCTTGTAAAATTACGCTACGGTTACACAAGTAGCTGCGCACCATCCTCAGTAGATATGGAGAAATACCTCTATCTGTCAGTTCAACCATTATCTGCTGCCAACTAGCGGAGTTAAATTCGTTCCTGATATCTAGTGTTATTAGTGCGCATATTTTACGGGTTCTTTTGGTACCTTCTTTGGCACCTTCTGCTACGTTGATGACATATCTAATTGCATCCATCGTTGACCTCCCCTCTCTAAAATTGAACTGTCTTTCGCATAGATTGATCCCATTTTGGAGTTCAGTTTTCAGCCGTGCTAAGATTAGTTGTTGTTCCAGGAGTTTTCATACGACGTCCAGAATGCATATAGGTATCGGTCGGGCTACCAGTTTTTTTCTATAATAGTATTTTGGTTCAGGACTCTGATCGCTACGTCTTTGTTACCGGCTTTAATCCAATCCTTAGTACTGCAGAGTTTTTTGTTGGGCTCCCTTACTATAAGTATGTCTATGCTGTGTTCCTCAGACGTGGTTAAGAGAAGATCGTGGGCTACACGGCATCTCATTAGATTTACTTGCATGAATTTAGCCATTTCGGGTCAGTAGTTTCTTCTCTCGCTGTGCCTCCAGCAACGCTTTTTTTAAATCAGGGCATAATGCAGAGCCTGATTGGTGTCCTTCTTTTTCACATACGGGGCAATACCTCTCGAAGGTAGATCTGGGGGGTTTGTTTCCCTTTTTGATGAGCACTAGCTTGGCCTCCTTTAGTTTGTCTGGGAAGGAATCAGCCAGTAAACTCCTGTTAAACATTTCCAGTACCAAAGTTGGAAAGTTTAGTTTTATGACTTCCGGGGGGATCCCATCTGGGCCTGGGGCGTTTTTTAAGTTCTTCTTCGGTAAATAGTAGCGGTGTATTAGAGACGGAGGGTTGTTGCCAGGTTGGATTAATGTGGCTTGGAAATAGTGTTCCGGCTATTTCCAGCAATGTGTTCATCGGTAGTTGTGGATTGGCATTGCGAATTCTGAGGCTTTTTGTGGCTAGCTGGTAGTCTTGTCCCCATGTATCCTCGTCTATACTTTTACACATTTTTTCCCAGTGTGATTTCTTTGACGGTTGATTTCCGTCCGGAGCTGCCTTTTTGCGATTGTGTACTCGTGCTTCAGATCTTGAACTTTATCTGGGTCTTTGGTTTTTTTGACTAGTCGATAGTATTTTCTTCTTGCGGCGACGCAAGTGCTTCTTACCTTCGCAATGGTGTCGTTCCACCAGTACACCCGTTTCCTCGTGGGATTACGCCTTTTGGAGGTGGAATCTTTGCATGCTTTGCTGAGGGCTTCGATTAGTGACCCTATGGAGTTGATTTTTGGGTTCCTTAGTTGTTGCGTTATGCTGTTAGTAATTTTTTCTACATTTTTCTGATTGACTGTCTAACGTTTCTTCGCCAAGTGAGAATTATGTGGATATTTGTTGTTGGTGTATTTGTCTTCTATGTTATAGGCTATGTACCGATGGTCACTCAGCGTTTCCATATCGAGCACTCTCCAGTCTCCTATCTTATGTGCAAGATTTTGTGTAGAGAAGTTGAGGTCAATGAAGGAGCATGCGTTTCCTCTGACAAGTGTGCATTGTTTCCCTTGGTTTAGTAAGGGCAGATCCAGTTCCACTGCCCAATCCATCACTATATCGCCTGTCTTGTCGATTCGAGGGCATCCCCAGTAGGGTGACTTGGTGTTGAAGTCTCCTCCGATGATGTTACCTTTTTTCATGTGGCCTCTTATACTGCAGCTTAACGTTCCGAGTGCTTCAGTCAGCCTTTCTATTGGTTCGTTGGGTGAAAAGTAGCAGCTATATATAGTGTAGTGTTGTGTCTCTACCCACACAAAACCCGGTCCGCTACCAGTTTTTTTCTATAATAGTATTTTGGTTCAGGACTCTGATTGCTACGTCTTTGTTACCGGCTGTAATCCAATCCTTAGTACTGCAGAGTTTTTTGTTGGGCTCCCTTACTATGAGTATGTCTATGCTGTGTTCCTCAGCCGTGGTTAAGAGAAGATCGTGGGCTGCACGGCATCTCATTAGATTTACTTGAATGAATTTAGCCATTTCGGGTCAGTAGTTTCTTCTCTCGCTGTGCCTCCAGCAACGCTTTTTTTAAATCAGGGCATAATGCAGAGCCTGATTGGTGTCCTTCTTTTTCACATACCGGGCAATACCTCTCCCCTTGACATCCATCTGCTTTGTGGCCTTCCTTACCGCATCTCAGGCACAAGTTTTGCCTATTTGGACCTTTACAGGTATTTGCGTAGTCTCCTGTGTGCCAGCACTTGTAGCACCTTTTGATGTTAATCCTCTCTATCACTCTGCAGTGAGTCCATCCAATTTTTATTCTTCCCTTGGCTATAAGTACTTGCGCTTGCTTCTGGGGGAATGATATAGTTCCCGCCTGGCTATTACCATATGGGGGGCGCATGTTTTTGATTTTCACAAGTACCTAGTACTAATTGGACGGCTTCTTCTATTTCCTTCGCTGTGGTGACAGCATCTAGGTCTTTTATGTGGATGGTGGTGTCTGTCTTTCTTGTTCGGATTTCTACGTCTGGCAGTTTTTTTTATATGATCTCCTCTAAGGCTTCTGCTTTACCCGCTTTAACTTCATGTCTTAACCCGATTATCCCGGTTAGCCGTGTTCCCGAGGTTTCGGGGTCAACTTCTTCCTTGACTAGTCTAAGGAGATCCGCGTATGATTTGTCTTTCGCCTTCAAAAATACTGCTTCTTGTGGATTTTTTTGGCGTTTACCTTCTCTAACATTTTTTTGACCCTGAGCTTCTTTCTAATTCTCCTTGCTTTTAGTTGTTCCTACTGGAATGTCGGCACGTTGTGAATACACTCGAACGTCATTCTCGCCATTCGCAACCATAGGCTGGGCAAAAGCTACTTCTTTCCTACCATGCTGTGCTAGTAGTTTTTTCATCTTTTGTATTGAATCAAAGTTTTTGGGGGTTTAAGGCGTCGGCTGCTCTTTCTTTAGCTACGATTTGGTATATGTGGTTTTTATTTCTTCTTGTTCGTTTGGAACTACAATAGAATGTTTTAGGTAAACAACCTTTCCAAGTTCCTGGGCCTGGTTACCTAACTCTAGGGGTCTTGTATACGTATTTCGGAGAGTTGGCGGTGCTCCTTGAACGGGGTTCATATCATCGGCTACACACCACGCAAGGTCACAGTCGAGCGGTGCTAGTAGCAGGTCTCCTGTACCTACCTTCCCCCCCTTCTGTACGCTGCAGCGGGCCAATTCTTTGTAGATACTCGTTGAAACTCTTCATATGAATTCCCGTTACCTATTACCGTCCATAGAGTTTCAAGAGTTATTCTTTCTTCTTCTATTCTTTTCAGCAGTTCTGGGCTGGTAGGGTCCGTTTGAGTGCTGGACTCGCATTTGTTCTTTCTACTGTACTGGGTCTCTTTGGGTATTTTTTCTATTTCTGTCCCTTCATGATATTTCTCATATATTAAGACACTTGTGACACTTGCATGCAAAATGACGAAGGCATTTTGCATGCAAGTGTCCACAGTTGTTTAACAGATGTTTTTATTTCTGTCTGCGTTTTGTTTGCTTTCATCAGCCTTACCAGTTCTTTTGCTTTTGCAGCCACTTTCCTGATTACTGATCCTAGGTCTCTATCACCATCTACGAGTACTTGTTGTATGTTTGGGTCAGGTCTCTTTCTTTCCGCGGGTTGTTCCGTTGGAGAGGCATCGCCCGTTGGAGGCGATTCCATAATTTCAGTGGTCCTGATGGCACTTGTACATGAAGCTGACCTTCTCGTCGGAGCATTTTTCGAGGGGGGCGTTCGTTGGACGGGGGACGTTCGTTCCTCTGGAACGGATTTTTTGGTTCTGAATCATTTTCAGGCTCAATTGAGCCTTCCATGGTTCATGTATGAGGAAGTAGTAGTAGACTAAAACAAATCGAGAAAACAGAGACAGACAAACAACAAACCGTAGAATGTATATATTTTTGTGTTCAGTATCTTTCTGCCTTTTTTCACTTGTCCGCTTATCTAGTTAGTCTTATGTTTATCTTATGTCAAGTCTTGCCTGTCTAGTCTTGTCTGTCTAGTCTTACAAGTCTGTCTAGTCTTGTCTGTCTAGTCTTGTCTGTCTAGTCTTGTCTGTCTAGTCTTGTCTGTCTAGTCTTGTCTGTCTAGTCTTGTCTGTCTAGTCTTGTCTGTCTAGTCTTGTCTGTCTAGTCTTGTCTGTCTAGTCTTGTCTGTCTAGTCTTGTCTGTCTAGTCTTGTCTGTCTAGTCTTGTCTGTCTAGTCTTGTCTGTCTAGTCTTGTCTGTCTAGTCTTGTCTGTCTAGTCTTGTCTGTCTAGTCTTGTCTGTCTAGTCTTGTCTGTCTAGTCTTGTCTGTCTAGTCTTGTCTGTCTAGTCTTGTCTGTCTAGTCTTGTCTGTCTAGTCTTGTCTGTCTAGTCTTGTCTGTCTAGTCTTGTCTGTCTAGTCTTGTCTGTCTAGTCTTGTCTGTCTAGTCTTGTCTGTCTAGTCTTGTCTGTCTAGTCTTGTCTGTCTAGTCTTGTCTGTCTAGTCTTGTCTGTCTAGTCTTGTCTGTCTAGTCTTGTCTGTCTAGTCTTGTCTGTCTAGTCTTGTCTGTCTAGTCTTGTCTGTCTAGTCTTGTCTGTCTAGTCTTGTCTGTCTAGTCTTGTCTGTCTAGTCTTGTCTGTCTAGTCTTGTCTGTCTAGTCTTGTCTGTCTAGTCTTGTCTGTCTAGTCTTGTCTGTCTAGTCTTGTCTGTCTAGTCTTGTCTGTCTAGTCTTGTCTGTCTAGTCTTGTCTGTCTAGTCTTGTCTGTCTAGTCTTGTCTGTCTAGTCTTGTCTGTCTAGTCTTGTCTGTCTAGTCTTGTCTGTCTAGTCTTGTCTGTCTAGTCTTGTCTGTCTAGTCTTGTCTGTCTAGTCTTGTCTGTCTAGTCTTGTCTGTCTAGTCTTGTCTGTCTAGTCTTGTCTGTCTAGTCTTGTCTGTCTAGTCTTGTCTGTCTAGTCTTGTCTGTCTAGTCTTGTCTGTCTAGTCTTGTCTGTCTAGTCTTGTCTGTCTAGTCTTGTCTGTCTAGTCTTGTCTGTCTAGTCTTGTCTGTCTAGTCTTGTCTGTCTAGTCTTGTCTGTCTAGTCTTGTCTGTCTAGTCTTGTCTGTCTAGTCTTGTCTGTCTAGTCTTGTCTGTCTAGTCTTGTCTGTCTAGTCTTGTCTGTCTAGTCTTGTCTGTCTAGTCTTGTCTGTCTAGTCTTGTCTGTCTAGTCTTGTCTGTCTAGTCTTGTCTGTCTAGTCTTGTCTGTCTAGTCTTGTCTGTCTAGTCTTGTCTGTCTAGTCTTGTCTGTCTAGTCTTGTCTGTCTAGTCTTGTCTGTCTAGTCTTGTCTGTCTAGTCTTGTCTGTCTAGTCTTGTCTGTCTAGTCTTGTCTGTCTAGTCTTGTCTGTCTAGTCTTGTCTGTCTAGTCTTGTCTGTCTAGTCTTGTCTGTCTAGTCTTGTCTGTCTAGTCTTGTCTGTCTAGTCTTGTCTGTCTAGTCTTGTCTGTCTAGTCTTGTCTGTCTAGTCTTGTCTGTCTAGTCTTGTCTGTCTAGTCTTGTCTGTCTAGTCTTGTCTGTCTAGTCTTGTCTGTCTAGTCTTGTCTGTCTAGTCTTGTCTGTCTAGTCTTGTCTGTCTAGTCTTGTCTGTCTAGTCTTGTCTGTCTAGTCTTGTCTGTCTAGTCTTGTCTGTCTAGTCTTGTCTGTCTAGTCTTGTCTGTCTAGTCTTGTCTGTCTAGTCTTGTCTGTCTAGTCTTGTCTGTCTAGTCTTGTCTGTCTAGTCTTGTCTGTCTAGTCTTGTCTGTCTAGTCTTGTCTGTCTAGTCTTGTCTGTCTAGTCTTGTCTGTCTAGTCTTGTCTGTCTAGTCTTGTCTGTCTAGTCTTGTCTGTCTAGTCTTGTCTGTCTAGTCTTGTCTGTCTAGTCTTGTCTGTCTAGTCTTGTCTGTCTAGTCTTGTCTGTCTAGTCTTGTCTGTCTAGTCTTGTCTGTCTAGTCTTGTCTGTCTAGTCTTGTCTGTCTAGTCTTGTCTGTCTAGTCTTGTCTGTCTAGTCTTGTCTGTCTAGTCTTGTCTGTCTAGTCTTGTCTGTCTAGTCTTGTCTGTCTAGTCTTGTCTGTCTAGTCTTGTCTGTCTAGTCTTGTCTGTCTAGTCTTGTCTGTCTAGTCTTGTCTGTCTAGTCTTGTCTGTCTAGTCTTGTCTGTCTAGTCTTGTCTGTCTAGTCTTGTCTGTCTAGTCTTGTCTGTCTAGTCTTGTCTGTCTAGTCTTGTCTGTCTAGTCTTGTCTGTCTAGTCTTGTCTGTCTAGTCTTGTCTGTCTAGTCTTGTCTGTCTAGTCTTGTCTGTCTAGTCTTGTCTGTCTAGTCTTGTCTGTCTAGTCTTGTCTGTCTAGTCTTGTCTGTCTAGTCTTGTCTGTCTAGTCTTGTCTGTCTAGTCTTGTCTGTCTAGTCTTGTCTGTCTAGTCTTGTCTGTCTAGTCTTGTCTGTCTAGTCTTGTCTGTCTAGTCTTGTCTGTCTAGTCTTGTCTGTCTAGTCTTGTCTGTCTAGTCTTGTCTGTCTAGTCTTGTCTGTCTAGTCTTGTCTGTCTAGTCTTGTCTGTCTAGTCTTGTCTGTCTAGTCTTGTCTGTCTAGTCTTGTCTGTCTAGTCTTGTCTGTCTAGTCTTGTCTGTCTAGTCTTGTCTGTCTAGTCTTGTCTGTCTAGTCTTGTCTGTCTAGTCTTGTCTGTCTAGTCTTGTCTCTCTAGTCTTGTCTATCGAGTTTTACTAGTTTTGTGTGTTTAACTAATTTGCATATGCATAATATTTAATAAAACATTAGTAATGATGTAATATGCAAATGTAGTATGGAAACTAATATGAAACCTAATGATTTCGGTAAGTGGAGTCGGTACATATGGAGTTAGTTGATGACAAAGTAATTTCAGCGTTCCTGCAGAACGCATACATTACTTGGGATATTATAGAAACGCGAGCATGAACGGCAATTCGAACGTAATGTCCAATTAAATATAGGTAACGTCAGACGGCGGGGGCGTACAGCGGGAATTCTATTTGTAATGGAATTGATTCTCTTAAGTAGTTCAGCAACAACGGCGAATGGATGCATTCGGCGAAGCTGACAATGGATTGAATTGTTGAAGGGGCCAATTACCAAATGACCTAAATTACTACTCTGCAGTTAAATTCGATCGGCGCACTAAACATTTAACCGCCCACAATACTAATTCCATTAATATTCAAAACTAATTAAATATAATTACAATAATAAACAGAATTCAACACAACAAGTTTGACTACATACAAAACAATAGATTTAAGTCAACTAGATATTAGACTAGACTATGATTTTAGAAATGTCTTGAATTAGTAATCTGAAATTATATTTGGGGTTGAATTATAGAATTGCGGGTTAGCATGAGTGGATATAAATGCGGATTTACGTTCCGGATTAAATGGGGCTCCATATATGCGGATTTATTTAAAATTGCGCCGTTTTAAATCGTAGATAATAGGAGATATACGCGGCGAAAAAACGAGCAAAATTAGATTCTAATGTATGCAGTGATAAATCGACGCGGAACAAAACGAACACGACGACAATTTCGCGTATTTCACCGAAACAACGATTTATGTACTGCCGCTCGTAAAACTTCACGAACACTTTATGTTTTTAAACGTTTGTTTCAACTCTTCTTTTTTAATTAAACTTTTAAATACCAATCTATTTGGTAATCTATCAATAACTTATACCAATCTAATTTGTAATTAACTGAGTCGAAACGATTCGCTGAAAATTTGACGAGACAAAACGCGACAGACAAAGATTAGGCAAACAATAGGCACAGATCTAATCAAGCTCGCTATTATTTCTTGTGGGATGTTAAGCCACTCTTCTTCTACTGCAACAATAAGCTCTGGGATCGAGGTTTGGACACGAAGCCTATCTCGAATTCTTCGTTTAAGCTCATAATTTTCTCGATAAATTTTCTATCGGATTTAGGTCGGGTCTGCATGCTGGCCACTCCATAACCCGAAAACCGATTTCGTAATGTAATCTTGCAAGATCCTTGCGGTATGCGGCTTCGCATTGTCATGCATAGAGATAAATTCCTCTCCAATGTAGTCGACGTAAGGTACCACATGAACTGCTAAAATCTCCTCGATGTACTCGTTAAACCTTAAACCTCTCTCGTGAACACGGGTGCCCCTAATTATGAAAGCAGGATCGGTTCGTGGTCCCATAGAAATTGTACCTCAGATCATGCAGAAACCCCCAGAACCGTGCAAATACTAGAACTAGTTAGTATCAATATTAATGAAGTAGTTTAGCATGTGGATGGGTAAGTAATTTGTATCATTCGTAATGAAGAAGGTTGCGGCATCGACATTCATTGGTGCGTGTGCATACGCATGATTAAATGCTGAAGATAATAAGTAACCGGGCAGTAACAAGCTTACAGACCGCTGGCTGATTGATTAACTTGTCAATCACAGGCCGCGTCATACAATCGGTCCGTCGAAACACAAAGCCAGACGGGGTCAACACCTACCCTGCTCATTTGTTTATCCCTTTCTGCACGCCCTTTCAGCTGCAAGTGCCTTTTGTGTTGTTCGCTATGGGAATTTGTTCTTCTATTTGGAATATTGATTAAAATGCATTTTAAATATCGCATATTAAACAAAGTTAGTTAATCAAAAGTTGATAGAGTAAATGTACATGAACAAATCGCTGATAGTTTTGAAAATTGGATTGAATCTGCATATTTTAAAGCTCAAACCGCTTAACCTACGAAACCTTCTACAAACTCAGTCAGGTTTAATACTGACAAGAAAATCAATATTAGTTAAACATAGCTGACCCAAATTAATTTGACTGATTTAAAAATCCACGCGAGCGAAGCCGCGGGCTATAGCTAGTTTGCGTCTATAATCAATACTACACATTTCAACATATTGTAATTCCAATGGAAACTGACTTTCCTTTGTGCTCCGTTTCATCCACAAAAGAACGAATACAGAAATTTGATCGCGTTTTAAACTTACCACCGCCACATAATCCTCGACAGAAAGTTCCAAGTAATTCTTTGCACGGCTTATTCTTGAGCTCGCCCTACCCACACCCTTCCATTTTTTTGCCTCGTGCAACGTCACTCACGCTTCTACCTTTAAGCTCACGTCCGGTCTTGAATTTATCATCGAACATGGCTTTAGGCTCTCACATTCAAACCACGTCTACCCTAATACTATTACATACTGCTTACATTACATTGATTGTAATTAACTTACAACATTCATGCAACCCATTTTCTTATCTACCTAGTCTTATCTGTCTAGTCTTGTCGGTCTAGTCTTATCTGTCTCATACCCGCCTTTCAATGTGGGAGACTCGGGTTCGAATCCTGGTCGGGGAGACAACTAGAGCGGTTTTCACTAACCGTCCGGGCTGCCCACCCTGAATTAATACAAAATATGCGATACCGGGGTGGCGCATACTAAAGCCAAGGCGGAATAGGGAGTTTAGTGAGTCTTATCTGTCTAGTCTTGTCTGTCTAGTCTTGTCTGTCTAGTCTTGTCTGTCTAGTCTTGTCTGTCTAGTCTTGTCTGTCTAGTCTTGTCTGTCTAGTCTTGTCTGTCTAGTCTTGTCTGTCTAGTCTTGTCTGTCTAGTCTTGTCTGTCTAGTCTTGTCTGTCTAGTCTTGTCTGTCTAGTCTTGTCTGTCTAGTCTTGTCTGTCTAGTCTTGTCTGTCTAGTCTTGTCTATCTAGTCTTGTCTGTCTAGTCTTGTCTGTCTAGTCTTGTCTGTCTAGTCTTGTCTGTCTAGTCTTGTCTGTCTAGTCTTGTCTGTCTAGTCTTGTCTGTCTAGTCTTGTCTGTCTAGTCTTGTCTGTCTAGTCTTGTCTGTCTAGTCTTGTCTGTCTAGTCTTGTCTGTCTAGTCTTGTCTGTCTAGTCTTGTCTGTCTAGTCTTGTCTGTCTAGTCTTGTCTGTCTAGTCTTGTCTGTCTAGTCTTGTCTGTCTAGTCTTGTCTGTCTAGTCTTGTCTGTCTAGTCTTGTCTGTCTAGTCTTGTCTGTCTAGTCTTGTCTGTCTAGTCTTGTCTGTCTAGTCTTGTCTGTCTAGTCTTGTCTGTCTAGTCTTGTCTGTCTAGTCTTGTCTGTCTAGTCTTGTCTGTCTAGTCTTGTCTGTCTAGTCTTGTCTGTCTAGTCTTGTCTGTCTAGTCTTGTCTGTCTAGTCTTGTCTGTCTAGTCTTGTCTGTCTAGTCTTGTCTGTCTAGTCTTGTCTGTCTAGTCTTGTCTGTCTAGTCTTGTCTGTCTAGTCTTGTCTGTCTAGTCTTGTCTGTCTAGTCTTGTCTGTCTAGTCTTGTCTGTCTAGTCTTGTCTGTCTAGTCTTGTCTGTCTAGTCTTGTCTGTCTAGTCTTGTCTGTCTAGTCTTGTCTGTCTAGTCTTGTCTGTCTAGTCTTGTCTGTCTAGTCTTGTCTGTCTAGTCTTGTCTGTCTAGTCTTGTCTGTCTAGTCTTGTCTGTCTACTCTTGTCTGTCTAGTCTTGTCTGTCTAGTCTTGTCTGTCTAGTCTTGTCTGTCTAGTCTTGTCTGTCTAGTCTTGTCTGTCTAGTCTTGTCTGTCTAGTCTTGTCTGTCTAGTCTTGTCTGTCTAGTCTTGTCTGTCTAGTCTTGTCTGTCTAGTCTTGTCTGTCTAGTCTTGTCTGTCTAGTCTTGTCTGTCTAGTCTTGTCTGTCTAGTCTTGTCTGTCTAGTCTTGTCTGTCCAGTCTTGTCTGTCTAGTCTTGTCTGTCTAGTCTTGTCTGTCTCATACCCGCCTTTCAATGTGGGAGACCATGTGGGTGGCTGCCCACCCTGAAAGAATGCAGAATATGCGATACCGGGGTGGCGCATACTAAAGCCATGGTGGAATAGGGGGTTTAGTGAGTCTTGTCTGTCCAGTCTTGTCTGTCTAGTCTTGTCTGTCTAGTCTTGTCTGTCTAGTCTTGTCTGTCTAGTCTTGTCTGTCTAGTCTTGTCTGTCTAGTCTTGTCTGTCTAGTCTTGTCTGTCTAGTCTTGTCTGTCTAGTCTTGTCTGTCTAGTCTTGTCTGTCTAGTCTTGTCTGTCTAGTCTTGTCTGTCTAGTCTTGTCTGTCTAGTCTTGTCTGTCTAGTCTTGTCTGTCTAGTCTTGTCTGTCTAGTCTTGTCTGTCTAGTCTTGTCTGTCTAGTCTTGTCTGTCTAGTCTTGTCTGTCTAGTCTTGTCTGTCTAGTCTTGTCTGCCTAGTCTTGTCTGTCTAGTCTTGTCTGTCTAGTCTTGTCTGTCTAGTCTTGTCTGTCTAGTCTTGTCTGTCTAGTCTTATCTATCTAGTCTTGTCTGTCTAGTCTTGTCTGTCTAGTCTTGTCTATCTAGTCTTATCTGTCTAGTCTTGTTGATCTAGTCTTGTCTGTCTAGTCTTGTCTGTCTAGTCTTGTCTTCTAGTCTTGTCTGTCTAGTCGTTTCTGTCTAGTCTTGTCTGTCTAGTCTTGTCTGTCTAGTCTTGTCTGTCTAGTCTTGTCTGTCTAGTCTTGTCTGTCTAGTCTTGTCTGTCTAGTCTTGTCTGTCTAGTCTTGTCTGTCTAGTCTTGTCTGTCTAGTCTTGTCTGTCTAGTCTTGTCTGTCTAGTCTTGTCTGTCTAGTCTTGTCTGTCTAGTCTTGTCTGTCTAGTCTTGTCTGTCTAGTCTTGTCTGTCTAGTCTTGTCTGTCTAGTCTTGTCTGTCTAGTCTTGTCTGTCTAGTCTTGTCTGTCTAGTCTTGTCTGTCTAGTCTTGTCTGTCTAGTCTTGTCTGTCTAGTCTTGTCTGTCTAGTCTTGTCTGTCTAGTCTTGTCTGTCTAGTCTTGTCTGTCTAGTCTTGTCTGTCTAGTCTTGTCTGTCTAGTCTTGTCTGTCTAGTCTTGTCTGTCTAGTCTTGTCTGTCTAGTCTTGTCTGTCTAGTCTTGTCTGTCTAGTCTTGTCTGTCTAGTCTTGTCTGTCTAGTCTTGTCTGTCTAGTCTTGTCTGTCTAGTCTTGTCTGTCTAGTCTTGTCTGTCTAGTCTTGTCTGTCTAGTCTTGTCTGTCTAGTCTTGTCTGTCTAGTCTTGTCTGTCTAGTCTTGTCTGTCTAGTCTTGTCTGTCTAGTCTTGTCTGTCTAGTCTTGTCTGTCTAGTCTTGTCTGTCTAGTCTTGTCTGTCTAGTCTTGTCTGTCTAGTCTTGTCTGTCTAGTCTTGTCTGTCTAGTCTTGTCTGTCTAGTCTTGTCTGTCTAGTCTTGTCTGTCTAGTCTTGTCTGTCTAGTCTTGTCTGTCTAGTCTTGTCTGTCTAGTCTTGTCTGTCTAGTCTTGTCTGTCTAGTCTTGTCTGTCTAGTCTTGTCTGTCTAGTCTTGTCTGTCTAGTCTTGTCTGTCTAGTCTTGTCTGTCTAGTCTTGTCTGTCTAGTCTTGTCTGTCTAGTCTTGTCTGTCTAGTCTTGTCTGTCTAGTCTTGTCTGTCTAGTCTTGTCTGTCTAGTCTTGTCTGTCTAGTCTTGTCTGTCTAGTCTTGTCTGTCTAGTCTTGTCTGTCTAGTCTTGTCTGTCTAGTCTTGTCTGTCTAGTCTTGTCTGTCTAGTCTTGTCTGTCTAGTCTTGTCTGTCTAGTCTTGTCTGTCTAGTCTTGTCTGTCTAGTCTTGTCTGTCTAGTCTTGTCTGTCTAGTCTTGTCTGTCTAGTCTTGTCTGTCTAGTCTTGTCTGTCTAGTCTTGTCTGTCTAGTCTTGTCTGTCTAGTCTTGTCTGTCTAGTCTTGTCTGTCTAGTCTTGTCTGTCTAGTCTTGTCTGTCTAGTCTTGTCTGTCTAGTCTTGTCTGTCTAGTCTTGTCTGTCTAGTCTTGTCTGTCTAGTCTTGTCTGTCTAGTCTTGTCTGTCTAGTCTTGTCTGTCTAGTCTTGTCTGTCTAGTCTTGTCTGTCTAGTCTTGTCTGTCTAGTCTTGTCTGTCTAGTCTTGTCTGTCTATTCTTATCTATCTAGTCTTGTCTGTCTAGTCTTGTCTGTCTAGTCTTGTCTATCTAGTCTTATCTGTCTAGTCTTGTTGATCTAGTCTTGTCTGTCTAGTCTTGTCTGTCTAGTCTTGTCTTCTAGTCTTGTCTGTCTAGTCGTTTCTGTCTAGTCTTGTCTGTCTAGTCTTGTCTGTCTAGTCTTGTCTGTCTAGTCTTGTCTGTCTAGTCTTGTCTGTCTAGTCTTGTCTGTCTAGTCTTGTCTGTCTAGTCTTGTCTGTCTAGTCTTGTCTGTCTAGTCTTGTCTGTCTAGTCTTGTCTGTCTAGTCTTGTCTGTCTAGTCTTGTCTGTCTAGTCTTGTCTGTCTAGTCTTGTCTGTCTAGTCTTGTCTGTCTAGTCTTGTCTGTCTAGTCTTGTCTGTCTAGTCTTGTCTGTCTAGTCTTGTCTGTCTAGTCTTGTCTGTCTAGTCTTGTCTGTCTAGTCTTGTCTGTCTAGTCTTGTCTGTCTAGTCTTGTCTGTCTAGTCTTGTCTGTCTAGTCTTGTCTGTCTAGTTTTGTCTGTCTAGTCTTGTCTGTCTAGTCTTGTCTGTCTAGTCTTGTCTGTCTAGTCTTGTCTGTCTAGTCTTGTCTGTCTAGTCTTGTCTGTCTAGTCTTGTCTGTCTAGTCTTGTCTGTCTAGTCTTGTCTGTCTAGTCTTGTCTGTCTAGTCTTGTCTGTCTTGTCTTGTCTGTCTAGTCTTGTCTGTCTAGTCTTGTCTGTCTAGTCTTGTCTGTCTAGTCTTGTCTGTCTAGTCTTGTCTGTCTAGTCTTGTCTGTCTAGTCTTGTCTGTCTAGTCTTGTCTGTCTAGTCTTGTCTGTCTAGTCTTGTCAGTCTAGTCTTGTCTGTCTAGTCTTGTCTGTCTAGTCTTGTCTGTCTAGTCTTGTCTGTCTAGTCTTGTCTGTCTAGTCTTGTCTGTCTAGTCTTGTCTGTCTAGTCTTGTCTGTCTAGTCTTGTCTGTCTAGTCTTGTCTGTCTAGTCTTGTCTGTCTAGTCTTGTCTGTCTAGTCTTGTCTGTCTAGTCTTGTCTGTCTAGTCTTGTCTGTCTAGTCTTGTCTGTCTAGTCTTGTCTGTCTAGTCTTGTCTGTCTAGTCTTGTCTGTCTAGTCTTGTCGGTCTAGTCTTGTCTGTCTAGTCTTGTCTGTCTAGTCTTGTCTGTCTAGTCTTGTCTGTCTAGTCTTGTCTGTCTAGTCTTGTCTGTCTAGTCTTGTCTGTCTAGTCTTGTCTGTCTAGTCTTGTCTGTCTAGTCTTGTCTGTCTAGTCTTGTCTGTCTAGTCTTGTCTGTCTAGTCTTGTCTGTCTAGTCTTGTCTGTCTAGTTTTGTCTGTCTAGTCTTGTCTGTCTAGTCTTGTCTGTCTAGTCTTGTCTGTCTAGTCTTGTCTGTCTAGTCTTGTCTGTCTAGTCTTGTCTGTCTAGTCTTGTCTGTCTAGTCTTGTCTGTCTAGTCTTGTCTGTCTAGTCTTGTCTGTCTAGTCTTGTCTGTCTAGTCTTGTCTGTCTAGTCTTGTCTGTCTACTCTTGTCTGTCTAGTCTTGTCTGTCTAGTCTTGTCTGTCTAGTCTTGTCTGTCTAGTCTTGTTAGTCTAGTCTTGTCTGTCTAATCTTGTCTATCTAGCCTTGTCTGTCTAGTCTTATCTGTCTAGTATTGTCTGTCTAGTCTTGTCTGTCTAGTCTTGTCTGATTAGTCTTGTCTGCCTAGTCTTGTCTGTCTATTCTTGTCTGTCTAGTCTCTTGTCTGTCTGGTCTTGTCTGTCTAATCTTGTCTATCTACTCTTGTCTATCTAGTCTTGTCTGCCTAATCTTGTCTATCTAGTCTAGTCTTGTCTATCTAGTCGTGTCTGTCTAGTCTTATCGGTCTAGTCTTGTCTGTCTAGTTTTGTCTGTTTAATCTTGTCTGTCTAGTCTTTTCCATCTAGTTTTGTCTGTCTAATCTTTGAATATAATTCTTTTATTACATTATTAATTAAGTAAATTAATATGAAATTGTTGATGAAGATTGAAATGTTGAACGCAGTCGGATGTGAAAGTTGTCACGAACGGCACGTTAAACGTAAACGAAGCCATTTAGATTTAAAACTAATATTGACTACGTCGACGTTTTTGCAGTTGCAAATAGAGACGTAAAAAAATGTTCAACAATGATTGCAAGGGAAAACTGGGCAAGTAAGTTATTGAAATATTCAAATCTATAAAATTGTTTTGATGCGATGCAAAACTGGACTCTCTATTTTGAATTGCGAGCGTTATTTGTCTTTCAGGGTGTAAGTGTTTACTTTTACGCCGCCGAGTAATGAAAAGACGCGTTTACCCTGACATTGACATAAGTAAATAACAATAGAATTCGCAAATAAAATCTCCACTTTGCTAGTTTGCCAAATACATCTCTTTTGTCAAAGCATTTGCAAATCGGAATAAAATTGGCTTTGTGTTTTCTACAACTGTGCTCAAGAAATGTCTTCACAAAAAATTATCATTTTTACTCCTAATTAGGTTAGTGAAGCGCATGCCCGTCCGCCATGTTTAAAAGGCGGAAATATAAAAGTTTCGGGCATATTTTGTTAATATGGCTGGACAACAAGGATCGTCGCCTTTTTACGAGTGCAATTAAAAGAAAAATTTATTGATGGTGCTTCATTAGTGCATCCTACAGTTGAAGCACACGTGTTTTTAGTTAAGCCGATGGTTAAATTGCCATGGTCGTCGTCAAGGCGGATATAAAGCAGAACTTGTTGAGAGGTTAGGATAACAATAATTTTGATATAAGGTTTTATATTAATAATTTAAAAAATTAAAATTAATAACAGTCAATAGGTATTATTTTTATTTAATCTTGTATAAATTTTTTGATCATTTAATCATTTTTTATAAATAAATAATGATAAATGTAAAGATATAACAAAAGATGATTTCATATGAAACAAAAATTATACATATATTCTAGCAGTTTTAAATGCTTTAGGTGCATTTTTAGGGTTCCGTTGGTACCAAGACGAACACTTATAATTTCGATATGTCCGTCCGTCTATCCGCAGTTTAGCTCAGAGACTAGAAATATAAAGCTGTAATTTGGCATGAATATACAGATTAGTCACGCCGACAAAGTGATAAAATAAAATCTTGATATAAATACTTGATATAAATATAAATTAGATAATATAGATATAAAACAAAATATTTTAGGGTACCTCCTCTACACGTAAAGAGAGGACATTTTTTTTTCTCCTCACCCCATGACGTGGGATGTCTTAGGACGCTACAAGATAGTCGGCACCGGGCAAATCGGCACCAGTCATCAGAGTATGAATATATTCATTTTCTATTATAACATACGTTTTGGTAATACCAAAAAGAAAATAAATCTTTTTTATAATTAATGAATGTAACGCACGCCCCTTGAAAGCTGAAGGAAATTGTAAACTATTTATTTAGTCACCTTCTAGTCAACAGTAGAATTCATGTTGACATGAAAACAACGTTAAATTAAAAAGTAATAATAAAACATAAATAACTTTATTAAAGGTTAAAAGGATAATAGGTTAGAAGAAAATTAAAAATACGAGTGTTGAAATGTCTCGGTGCCGATTTGTCCGGTGCCGACTTATCCGGTGCCGAATTTTCCCGGTGCCGAGTTATCCGGTGCCGAGTTGTCCATGGCGACATGATCTTAAAAACAATGTATTTTTTATGGTTTTTGTTGAGTGCCACGAAGGTGGACTGAAAGCTATTAAATAACTGACAAATTTCACCTCAGATTTGTTTTGGTAATCCTTAAAAGACTCAGTAATTGTTATAGAGCTGCGGAATGGTTGAATATATTTATATATTCAGGCTATGTTCCGAATGTTTTAAGTTTGTATGATTATCTATAACGTGGTATGGTTTCACCAATTCTAAGTTACCAAATTGTTTTTATTTTCCTGAAATCTTGGTGCATGCGCCGGGGTTTATTACCCCCAAGACAGAAAGCACAATTAAACAGTTGCAGACAGAAAGCACAATAAAACAAGACTATTCAGATAAGACAAGATTGATAGAATTAGGTAAATTCAATTAGACAAATCCTATTCGGCAGGCAACACTAGAGAGACAGGTAAAATTATCAAAAAAAACCGAATCAATTCCTTTTTAGATATTTTGTCATCGCAATATATTTATATTGACGTTCAAAGTATAAATTCTTCCTCCACAAATTTCGTATAAATTTCGGTGGATATTCCAACCCTCGCCTAAAAAATTCGATGCAATCTAAATATTCGAAGCATATTTGCGCTCGACAAAGAGACGACTTGAAGGATTGATAGATTACAACACGAGCAAAAAATACCAGCAACAAGTAAACCTTATAAAATGATGCACAAATATTTCATAAAATAGACGGTATGGATTTACTACAGTCTTGTCTGTGGAATCTTGCATGTCTAGCTGAATCTGTCTAGTCTTACCTGTCTAGTATTGGCTATCTAGTCCTGTCTGTCTAGTCTTATCTGTATAGTATTGTCTATCTAGTCTTGGCCGTCTAGTCCTGTCTGTTTTGTCTTGCCTGTCTCATTTTGTATAGTAGAAAATCAAGGGAAATACAGAGTTGGAAATTTAAGTGTTAAATGAGTTCTTATTATAATAGTTTTAGAAAAATATATTTTAGCAATTTGGAATAGAAATTTAATAATTGGTGATTTATTATAATTATAATAATAATATAAAGTACAAACTGACCTCTTGCACTTTTATGCCACGAGAGATTCATGCCATTTCATGCCATGTGGGGTTTCCATAAAAAAAGTTTTAACCTGATAAAATGAATTGGTAATTTAAGTTGGTTTATAGATTGTTTTGATTCTAATTAAGAATTCCTACTTCCAAATATATTTTTTGTGTATTTTTTGTGCGTTAATTTTTCTTTTTGTCGTTTCCCGTTGTAGCCGGTGGGAAAAGCGCTTGGCACAGCCGAAAATATAAAATATTAGGGAATCGAACAATCGTGCCCGCCCGTTCCCTGTTCGCACGTAACCGAAACGCGCAAATAAAGGCATCTATCAGTAATTTCTTTTATTTTTGCGTGTGTGTGTGTGTGATTCCCGATTTTTTCAAATGATTAAATTTTAAATTAACAAACTGAGCGAAATGAAGCGGGGCGTCGCACAAAGACATTGTTATCCATCAAGCGAACACAATGGCCCAAATTTAATGTTCTTTTTGCTATTCTAAATGGGTTTCATAAAAGAGAGAGTTTTTTTCAAAATAATTTATGAAACGTTGAGGAAAAAGGAAATTAAATTTGTGAGACTGAATTATCTTAAAATACGACAAAACTGTTATACAAAACTCTGGTACTTACGTATTAACGCCACCGCAGCAGAAGTTGCATGCGCATTGTAATGGAAAGATATAAAAAATAATTTGAATATATTTTGTGAAGGGTCTGTTATATAACTAGAAAGTGTAATATTTTTTTCGTATTTCGGATCGAGAGGTCGGTACTAGTGCAGGAATGGGACAATCTTCCGCAGAATGTGATCCAAAATCTGATCCAGAGCATACCTCGTTGGTTGCAGGCATAACAAATATGAAAGAGAAATGTTGAACAGACAAAATTATCTTAAGACATATCCATCAAGACCAAATAAATTTAGACAAAGCTTGACAAGGCTGCGTGAACATAAGCAAGACCAACAAAACTGTGATGGATTAAATTTAATTTAACAAGAGCTTAATCAAAACCTTGTTAGACTAAACCCGTTTTAATTTAAACTTGAAACTTATAATATTTGTCTTATAATTACAATCTTAACTTGACTTGACAAATTTAGTCAAGAAACTAAACAACTAAAGTTCTTTGGTCCAGAAACTAAACAAATTAAAAACTTGTACAAGAAAACTTAACCAACTAAATACAATTAGGCAAGATATAACAATACCAGGCACAATTTAATAATATTGCACACATTTAGACAAGACTAAGCAAATTAATAAAACTTTGTGAAAACTGGACTGATTTAGATTAAACGTAACAAGACCAGATAAATTTAAAGCAAACATCTAAAGCAAATATGTTATAGCAGACAAGAATAAACTAAGTTTAGATAAGAAAAACTTGTAAAACTCTTCAGTTCGCAAAAATGATAAAAATCATGCTCAGATGGAGTCTATAGCGCCATCTGACCTGAATAGACTGAATCCACGAACACTTGCCAACTAGGTCAGTGGAAATACGGAGGAGAGATCGTTACCCTTATCTTATTATTGCCAGAAAAACAAAGAATTTAAATCTAGATTAAATTACACCGATTTGATAATCTAGATAAGATAAACATAACTTAGACGACAAAATTGGACAGGAAAGACTAAACTAGTCTGTTTAGACTAGAGTTTAGAGATAGTTTGTTCGTCTAGACTAGACATAGTATATTAGTTTAAATTAGACTTAGTATATTAGACTAGACTAAGTTTATCAATATAGACTACATATAGTGTATTATTCTAAACTAGGCATACTGTATTAGTGTACACTAAACAGTATATTAGTCTAGAGTTGACATTGTGCATGAGTCTAGACTAGACAGGGTGTATTAGTATAGACTAGATATAATGTATTAGCGAAGACTAGAATTAATATATTAGTTTAGACTAGACCAAGGCTATTAATATAGAGTAGATATATTGAAATAGTTCTAACTTGACATAGAGTATTAGTCTAAACTAGACATAATGTATTACTGTAGACTAGAATTGGTATATGAATCTAAACTAGACCTAGTGTATTAATATAGACTAGATATATTGAATTAGTTTTAACTAGACATCGAGTTTTAGTCAACACTAGACATACTGCATTAGTCTAAACTAGAGATAGTATATTAGTCTGGAGTTGACATAGTGTATGAGCCTAGACAAGACATAGTGTATTAGTCTAGATTAGACAAAATGTATTACTGCAGACTAGAATTAGTATATGAATCTAGACTAGACCTACTATATTAATATAGACTAGATATATTGAATTAGTTTTAACTAAACATAGAGTACTAGTCTAAACTAGACATACTACATTAGTCTAAACTAGAGATAGTGTATTAGTCTGGAGTTAACATATTTTATGATACTAGACTAGACATAGTGTATTAGTCTAGACTAGACATAATGTATTACTCTAGACTTGAATTAGTATATTAGTCTCGACTAGACCTAGTGTGGTAATATAGACTAAACATAGTGAATTAGTTTTAACTTTTTTTTGTTAAGGTGGCTGGGGGAGCTCTACCAGCCTGAATGCGGAGCTCTCA
Source organism: Phosphuga atrata (assembly GCA_944588485.1). Lineage (NCBI taxonomy): Eukaryota > Metazoa > Arthropoda > Insecta > Coleoptera > Silphidae > Phosphuga > Phosphuga atrata. The sequence continues at coordinate 101,967,310 of OX155892.1, forward strand.
TCCGCTAAACCCCTAGTCCACTTGGCGATGTTGTTCTTCCACCCCGGAATCATTATTATCTTCAGGGTGGATCGCCCGGAAGAGCTTTTTCTCTCTCCCCCTAGGTATTCCCCCTAGCCTTGGGATCTTCCCGTCAGTTCTTTCTTCCGTTTCTATTTTTGTTAGTATGTTCTTTATGAAGTTATGTATCTGCGTATATTCCTCATCACTATTTAGCATCTTCTCGATAGTGTTATCTATAGTCAGCCGTAGTTATATAGCCGATCTATAGTCAGCCGCAGTTATATAGCCGACTTCTTTCTGTGCTCTATCTTGAGCACTTGTAAAATGTGTGTTCTACTGTCTCCTCCACGTTACAATGGGGGTAGAGGTCATCGTGGTTAATCTTAAAGCGTTTATGATAAGCTTTGAAGCACCCGTATTCGCTTAGGAATTTAGTGAGATGGTAGTCGACATTACTACGTGTCTACGTGCATCCTGGTGGTCCATTTGCCTAAGTTTCTGATGAGTTTCTGGGTCCAGGCTGCTTTCCCCATGTCTTGCGTCCATTTCCTTTCTCATTTTTTGGATCATATCCACTTTTATTTCTTCTTTTTCTTTCTTTGTTTTCCTGGTTGCCCTTTTCCTTTGTTGGACCATGAGTTCGATGGGCGTGATCGATGCGATGACCATTACAGCTTCCGCTGATATTGTTCTATAGGCACATGCTATTGTTCTTTGTTGTGCTCCCAGCACGTTTCTATAGATTTTGTGATTCAGGATATCTCTTCATATCTGTGCGCTATAAAGCATGATGGAGTGCGCGACTGTGCTTAGATTTTTTCTTTTGAAGACAGATGGGCCCTTAATTCTTGGCCTCAGTTTTATTAGTGCATTAATTGATTTTTTGGCTTTTATTGCCGCTTGCCTAACATGTTCCCCCATCCTCATATTGTCTCGAACCATACCCCTAAGTATTTTAGGGTCGCGTTAGTTTTGTTCTGTGTTCCCGGATTTCAGTGTGATACTTTTTAAGTTCCTAATATATCTTACCCAGTGTATTAAGAATTCAAATGGGTCTGTATTTGGGTTCTTCTCCTGTTCTGGAGGGTTTCTCTATTAGAACGAGTCTGGCCTCTTCCCATACTGCTGGGAAATTGCCTTCCCTATATTCATTGTTTATTGTTTGTAAAAATTTATCAGGTACGGCTTTGAATGATTCTTTAATTATCGATGTTGGTAACAAATCCGGGCCCGACGCTTTATTGTCTTCTTTAGAGCTTCGTCAAGTTCCTCTTTCGTTAATGGATCCCCTTTCTCTGTCGCAAAGGTCTCCCACTTATTTGGATTGTGTCTGGGGAATAGTTCTATCGCAATTTCTTTCTGTTAGCTATCTGTAAGTGTAGCTCGTTGTATTATGTTTAATTTTTTTTGTCACTATTTTATATCCTAGTCCCCATGTATCCTGCTCAATCTTTTGTTTCTTTAGCCTCCTCATTTTCTTTAGCTTTTAGTATGCTAGTTTTTAGCATGTTCCTTTCATCCTGGTAGTTATCGCTAAGCTCTTTTTTTGTGTTCGGATCAAGTTTTTTCTTTCTGTTTGCTCTGGTCGCTGCCATCCTTGCTGTATACATCTGTTTTTTACCTGAGTCGAGATCTTGTGACCACCAATATATTGTATTGCATCTTTTAGTAGCACCTTTTTTTTCGAAAGGTTTTATTCATGATTTTTATAATAACACTCGTCAAGTTTTCTGCGCCAAGCGTGTCCGTCCTATTAATGTCTTTTGCAAATGTTTCTTTTAGTAAGGGTTTTGGATTTTCCACCCTTTCTTCTGCGAGGTCTACATGCCATATTTTGGTAGACTTATCACAAAGTATATAGTGTAGACTTAGATTTTCATCGTGTGCTACCCACCAGTTTTCTACCGTGTCGCTTATGTCTGATGAGCACATAGTGATGTTGATATATGACTGATATTCCCCTAATGAAAGTGGGTTTTTTTCCATCATTCTTTATGGTCAGGTCTAGCTCAGCCATTCACTCTTTTAGCATCGTCCCCTTTCTTTAATCTTTTGCTCCTCCCCATAACTTTTTATTTTAATTAATTTTTGGCTATACATAGTGTATTAGTCTAAACTGGACGTAGTGCATTAGTCTAACCTATATACAGGGACGCGTTTACATTACTTGTGGCCCTAGGCGCAAGGTGACTATGTGGCCCTAGTCTAGGGACTACCAATTCTCAATATACGAGATTATAGTAAAACCACATTAAAAAATAACAATTAGGTACGTAAGAGTATTTTACGACACGTGTATCGTACAAGGTTTTACCTGCTATATAAATTATTAATCTAGTTAGATTTATATAAAAAAAGTAATAATTTGATAAATGTCAAGCACGACTTTTAATAAATTAATCAATGAAACGTAAACATTTCAATCGCAAGTTTTTATGACATTTTTTCTATTTTGCATCTGTAATGGACTCATAACAGCACTCATATGCGTGCGGTTATGGCTCGCCGAATGCTGTTATGAGTCAATTTTTTCAAGGTTGGCATTGAAATTTAGAGCTGTCAGTCACACATTTTCGACGAGATAGCTTTGAGGTTATGTGATATGTGGAAATCGCGAATACACAAATTTAATTAATTAATGGTAATAAACGTTATAACACATATTTAATTTAAATTCTGTCCATCAATAGTACTATCATTAAAAACGTTTTTGTCCATTAGAAATTTTTATTTTTTTTTCCATTTGTTGTCCATTAGGAAACTCCTTGCTACGCTTGTCGTTTTCGAAACTTGAACGACGTGGTGGAAGGAACATGGACTACATTCTTTGGGTTTGAATCCTCTGTAAGATTCTGTGGTGCCCTTTAGTAAAAACAGTCATGCGATCAATTTTCAATAACAATACAAAAAATAACAACAATGCAATGATACTTATATTTGTTATATTTTTTTGCTAGTGCCAATTTATTCACCACACTTCGTCAAATTTTACCGCTTATTGTCGTCAACCGCCCAAAGTTGGTTTGACCTTGCTCAGTTGGAAATTTGTGACCCCCTAAAATAGGAAGCCCTAGGTGCGCCTATGCCTAAAAGCGCCGCTGACTATATATAGTGTTAACATAATGTATGAGTCTAAACTAGACATAGTATATTACATATAGCATATTAAAACATGATATATTAATCTAGACTAGACATTCGTACAGACTAGGCATAATGTATTAGTCTAAACCGAACATCGGTGTATTAACATCGGTGTATAATGTATTAGTCTAAACTAGGCATAGTCTGTTAGTCCAAACTTTCTTCTTCTTACAGTGTCTATCTTCTGTGGATGTTGGCTATCACGTTGATCCAAATCACTCACATTCACTGCCGCTCCGAATAGAGCTGTTGAAGTCACTCCGGTCCATGTTCGTAAATTTCGCAGCAACGATATGCGTCTGCGTCCTGCTGACCTTCGACCCTCTATTTTCCCCTGTAGGATGAGTTGAAGATGGTGATATTTTTCACCTCGCAGGATATGTCCGATGTATTTCAATTTCCTGCGTTTGGTGTTTGGTAGGTATTCCAGTTGTGCATTAGGAGTTCTTCATGTCTCTGATTGTGAATATAGAAAATTCTGAGTGCTGCTTAAAATAATTGTGAATATCTGATTCTTTAATGAGAATCAACAAAATTAATAGTCCTCGGATCGTAAACACACAATAATGTCAAAGCTTCAGCAGACAAACTTTTACTACTTTTAGGGTATTTCCGGCACATGCTCGACATATAAGGTTCGCATGCAACAAGACGCCTATTAAATACATCCTCTAATGTAGGTTTTCTACAATTTTTTCTTGCGAAATTTTCTCGATATTTTGTATTTCTTTGTTACGTAGCTCTTGGGCGTTTTCCGACAACTGACCATTCGGGAGTTTGGCCAATTATTTCAAACCCATGTATATGTGCTTTATGAATTGTAGTCGGCATACAATACCATGGGTACTTCTCGACAAAAAAATCCGCAATTTCCAAACAGTGACCCTCAAAAAAAGCAGCAACACTGATCGCAAATCCACAAGACGTAACTTGCAATATTATATAACACCTCCTAATTCAATTTTCATCAACTTTCAAAATTTCTGCAAAAAGTGAAACATTTTCAAAAAAGCGTCTTGCGGCGTTAATCGTCGTTAAAACTTTCGAAGCCCCGTTTTGGTTGATCGACATTTAAATGCATTTCCTTTGAAATGCATTTCCTTTGTATGAAAGAAGAAAGGAATTCAGGAAAGGTTCGCTGAATTCCTTTCTTCTTTCCTCTTTCCTCGGAATTCGTCCTTTCTGCTCTTTCACAAATTCCTGCTCAGATCCCTTAGGCCAATGCTATTTATCATTTATAACAACTTGCAAGAAATACTCCAAGACACGTATCCATGCATGCAAAGTAAGTAGACCCGAAGCTTTGTAACGTCCACATTTACTGCTTTCATTAATTCATCATCGTTGAATTGTTTTAAAGTCGACTTACATAAATAACATCGCATAGTCGACGTAGTCCCCGTTACAGAATTAGGTACATACTTTTCCGTCAATCATTGTAAAATAAAGTTCGAAATTTACATTACATTTTCTTTCGTAGGACAGATAAGCGCGAACATTTTTTGGAACGATCGCTGGCCTTATTGAACTCTGTTGATGATCGACCTATCGGTTTCTTCGATTCTTTGTCAGTGTTCTCAGCGTTCTAAAGAATACGTCGTACAACATCAATTAACAAGTATAATACAAAATAATAAAACTATATTTTGATGTATGAGTAGAAAAGGCATCATATTTTTCAAGCTACTCGCTTTAAATGTAACTGTAGTATTTAACATCTCTAAATGTTTCTTGTAAAATGCATTGAAATCTGTCCACTTTGATTTCAATTTTGAGAACATTTTTCTTACATTATCTTTGTCGTATTGATGGATTATAAAACTATAGTTATACTTTTCAATCAAAACTTGTGCAACATATCTGCCGGCTCAGTGAAGAAAATTTTGTAGTATTAAAAGTATCATAAGGTATCAAAAATTAGCAACTTTGTTAATGTCCACTTGGCCCTGCCGGTCATATTCGGTTCTGTACTACAACACAAAAATCACAACGAATGTTTTACGACTACGTAACCTTTTCTCTTACTTATCCAGACTTTGCACTGCATATAGTAGTGATTCACACGGTACCAAACATGAACAGGCAAGTTGCGGCATGCAACTCTTAAGAATTCTGATTTCGTAGAGTATTATCTACGCGATAAACGTGAAACTCGCCCGGGATGTATTGGGCCATTAACTATTTTTACAATTTTGTGTCAGTAAATTATTTAAAAACAGTTTTCTACTCGCAATTATCAGTCAGCGCAAACTATTTTTTAATAACGTAAAAAATATACAAATATTCTACATACTTTTGGGATCATCCTGCATTGAGCAGATTTGATATTGCATACTCAAATAAAAAAATAGCAGCACTTTAAGCGGAGAACGTTTCTCGCAACGGATTAACGTGTCATATATACGTGAAAAGCACGTAACTTCGGGATATTTTGTAGCCGCAGGTATTTAGTCTTGTTAGTCCTAGTGAACTTTGACCTTCTCCCACTGCCTAGACTTGTGCTTGATATCTAGATCTTAGACACCTACACTTAGAGTGTAGGGAGCCTTTACAGTTTTTACCGTGGGCGGTGACGCACTATTTTTATTTTCATGGTAGATTACTGCGATTGCCTTGCCAGAGCCATGCACAGGAAGACTGTGGCTTATTTCCATAACCCTGCCCCCGGGATTTGAACCTGCTACTTATAGTAATCAGACACCTTGACTACTAGGCCACCACCGCCTCAAGACATAGTGTTTTAGTCTCAAAATTTTGTTTTTTTGTGTCTATTTTTAATAAATTAGCAAAATTTAATAATATTTAGGTTTCTTGTTTAAACCAGTTAGTAGATGTTGATATTAGTGAAAATAATATTTGCAAATTTCTAATAATAGTAGTTTCATTTGTTTGCGAAATTGTAATAAAAACGAATACAATTTTTATTGGTGTTGATGTAGATGTGACAGTTGTAAAATTGTGTGTATTCGCAAAACTAAATATTTCAGAGTGACGCGGCAAAAAAGGTGCCCAAAAAAATGGCATGCAAAACGAATTGCCCCGGGCATAAATGTAAATTCGCGCGCACATAGAGCGAGCGCCCTAGAAAATTTATGTAAATTCTAAATGTCTTTTCAATCTCTATTCGACACGTCATTCCCACTGAATGTTTGTTTAAGGGAACAAGTCTAAATCCCATCCCGTTGCGTATCTATCTTCCGGCGCTCCGAATCGAACGCCTGTGACCATTTTTATATGCAAAACGGACCCTAATTCCACAATCAACCGCAACAAAGGCAAGAAAAAACAACACAAGAATCCCAAATCACGCACTAAATCAAATCTTCATACATTCAGTCCAATTCTCATTTAAGTTTTCATTTCTGCAAGAATGTTGATAATTCGAACGAATTATTTTCGAAGTTTGAATGGGAAACGTTCGTAAAGCCGGCGTCTAACAACCTGTGGACGTCCACGGACACACCTACCGTAGCCGCAGCAGGATTCTGCTCCTGACAGCGTCGCTTATATGACTCCTACTAATTGACAGAAATCCTGCTGTGCACACATAATAAGACACGACTGAAAGAAAAATCTCAGATCTATTAAATATAAGCCAATCTTATTATATAAAACATAATACACTTTATTCTACACAAATCTAGAAATACCATTACTTTGGACTAGTCCATCTAATAGTGTCTTACACAGACAAAATTGAACAGTGAACTGAATAAGTCTTGCCTGACTAGCCTTATCTACCAAACTTTGTTTAGTCTTGTCTGTCCAGTCGTGTCTGTCTAGTCTTGTTTGTCTAGTCCTGTCTGTCTAGTCCTGTCTGTCTAGTCTTGTCTGTCTAGTCTTGTCTGTCTATTCTTGTCTGTCTAGTCTTGTCTGTCTAGTCTTGTCTGTCTAGTCCTGTCTGTCTAGTCTTGTCTGTCTAGTCTTGTCTGTCTAGTCTTGTCTGTCTAGTCTTGTCTGTCTAGTCTTGTCTGTCTAGTCTTGTCTGTCTAGTCTTGTCTGTCTAGTCTTGTCTGTCTAGTCTTGTCAGTCTAGTCAAGTCTGTCTAGTCTTGTCTGTCTAGTCAAGTCTGTCTAGTCTTGTCTGTCTAGTCTTGTCTGTCTAGTCTTGTCTGTCTAGTCTTGTCTGTCTAGTCCTGTCTGTCTAGTCTTGTCTGTCTAGTCTTGTCTGTCTAGTCTTGTCTGTCTAGTCTTGTCTGTCTAGTCTTGTCTGTCTAGTCTTGTCTGTCTAGTCTTGTCTGTCTAGTCTTGTCTGTCTAGTCTTGTCTGTCTAGTCTTGTCTGTCTAGTCTTGTCTATCTATTCTTGTCTGTCTATTCTTGTCTGTCTAGTCTTGTCTGTCTAGTCTTGTCTGTCTAGTCTTGTCTGTCTAGTCTTGTCTGTCTAGTCTTGTCTGTCTAGTCTTGTCTGTCTAGTCTTGTCTGTCTAGTCTTGTCTGTCTAGTCTTGTCTGTCTAGTCTTGTCTGTCTAGTCTTGTCTGTCTAGTCTTGTCTGTCTAGTCTTGTCTGTCTAGTCTTGTCTGTCTAGTCTTGTCTGTCTAGTCTTGTCTGTCTAGTCTTGTCTGTCTAGTCTTGTCTGTCTAGTCTTGTCTGTCTAGTCTTGTCTGTCTAGTCTTGTCTGTCTAGTCTTGTCTGTCTAGTCTTGTCTGTCTAGTCTTGTCTGTCTAGTCTTGTCTGTCTAGTCTTGTCTGTCTAGTCTTGTCTGTCTAGTCTTGTCTGTCTAGTCTTGTCTGTCTAGTCTTGTCTGTCTAGTCTTGTCTGTCTAGTCTTGTCTGTCTAGTCTTGTCTGTCTAGTCTTGTCTGTCTAGTCTTGTCTGTCTAGTCTTGTCTGTCTAGTCTTGTCTGTCTAGTCTTGTCTGTCTAGTCTTGTCTGTCTAGTCTTGTCTGTCTAGTCCTGTCTGTCTAGTCTTGTCTGTCTAGTCTTGTCTGTCTAGTCAAGTCTGTCTAGTCTTGTCTGTCTAGTCTTGTCTGTCTAGTCTTGTCTGTCTAGTCTTGTCTGTCTAGTCTTGTCTGTCTAGTCTTGTCTGTCTAGTCTTGTCTGTCTAGTCTTGTCTGTCTAGTCTTGTCTGTCTAGTCTTGTCTGTCTAGTCTTGTCTGTCTAGTCTTGTCTGTCTAGTCTTGTCTGTCTAGTCTTGTCTGTCTAGTCTTGTCTGTCTAGTCTTGTCTGTCTAGTCTTGTCTGTCTAGTCTTGTATGTCTAGTCTTGTCTGTCTAGTCTTGTCTGTCTAGTCTTGTCTGTCTAGTCTTGTCTGTCTAGTCTTGTCTGTCTAGTCTTGTCTGTCTAGTCTTGTCTGTCTAGTCTTGTCTGTCTAGTCTTGTCTGTCTAGTCTTGTCTGTCTAGTCTTGTCTGTCTAGTCTTGTCTGTCTAGTCTTGTCTGTCTAGTCTTGTCTGTCTAGTCTTGTCTGTCTAGTCTTGTCTGTCTAGTCTTGTCTGTCTAGTCTTGTCTGTCTAGTCTTGTCTGTCTAGTCTTGTCTGTCTAGTCTTGTCTGTCTAGTCTTGTCTGTCTAGTCTTGTGTGTCTAGTCTTGTCTGTCTAGTCTTGTCTGTCTAGTCAAGTCTGTCTAATCTTGTCTGTCTAGTCTTGTCTGTCTAGTCTTGTCTGTCTAGTCTTGTCTGTCTAGTCTTGTCTGTCTAGTCCTGTCTGTCTAGTCTTGTCTGTCTAGTCCTGTCTGTCTAGTCTTGTCTGTCTAGTCTTGTCTGTCTAGTCTTGTCTGTCTATTCTTGTCTGTCTAGTCTTATCTGTCTGGTCTTGTCTGTCTAGTCTTTTCTGTATAGTCTTGTCTAGTCTGACTAGTCTTATCTGTCCAATCTTGTATATCTAGACTTGTGTGTCTAATCTTGTACGCTCTTATTTGTCTTATTTTATCTATATAGTCTTGATGTATTCAATTTAATCTATCTAAAGCTGTATGAGGTTAGAAAGGGCAATAGAATAATTTTTGATTTTGTCGATAAATTTTTACGATAATCCGGTTTCGCGCAGAGAAAAGCACCGAAGATTGAAAGAACGTAAAAAATAAAAGTAGAGAACGTCCTCGGAATAAATATTTATGTGTTATCGTTCGGGCGCGATGAACATTTAAGAACGGCAAAAGGTCCTGGTCAGCTATAAAATTAGGGGGTCGAGTGTACGGGGGGCTTGGAAAATAAAGGAACGGGTCGGGATTGAAGCTTCGGTTGTCTTATTGAATTCCGGTCAGAGGCATGGATTAGGGAATATCAAAGTGAGTTCGGCAATGCTCTAATTGCGAGCGCCCGACCGGGTTCGGTTTTATTTCTTTCGCCGGGGCGAGGCCTTTCAATTAGGCGGCTTTCTATTCATTTACCTTCGGCCTTATTGAGGAAATTTTCTTTGAAGGATTATACTTGCTGACGTCACATATTTCTAGACTTCTTTTACCTTCGTAGTTATCCGAGTTTTCCAGAAGAAATAAGTTCGATAATGAACGGAAAAAACCGGCAACTACTGGCAAGTGTATCCAGATTTTCAAATTATAAATAAAAATAAAACATTAATAAATTCACTTTCAATATGTAATATTATCAGGTTTTATTATTAATCATTATTTGTAAATATAAATATGACTAGGAAGATTTTTAATTAATGTTTATAAAACCAGTTTCCATTTTGAAATATTAAAAAAAAAAAAATAATATGACTAGCAAGATTTACAATTAATAATAATAAATTTACGTTTAATAATACAATAGTAGGAGCCAGATAAATTTCAACATTAGATTTATATGATACAAGTGTGTGAAGTAGGGCTTTTGTGCATGAGTTGCGAAGTTTAAAGTACGAGCCAGAGGCGATAATATACTTTAATAGCAATGAGTGCACAAAATCCTTTAACACATATGTATCATACATTATTTTATCTACTAAGCATGTTAAAATACTGTTGCATCTATAGAAAAATAATTGTTTCTTACCGAAAACATATCAAAATTGTAATTTTGACAAAATACTTCAAATCACTGACACATAATGTTAGAACGTTCAACGTCTCCGTGGTAAAAATTGCAAACTAGTTAACCCCTTAACATACAATGACATCTCTAAGACGTCATGTATATGTCATAACACATGTATATGGACACGCCAACGCGCATTTTATTCGTATGTCAAGGGGTTAAAACGCGCAGTGACAGGCACACTATTTGGTCGTTGTCAATGTAATCTAGGTTAACCTAGATTGGGTTATGGTTAGGTTAAGTTATATTGGAGCCAGATAAATCCAGACTAAGAGGCCGAGGCTTTTTGTTTCAAAATTAGCAAAGTTTTAATTAGTCAATTTTAAAATAGTCAGAAAATGTATTTTCACTACGTCTATGTTTTTTGTTTAGTGGCGCGAGTTGTTGCCATATTTACAAGCAAAAATCGTTTAATAATGAAGCTCCATTTGAGTTACATTGGACTTTTATTGCACGTTTTGGATACTTTTACACGCGATTATAATAATGGCATCCTTCACATACAATAATTTATTTATTAACGGGTTCATTTTGGTGTACGAGTAGATAAAATATTTATAATCATTAATATTGTGATTACCAATATTATTATATACCTAATTATTAAAATAAAATTTCTTTTTAATCAATTGAAAATTGGCAAATTATCCGTTTAATCTTCGCCCACTGAAATTTCTCATATTAGCCGTGCGAATCCACTCAAACTCTAATAATATAATAATAATAATATTATATACTACCTATTACTATTATTATATACTATATTATATACTATATATTACTATTATTATATACTATAATATTATATACTACCCATAGTTGTGAGCGCAAATGGTTTAGTCCACAAGACCGTCGTTAAACATCTAAAAACTCTTGATATCCCGCGTAACACAATAATATGGATGCAAAAAGCTGTCATCCTAGGAACGGTGGGCCTAGTCAGACGTACGCTCAACCTGCAGTGGCAACAAGATATTCTTAACAAACGTCCGGACATCTACGGACATCTAAGAAGTACCACAAATGTGTGAAAAAAAAAATAATAATAACTTTATTCACTTTGCTGCTTAGAATTAAATAAAAAGAAGAAGCACAAGAATTTGCATATAAGGTAGTGTGATTTTCAGTTTGTAATAGTTTATCATTCCTTGTGCTATATGTGTGCATGTTAGAGGATATAGTGTAATTATGATTTTTTTTTAATATAACACAGACATTTATAAATGAAAATAGAAGGTAAAGTTAACAATTTGTTGTTCCTAAAACAATTTCTACAGCTCTGTCGACGTTTTAAATTAAATATTAGTCTTAAAATCCTTTTCTGCATAACTAAACATTTGTGGCTATGTCTTGAATTACGCCATAATAAAATATTAAAAGATATATGTGAATAGACAATAGCATAGTAGAGGCTTAACTAGGTACCTTTATGCATAGACTTTTTCAATTGAGATATTGCAAAATAAGCTCTTGCTAATTTTTTGCAAACTAACTCTGTGTGGTTCGACCACGTAAGTTTCGAATCAACTAACACCCCAAGAAATCTTACAGAGTTGGATATTTTATAGCGTTGGTTGTCTACAACAATCTGAAAATGGGTCGGAAAGTTCTTCTTTTGCCCATGTATAAGCACAGAGTTTTGTCGCTATTTATGATTAGTTTGTTTTTTGTACACCAATTATTAAATTATACGATTGTTTCAACTACCTTTGCATGTAATTTGTCCAAACTATTTGCACATACCACAATTGTGGTGTCGTCTGCGAACAAGATGGTTTTAGCGTCTATGTACCCCGGAAGATCATTTATAAGTAAAAGGAACAGAAGAGGGCCAGGAACAGATCCCTGTGGTATACCTATTGTTACGTTCTTTTTATTCGAAAGTGTGGATTTAATATTGACAATTAAATGTCGGTCGCTTAAAAAGGATCCTAAAAGGATCCTAATTTTTCCATTAGATAGCCTATATTAACGGTATCGAATGCTTTAGACATATCAAAAAACCGTCCCATGACGTATTCTCCTTTATCCAGTTTATTTAAAGCATATTTCGTAAAGCTGGCGGAAGCAGTTTTCACCGATCTTTTTGATCTAAAACCATGTTGGCATTCAGATAATAAGTCATTTTTAAGGAGATATGTCATCATTCTATTGTATATTATTCGCTGAAATATTTTAGAAAAAATAGATACTAAAGATATAGGTAAATAAATATTAAAGATATAGGCAGTACCAATGTCACTTTTAACACCGATGGATATACTCCTTCTTCAATGGCCTTATTGAATAGCTGAGATAGTTAAATAGCCAAAGTCTTAATATTGTGTTTCAAAATTTTAATTGAAATGCCATCGGTTCCTTGGAGTTTTTGAGGCTATACAGGCGACAGCGTGTTGTAGATCAGTGTTATCGACAGATAAAATCTACAAAGATGTTTAGCTGCGCAAATCTAAACGTCTAGCTGTTTTAGCTGCGCAAATCTAAAAAAGGACTGCCGGTTCGTCTGGTTCGACAGAAAGAATATTACTTTTCTTGCGGTTCTCTTATTTGAAGTGGTCCAGGTCTCCAATTGGTTCGTTTTATGCGGTATGGTTGCCCGCAACGGACGGTGAAAGAATCCGGGGTTTGCGACATCCTGTTCCCGCTCCATGCCAATTTTACCGCAAACATCTTCAATCAAAAAAAATCATCAAAATATTTATTTCAACACGATTTGCGATAATCACCAGTCGAATCGCCACCGGACCAGCGCCATTCGATTCGGCATATTGCCTTTTAGTCTAAACTAATGTAATTAGCCTACTGCTCTATTCCGTCGTTGTATGGAAATTAAATACCTTGCATCTTCACGTCCTTCTTTTTTGCATAAGTTAGACAGGTCAGTCCAATTAACAAACTTTCTCTTGTGTGAACAAATTGTTTTTTTCTAAAAACGAACTAATTACATTTTTAATTTTTATTAATGAACCGCAATTAATAACGGTAATCCCAAGAAGAACAAAAAAAAAAACAGCAGACAAGAATAAATAAGCAGATTATGGTAAATACAATATTTCAAATTAAATTATTCTTGTTTACCTTATACCTTATACGAAACGGCGAACTACTGGTAGGAATAAAAAAAGGGAGTGTTATTATTATTACTATTAATCATTTATTGTCCTCCATACAAAGAAATATACAATCAGATTAAATTCCCAATTAAAAATTACGTCTAGTTATGATAGTCTTGTCTAACTAATCTCAATATTATATCTGTCATCAGTAAATTATCATGTCCAGTATTCTCTGAATAGTCTTATAATTTTTATCTAGTCTACAAGGTTTGACAGCAAAAATTAAACACGCAAGGCTGGATAGACAAGACACAAGAGACAAGACTAGACAGATAGGATTTGACAGACAAGATTAGACAGACAAAGCTGAACAGAAGACTAGACAGACAAGACTAGAGAGATAAGACTAGATCGACAATACTAGACAGACAAGACTATATATACTAGACAGACAAGACTACACCGACAAACGTATATAGACTAGACTAGACAGACAAGTTTAGACAGAGTGACAGTTTGGCTTTTAGTATTTTAGCACAAGTTTGGCTTTTAGTATCCGCCACCCTGGTATCGCATATTTTGCATTCATTCAGGGTGGGCAGCCCGGACGGTTTATTGAAAAACAGTCCTAGTTGTTGTCTCCCCGACTAGGATTCGAACCCGGGTCTCCCGCATTGAAAGGCGGGTATGTTATCATCTACACCACCGAGGAGGAAAAAAACAAGGCTATACAGAGAAGACTATACAGAGTAGACTGACAAGACTAGACAGAGAAGACTAGACAGACAAGACTAGACAGAGAAGACTAGACAGATAAGAATAGACAGACAAGACTAGACAGACAAGACTAGACAGACAAGACTAGACAGATAAGACTAGACAGACAAGACTAGACAGACAAGACTAGACAAGACAGACAAGACTAGACAGATAAGACTAGATAGACAAGACTAGACAGACAAAACTAGACACTTAAAATGGACTCGAAACGGCGAACTACTGGTAGGAATAAAAAAAGGGAGTGTTATTATTATTACTATTAAATCATTTATTGTCCTCCATACAAAGAAATATACAATCAGATTAAATTACCAATTAAAAATATTACACATTAAATACAATTGTACAGAAATGGAACAGAATGCAGAAAAAAAGAACTTCAAGAAATTAACAAGAATTTCTCAATCTTCCATAAGCCCTTATTAAGCCCTTATCTTTAGGTAAACCTTACACTGACTAACATAGGAAAAATAAGTAGACGAATATTACGTTAATTTTTCTGAATGCTCACTCTATTTTGCACACTGTATTCTTTGCCTTTTAACATAATTTTTATACTGTTCAACGCTCGCTAGCCTTAACTCCATTCGTAGATTGTTAGCGATGGACGTTATTTGGTAAGCGTACGAAAAACCCTTAATCCGAAGGTGTCATGCGACCCGTGCCAAAGGGACTGGTTGATGGCCAAGGGCAACCGGCCATCGCTTACGGAGCCCCTCTGATACCTGGCGACCTCAGAGGGTATCCAGCCTTACCACTATCAAGCGGGACTCTGATGTGGTGGACCTTTAGTTCCCTTCGGACTCGTGGGATTTATATGAATTCCAAAAGTAAAAAGTAATCCATGTGTACGGGACGTAACCGACACAGAGAACAAGGAAGTCAGCCCGGATTCCCGGGAAGACGACCTTGACCTCACACTCGTAGACATGAGCAGTCCAGCCACGTCTACAGAGGCAGAGGTAGATGTTCTTGTAGGGACAGAGGAGGACTTGCCGCCTCCTGTCACAAAACAAGAATGACCAGCAGGCGCACCAAAATAGCCCAAGTGAACATCCATCATGCCAAAGCAGCTTCAGCTGTGATGGCTAGGATGTTCACCAAGCAGCACCTAGGGCTAGCGCTGCTTCAAGAACCCTGGACCTATGGAGGTAAGATCAGAGGCCTTAGCAACAGGGAATGTAAGTTGGTATGGGACAGCCGTGAGGTCTCCCCTAGAACTTGCATTATGGTAAGAAATGGCATAAATTACTTATGTCTTTCAGAATTTTTAACGCGGGATTTAGTACCGATTCAGGCCCTCATCAAGATCGAGGGTCTCCACCGCGAAGTAGTGATCGCATCAGCATACTTCCCTGGCGATGGTAACAGCATACCACCCATTGAAGTACAAAAGCTGGTGGAACACTGTATTAGGAGAAGGCTGCCACTCATCCTGGGATGTGACGCGAACGCACACAATGAGATGTGGGGCAGCACGGACACTAATAAGAGGGGTGAGTACCTTTTAGAATACCTCATTAAAGAGAACTTAATTGTGTACAACGTTGGGAACACACCAACATTTGTCACTAAAGTCAGAAATGAGGTACTGGATATTACGGTAGGTAGCGCTAACGTAAGTAAACTAATTAAAAAGTGGAGGGTTTCAAGTGAGCCCTCAATGTCAGATCATAGGATCATAGAGTTTGAGCTGGAAGGAGCGAGTGAGGAAAACACCCCCATTTGAAACCCCAGACAAACTGTGTGGCCTATGTTTAGTTCCCAACTAAAAGAAAACCTAGAGCAGGTGACAGTGCGGGGTAGTATCAAACACTACACCGTGCTGGAGCAGGCTGTAGGAGAAATAAATGTAGCAATCACCACGGCATTTGAATCCAGCTGCCCGGTAAAAACCGTGAAGGAGCATAAGGACGAAAATTGGTGGAACAAAAATTTGTCTACATTAAGAGCAAAAGTACGTAGGCTTTTCAACAAAGCCAAGCAATACGGAAATTGGCTAGAATACTCTGAGGTGCTTACCACCTACAACAAAGAGATCAGAAGGGCAACAAGGGAAAACTTTAGGACCTTCTGTGAAAACATAGAATCCACGCCGGTGGCAGCTAGACTGCACAAAGCACTAGCGAAGGATAGAGTGGAAATGGCTACCACTCTCAAGAAACCGGATGGGACCTTCACGGAGGATAAAGAGCAAAGAGCTGTCCTCCTACTAAAAACCCATTTTCTGGGATGTAGAGGATACAGGGAGACCGAGGGCTTGATGCAACCACGGAAACCAAGTCGGGCCGACTGGAAGAGGGCAGCGTCCATCTGAACGGAAAACCGAATCAGATGGGCTATGGGCACTTTCCAGCCAGTTAAGGCCCCAGGTGTGAACGGACTAGTTCCTGCCTTCCTACAAAAGGGAGAGAGAGAACTAATGCCGTATCTTCTAAATATCTTTAGAAGTAGCTTAGCGCTCGGATATATACCGGAGCTATGGAGAAGGGCTAAGGTGGTATTTATACCAAAGGTGGGGAAGAAAGACACCACTCAACCGAAGTCATTTAGACCCATTAGTCTAACATCTTTTATGTTAAAGACAATGGAGAAAGTGATTGATAATTACCTTAGGACTATAGTGCTGGTAGGTACACCACTACACAGGAGTCAGCATGCTTACAGAGCAGGGAAATCCACAGAAACCGTTCTGTATCAGCTGACAAACGAAATAGAAGCAGCACTAGAGACAAAGGAAGTAGCGATATGTGCCTTCTTGGATATAGAGGGAGCTTTTGACAACACCTCACACGAGGCTGTCAGGGCGGACCTTGAAAGAAGGAATATCGACAGCACTATCTCAAAGTGGATGGGAGAAATGCTGAGAACTAGAACGGCGGAGACACAAGTGGGAAAAGACACCATTAAGATCTCCACAACTCGAGGGTGCCCACAGGGAGGTGTACTATCACCGCTAATGAGAAGCCGGGTAGTTGATGAACTACTGGTTAGGCTAA
Source organism: Phosphuga atrata (assembly GCA_944588485.1). Classification (NCBI taxonomy): domain Eukaryota; kingdom Metazoa; phylum Arthropoda; class Insecta; order Coleoptera; family Silphidae; genus Phosphuga; species Phosphuga atrata. The sequence goes on from OX155892.1 coordinate 101,984,263, forward strand.
ACGACCTTGACATCAAATGTCAAGGTTACGCCGATGACATAGTCATAATGGCTAGAGGGAAATTTGAGGGAACGCTCTGTAAAATTGTTCGGATAGGCCTCAATGTAACTAGTAGATGGTGTCAAACAGTGGGACTGAAACTCAACCCGAGCAAAACCACGGTGATACTAAAAACTAAACTGCGAAAACTAAACTGCCTGCATCCCATACTCATAGATGGGAAGGCAGTAGAATACCAACAGAAGATAAGGTATCTGGGTATCACACTAGATAGCAAACTCCTGTGGAATAGACACGCTGAGGCAGTGGTAGGTAAAGCCAAACGCGCCCTAATGGTGTGCAGAAATCTGACAGGAAAAACGTGGGGTTGTAACCCCACTATCCTGCGATGGATGTACACCATGATAGTGAGACCTGCAATCACTTATGGGGCAGTTGCGTGGGGGAGTAGAATCAAGCTGGCCTCTATGAGGAAACAGCTTGAGAAGATTCAAAGACTGGCGTGTATCTGCATCACGGGGGCGATGGGGTCGTGTCCGACAGCAGCATTGGAGCTGCTGCTGGATCTGACTCCGCTGCACCTTGTGGTGGAGAGCGCCGCCAGATCGGCGATCGTAAGATTCAGCAAGGAAGGAATGGGCAGAGGTAAAATAATCGGGAGCAGAGACCGAAACAGCCTCGCTGCCAAGATCCCCTGGCTGGAAGTACCAAAAGACGAAATGGTATGCAAATACCACTTCGAGAAAAACTAAACAGCAATGTGTAGTAGTAAAGCCGATTGGAGCGGCGAATCCTCAGCATACCACATAGAGCAAAATGCCATCAAGTGGTATACAGATGGTTCGAAGACAAAGGAAGGCACTGGTGCAGGAGTGTTTGGACCTCGTACCAGATACTTCGAATCCATGGGAACATCCCCAAGTATCTTCCAAGCAGAGGTACACGCAATCGAAAGATGTGCACAGTTTAACCTCGACAGGAATTACCGCAAAAAAAGAATTGCTATCCTGTCAGATAGCCAAGCAGCCATCAAGGCCATTAGCTCATACACCATCAGATCCAAACTGGTATGGGACTGTGTGGGGAAGCTGAACAAGCTTGGCAGGGATAATAAAGTAACGCTATACTGGGTACCAGGACACACTGGTATAGACGGAAACGAAGAAGCCGATCACCTAGCAAACAAGGGATCCAGTAGCCCCTTTATAGGTCCGGAACCCTTTTGCAGTATGAGCGTGAACAAATGCGGTATGAGCGTGAAGAAATAAGAGGAAAATGGATGAAAACCTGGAAAGAACTTCCAGGGCTAAGGCAATCCAAAGTAATGCTGGGATCTTTTAACCAGAAGAGAACGGGAGCTTGCCTGAAGCTAAGTAGGAACAAGCTCAGAATTCTGACAGGAGCCCTGACGGGACACTGCAGACTTAGGAAACATCTCAAGGCCCTAGGCCTAGAGGAGGATGATGGATGCAGATTCTGTGGCTCAGCAGAGGAAACCCCCATACATCTGTTCAAAGACTGCGGAGCATTACTCCGCAAGAGACAGATGTACCTTGGGGCTCACTGCTTGACAGAGGAGCTGCAGGCCTTGAATCCCACCCAGATCCTGAGATTCCTAAAGGAATCAGGATTAGAGGAGGCGCTCTAAATGGGTAAGTACACCAACACTTGGAGGAGGAGGGTGGGGTACAATAGATCTATAAAGGTCGCAGTACAAGTCGTCACCACCATATCTACAATCTACAAGCGTACGAAGATTTAAACTTTGAGGTATGGTGTATAAATGGAGTCAACAAGCCCTTGTCGCGCTTATTAATTGTATGAACGTCCGTTCTGAAGGTTATTTTGTTGTACAGATACCTCGGTAATTTTCAGTACAGAATTTTTTTAAAAAGACATGTAAGATGAAATTTTCGAAGTTTTTCCATATTAATCCATTTGCATCGAATTTCCGTGGATATTTTTTGGCGAGGTCTTAGGCCATGTACAAATCTGATACACCTATTTTGTGCTCGTTGTATTCTGGGGCGGTCTGCATTATTAATGAAACTAGTATACACCGATTCAGGATAACTAACCATTGACAAAACATAGGCAATCACTAGTTTCCTTTTTAAGTTTAAAGATAAGACACGCCTACAGAAATGCAACACTTTCAATTTTAAATAAACATGCTTTAAAAGTGTTGGTACATGTGATGAAAATTTTAATCTGTCATCAATTAATAGTCTGAGATTTTTTGATTCATTTGTTATGTTCAGACGCTGATCATGCATGTTAATTGTCAGTTTTTCCTTAATAGCTACTTGTTTTCTTTTTGAAGCAAAAACCATGATTTTAGTCTTGCTCGGGTTGATCGTGAGGGAATGTCCAGTGGCGAATTTAGCTATACTTCTCAAATCATCATTTATAAATCGTTCAGCGAGTTCAAGCTTGTCAGAAGGGAAAGTATATATTAATTGTGTGTCGTCAGCATACTGATGATGAAGACCATTCTTTATTGATGCTCCAATATTTATAGTGTATAGAGTAAATGATAATATTCCCAACACAGAACCCTGCGGTATAACACCATTTACAACTATACTTTCCGAGATATCATTTTGTAAAGTAACCCTTTGACTTCTGCCCCGCAAGAAACTAGCAAAAAAACTTTATAGTGTTATTGGACATTCCTATATAGTGTAAAATACTAAGAAGCATATGATTATTGACCGTATCAAAGGTTTTGCTGAAGTCCAATAGTACTAGTACAGCTACATTGTGGCTATCAAGCGCCCATTAGCTATTTCATCAACTATTTCATTAGCTATTTCATCAACTACGTCCATTAGTACTGCAGTGGAGCTATGACCCTTTCTAAAACCGGATTGAGTCGACGGAAAGATTTTATTTACTTAAGAAACTTCCTAACTGCAGGTCCACCACTTTTCCAACTTCTCCACCAAGGATTTTAGAAATGGTTGGCAAAATAGAAATGGGCCTTAGATCAGTAATTTAGTTAGGGCAAGCGTTTTTGGCAATTGGGTGGACATTAGGATGGAGCACGGATGTATGCAAAAATATTTTTTTATATTAAAGGTAAAATAAATATAATTTTTGAATTAATTTGATGAATATCTTCTGCCTCCGCACTGACCTCAAAAATTTTAATTTAATGATAAAAGTCTAGTACAGTTATGGCCAAATATTAAGCTTAATTTAATGATAAATGGGTGATAAATGATACACAATATATAATTCAGTTATTTATTAATCACCTTTAATCAAAAAATACGACATTTTTTAAATAAAAATATTATTAAAAAAGGCAAATTAATTTGCTCGAAAATCTCTTTTTGTCTCAAATTTTGGCATTACGTTTTGTGATTCCAATATGGCTCTTATTGCACCTAATTGTGACATTTTTATGCATTGAGAAGTGGCAGCTATTGTCGTCAATTTTACAGCCCGTTTAACAGCTTTAGTTAGCATGGTGGCATGGAAGCCTTAAAAACAACACTTTACCCTCACCACCTCATAAAACGATAGACTGAATTTCTTGGTCAGTCAAGTTTTTCATAATCGGTGGTTCAGTTAATATTTCTTGCCGATTTATTAAATTAATATATGTTGCAGCATTGAAATTTATAGGCGGCACTATAGACGACGCAATCGCTGCAGCTGCTCTATCTGATACACCATACTTGTCACAGGTCTTCGATAAAGTAGTAAAGAAAAAATCTTTTGTTTAGGGTGTTAGTGGAATTATCTGAACTACTACGACTTTCAGACGCTGACGATACAGGAGAAGTACTAACTTCTATAACAGATAACGAAGTATTTAAGGCTGTAGTTGGGCGGTTACCTCATTCCTTTAGGGACTTTTGCAACTTCTTCGTAACACTTATGTCGATTCCACCTATTATCATACTTCGAGAGGTTCTTTGATCAATTAAAAAAGCATGTTCTTGTTTGGGAACCTTTTTATCCTTGCGACAGATACATTGAGGGAAATCTTTACACTTGCATGCTGAAATATCAAGAAGTACCTTACTACTTTGTCCAAAACTTTCTAACTTTCCTGGAGAGAGCCTTTTGACAGACTTGAGTAGGTTTTTGCATTTTAAATGGTATGCTTTTAAAAGCTCTACCACACTTGTGTTACTATCGGAATAGATGCATTTTGCCATATATTTTCAATTCTGGATGTCACAATATCTGCTATTTCTGAAAATGTGGGCTCTTTTGCAGTTTCCAATTGCAACTTTAGTTGATGTCTTGTCCATTCCTAGTATTTTATTACATCTTCGTAAGTAGGTAGAATATTGTCTTTTATCTCACAAATATCACCAAATAGGACATTTAAAGACACATCATGGTATTTACATGTTTTTTACGAAACAAAATTGTTCTAATTGTCCCCTCCTGCGTTCCCTCATTCCCCTTATTTTATATTATAAACTTAAGATCATGCATTTTGATTGTTTTGTATAGAAAAAAAACTGTAGTTATAATAATTTCTGGGAATAAAATACGTCTTCATTAAAATTTCAATTAGTCTAAAAACCATATTTTTTTCAAAAATACAATGACGTTGCGGAGGCTATTGCTATAAATCAAATCAAATAATATTTTGCATGGATTAATTTGAGCTTAAAAGGCACCGATTTTTTACTATTAGATCACTCACAACCCAAAAAAAATATTTCGCTCCACCCTAGTGGACATATGCATGTTTATACGCTGTCTAGTAAGCAACTATTAACTATATGAGTAATAATTGGAAGTATATGAGGCAAGCAAATTTTTATCATGTTGATATTTATTCCATCAGAGCCCATAGCACTAGATTTTATATTGAGAATTATTTCTGAATATCAGTTTCAGTTACCGGCTTTATGTTCAATAAATCTGACATTTCCCTTATAAAAGAATATTGATAACTTAGAAGAGTATTTTCATCAACTTCTTGAGCGAGTTGGTTAGCAGACCCTACCGTGTTCATGTTTTTTAAACCTTGCCAAATAATCTTTTCATCACCTATAGTTGTGATACTTTCCAAATACGCTCTTTTTTCTTGTCGCGTGGTAATTCTTGCAAGTTTTTGCAAATTCTTGAAACATTTTCTCGCAGAAATACACCCAGTCTTATTATATTTAGAATGTGCGTCATTCTTCATCTTATAAATCTTTTTTAAATTTGGTGTAACCCAAGGTTTTTTTTTGGCTTATTGATTATTAATTGTTTAATAGGTGCATGGTGATCAAACAGAAATATTATTCTCTCAGTAAAGATTTTTATGTTAGCGCTTATATCCGGTACTATATATGTTGTTTTCGCCAAGATACTATCACTATACAGCAGCTTACAACCTACCAAGCAGTGACCCGACATATTTACATCTCTTACGTTGCCATTTTACACAATATTGTGAGCATTAACCAAAATAAAGTCAATTAGGGACGAGCTTGTGTGACTAATTCTCGTCGGATCACTGATTATTTGGTGAAAACCACATGCATCAATCATGTTATTGAACTCCATGACCTTATTATTTGTGAGCCGTGAAATGTCAATATTAAAATCTCCCATAAACAAGATGTTGTCATTTCGAATCTTCAACCCTATTAGTAAATATTCAAGTTCATTAATGGAGTCCGTAATTCTACCACCAGGTGGTCTGTATACAGCTCCAACAATAAGTGAATTATTACCCTTTCCAGCCCTTATCCATAAAGATTCACAACATTCTCCACCTTTATTAACAATATTACATGCACCCAGAGTAACAGCTACAAGAATTACAACTCCACCACCTCGTCTGCCATCCTGTCTGTCATGCCTATATAAGTTATATCCATCGAATTGCAGAACATCATCAGGTATTCTATGAGATAAGCAGGTTTCTGTAAGACATATTATTTCGTACCTCTCGCTGTTAATTAGGCATTTAAAATTGCTTAAATTCAACTCTAAACTTGCAAAATTGCAACTCTACAGCGGTCTGCGGTACGCAGACCTTATAGCCAAAACAACGAAAAATACAGAGTCTACAGTGACAGCTCTGGTACGGTTGATGCCGAGCATCGAAGGGCCGAGGAAATTTTTACGGTTGATGCCGAACATCGCAGGGCCGAGCAAACGGAAACTTCTCAACAATGTGGTACACTCAATAATTCTCTAAGCGGCGGAAATATGGGCCGACGTAACGGAAAATGTAGGAGCGAGAAAACAAATTGCAGGAGTACAGAGAAGAAGTGCCCTAAGAGTAATTTCCGCCTACAGAACGGTTTCGGAGGCCGCGGCGCTGGTACTTGCAAGCACGCCCACAAAAGACTTACTGGTTCGCGAGAAACAAGAAGTCTACGTAGAGCTGCAACAACACAGAGCGAATAACGAAGTAAAGCATGAGAGTGCTGCCGCCAAGGAGAGAGCGCGTAGGAGACTCATGGACTGATGGCAGACTAGATGGGATAACGACACTAGTGGACGGTGGACACACAACCTTATCCATAACGTGAAAGCATGGTACGACAGGTCATATTAGTTACCATCTTACACAGGCGCTCACGGGCCATGGGTACTTCAACGCATTCCTCGAACGGTTCAAAAATAGGGGCACTTCGGAGTGCTTCTACTGTAGTCATATCCCAGACGACGCACAACACACTATCTTCATGTGTACAGAATCAGAGAATGAAAGAACTCAACTCGTGGAGACATTAGGCGGTACAAGACTAGAAGAACAGAACATCATGGAAGTTATGTTAAAAAGTGACCATAACTGGCATGGAGTACAAGCTTACATAACTGAAATCATGATGGGAAAAGAACAAACGGAGAGGTAATGAAAGGCGACCATAGTATCGCACGACACACAAGGAAGGTAACATGGACGACTAGACATGTGACGAAAAGGCGGAATAATAGTTAAGCACACGACTATATAGCTAATACGACAGAAGACGAAAGACGAAATCGAGACGAGGAAAGGACAACAAGAAGAAGGAAAAGGAAGTAATTAGAACAAACACCACCACTCACCTGAAGTAATGCTCACGCTGTTCTAGGTGGAGTGTAGTGAAGAGGCAGAGGAGGTGTTTTAGTGGGTATGCTGGTCACGAAGAATTCGATCAGAGAGCGCCACACTACATGGGAACGAAGGCGCCGGTTTGCAATAATGCATTCTCCCTCCTTCGAAAAAAAGACAGACAAGACTAGACAGACAAGACTAGATAGACAAGACTAGACAAACAAGACTAGACAGACAAGACTAGACAGACAAGACTAGACTGACAAGACTTGACAGACAAGACTAGACAGACAATTCTTCATTTGTTTTAATGAGAGGTTCCCCCAAACTACGAAAAGTCTTTTTTTCCCTTTCGAGAGTAACATTTTCTACATAACCTTCTCTGTATAGTCTTACTTATCTCTCTAGTGTGTCTCATTTAGTTTTTGAATTATCTGAAATATGTAGCAATGCAGGGCACAAAATTATTTGAAATATTTATAATGTCATAAATTCAAAAATAAATTTAAAAAAAGGGCTCGATTTAAATCGAAAAAAGAGGAAAACGCATGCAACACTCGTACCTAACTAAATAAGAAACCGAAAATAGAAATCCAGACATAGATTTAGTCTATTTCAGTCTTTGAATTGAGTGAGCGCGTTGCACGTGCACCAATTAAAACAGCCAATGAAACTGCACTGTTTATTTGTGGTGGTACAGTGATTTTCTACGCGGCGAGGTTTAGTGCCTACGCGCGGCGAATGTAGCTGGGTTGGCACCACTGCACTGTAATTATATTTCCAACATGGCAGAGTTAAGAAGACGAAAATATGTAGGCTCCATAAATATATCCACAGATGAAGGTAAGAGAAAGATTTTTCGTCACATTTCCGCGGTTTTTCGGGTGGATTGTGATTTGAGGTTTGGATTTGTGTAGGGTTAGTGGTCGTGGGGTTGTGTGATGGGTGGGAAAATGACGTTAAAACTGGTTGTCAAATTGTCAAATCATTCAAAAATTACGTCTTATTTATTAATTAACGCGACAGGAATTCAGTGGGAACGTTTACATTAATCCCAATCGACCCACAAATTCCTTGGTGTAAAAATTCCTCCTCGCCACAATCAACAATACAATTAAAACATCAATTTTTTTTTATTGTTTTGTAAGACATCTGTCAGCCCAAAAAAAAATAACTCTGTGGAGGTCACACAGTTGTACATTTTGTACCTTTGTACTTCGAGTTTTCCTCTTAATTAACGTATTCATTATTTTAACATTCAATTATTTTAAGTTTACTCTTTCCAATCAATTTCCAACATTAGATTCTAATTTATTTTCGTATAACAGTTCACTTAACCATTTGACCACATGTAAACAGATTTTAGCAAAACACATTTCATTATGTTTGTTTATTATCACAATTATGAAATTATTATTTCACTTCTTACCTCACAATCGGATAACATCATATTGTTTTTGTAAATCACTTTATATAATTTATTTTCGATTTTAATTTCATTTACTTTTACGTTCTAACTTGTTATTAATGTTGACCACATTATTTCACTTCTTACCTCACAATTAGACAATAACAAAATCTCAATTATACCATAACAATATCTTAATTTGATAGTAATGGTATCTAAATCTAACTGTAAACATGTCTAAATATCTCAATAATAACTAAAATACCTCAATTTAGCTTCCAAAGGAAACGAGCCATGATTATCAAACTAGAAAATAAGTTAGATTGTCTTGTCTAACAAGATTGTATAGATACAAATAAGATCAGCATTTAAAGCAATATTAAACAAGTTTGTCACATTTAATGTTGTAACGTTCAATTATGTTAATTTTCACCATTTCCAATCAATTTCCAACATTAAATTCTAACTTATTTTCCTATTACAGTTCACTTAACCGTTTGACTACATGTAAACAGGTTTTACCAAAACACATTTCATTGTGTTTATATATTATAACAATTATGAAATTATTATTTCACTTCTTACCTCACAATCGGACAACAACAATATCTCAATTAGACAATAACAAAATCTCAATTATACAATAAGAATATCTTATATAGATAATAATGGTATCTAACTCTAACAATGTCTAAATGTCTCAATTTAACTTAATATCAATTGAACTTCCAAAGGAAACAAGCCACAATTATTAAACTAGATAATAAGTTAGATTGTCTTGTTTAACTAGATTGTATAGATAAAAATAAGATTAGCATTTAAAGCGAAACAAGATTGTCACATTTTTTTGCAATTTATTCGAATGCATTCGTTAATGTTGCTTGCAAGTTTTGCTTGCCTAATTAAGTAATATAAAAGCAAGTGAATAAAGAAGTTTCTAGAATGACCAACATATTTTTTCAATTACATCTTATCTAGATCACTGGTGTCCAAAGTGGGGTATGAGCATTGATACTTTGGGGTGCGCCAAACTACAGGGTTACTACAAAAGCAATAGACACTTTCAATGTTTTATTAATCCAAAACTAATAACGTTATTATGAATTCGTTTAAACTATTTTACACAGTGATTCTTAAAGTTTACTTTGGGAACTCAGGTGCTCAATATGGGCTCCTCCTGTCACATGGCACAAATCAAGGCGATAGTCTAGTTAAGAGATTGCGAACCTATGACCTGTGGGTCACTGACCCACACAGGCTTTTTAATTGACCCAGGCATTGATTTTAGAACTTTTAGAAATGATTGTTAACGAAACACTTTAATTATTTTATTATTATTAGGTTTCATTAAGTTGCTCAACCACAAATGTAAGCATATTAAATATATTAATAAGAAATTTCTTCCCAAATTATTGTAATATAAATATTTTCATCTACTCGCACACCAAAATGTACACATTAATAAGTAAATTATTGTATGTGAAGGATGCCATGTATGCAATTCGTGCGAAAAAGTCCAATGTAAATCAAATGGAGTTTCATTATTAAATGATTTCTATTTGTTTTTACTACAATTCGCGCCACTAAACAAAAAACATAGATGTAGTGAAAATAAAATTTCTGACGTATACAGTCGAATTACCATAGTTCACGAAAAAAAATTGGAGTTATAGAAAATTCGAGTTAGAGAAATAGATAGCTGCAAAATGAGTAAAATTCACTTTACGCAATTTATTCAAAGTAAATATAACATATGTATATATTTATAAACAAAAAAGAATTATACATTATTAATATAATGTTAAATAATTATAATTAATTAAAAATAATTATAATTAACAGGTTGACTGCCATGTGCGACACACACCTTCTTTGATACTGACTCCACGCTTAATTGACTTCTTTTACTTTTTTTCAGAATTTTTATTTTCAAGGTTTAGTGTGTTATCCTATGAGTCAGTCTAACATTGTAGGGTAGATTTAAGTCAATTTAATTGACCCCGGCCAACTGGCCCCGGGAAATGGCCCCGGGAACTGATTTCAGGTCTGGAAATGAGCTCCTATAATTCACCTCCAAGGAGAGCTCTTAAATGGTACTACAAAGTGGCCTTAGACATAATGCTTAATACGGCCGTCGTAATTACACTTTCAGTATATTCTATAATAACTGGAAAACGTCCAAAAATCGCAGAATTTAGAGAAGCGATATTAGCAGATTGATGACAAAATTACGAAACGAGGCGACACAACTTTTTTTTCCATATGATTCCTGCTTTTTGAGTAACTGCTGTGGAACACAATTCGGTTGAAATTCAAATGTGCCGTGCGCCAGTGCAGTGGCTCACTTCGTTTGTTGTTGGTTATGGGTGTGCCCCCTATCTGGTACTCAATAAGTTTTTGGCAATGCTGGTAAAAAACATGTGTCCGTCAACCTGATAATATATTATTATGAAAAAGTCAGTAATTTTTAATTGTTTTCCGTTATAAAATTCTCTATCTGCAAAGTTCTCCAAAGTGTACTTGGAGGAATTGCAAAGTCTTCTTGCACTTTTTTCTTTTTAATTCCTTTGTCAACTTCACTTATCAACCTAACTTTGTGATCGTATTGAGTTTTCTTCTCTGACCATTCATATTTGCAATTGTAACGGCAGAGGTAAAAAGAAAGAATTCATTAATATATAGCACCTTTACTATTACAAATAGGATACGGTTTATGATAGGCAATATCCGGTACCCTCAATTTTGGAAAGTACGCAGCGATTAAAAAATTGGAGTTATAGAGATTATTTTCTATGCAAAATTTTACCATTGTACACATTTTTACTACGAGTTATGGAAAAATTCGACTTAAGGAAAGTTTGAGTTATGGAAGTTAATTTATATGTAAAATGCTATCTAAACGTATGAATTTCTAAAAAATTCGAGTTATACAAAAATTGGAGTTATAGAAAGAAGTTCAAGTTATGGAAGTTCGACTGTATTAAAATTGAACTATTTTTTCATATTTTGAATCAAGGAGTCTCGGCCCCTCAGTCTGGATTTGTCTGGCTCTAACATAATTCAAACCATAATCTGATATAGATTAAATTTGGGTTTACCTAGTTCAGTGGTGTGCAAACTATTTTCTTTTGCATCCAGAAATTTTCTGTAAAAATTTTTGCGACCCCTGGTTAGAAGTAACTTGAACATTGTAATTCCTAAACAGCTCTACCAATATCTCCAAAAAATTTGAAGCAATTCCCCAAATAAGTTTTTGACAAAATTAAGTTAATTTACAAAAAACTGCAATATTTGCTAAAAAAAATATTAAAAAATTGGAAAAATTTTGCTAAATATTCCGGAACAGTTCTACCAACATCTCCATAACATTTGAAACAAATCCCCAAATTAGTATTTGAGAAAATTAAGTTTGGAAATTTCAATGTTTTTTAATCTATACTGACATTTCACTATTTACTGCTACCCAAATTCCTTTACACGAAATGCTTCAAATATTTTCTGAATTCGACGACCTCTCTGGGGGTGGAGACCCATGGTTTGCGCACCACTGACCTAGATTACATCAACAACGACCAAATAGTGTTCCCGTCGCGAATTTAATGGTTAGCATTTTTTACCACGGAGGCCCTCAACATTCTAACCTTATTGTGTCAATGATTTGAAGTGTTTTGCCTGTCAAAATTACAATTTTTCAATATTATTGGTAAGAAACAATAATTTATTTGTAGATTCGCCAATATTTTGACATGCTTTGTAGATAAAATAATGTATGATATGCGTGTGTGAAAGGCCTTTGTGCACTCATTGCGATTAAACTTCGCAACTCATGCACAAAAGCCCTTCTTCACACACTTGTATCATAAACTACTATTTTAGTTTGTAACCCAGTAATATGGCTCTGGTTAAAAAAAAGAAAGCAAATGATACAAATCCCAGATCACCAAAACAGAATGGTTTGATAATTATTGTGTGATTGAAGAGAATAAAAAATCTGTGTGTGTAATTTGTAACGAAAAAGTTACTTCACCTAAACCTATGCACTTTTTGAATGTGAGTGTGTGCTGTCAAAGACTAGTATTCTTGTTCTCACCTCTAAAAGCTTATTCAAAATTCAAGTTTCCTTCTTGTTTTACAATTTCTACTTTTGAAGTGATGAGCAAAAAATAAAGGTCGAACTCAAAAAATATCATAAAGTCCATAAATGTATTGTGTTATGTATTATACAATGAAATTCAATTAGAGAATGTGGAATCTTTTGCTTAAGATATTGAATAAAACCAATGTTATTAGATGCATCATCATATCAGGTGCATCGTCAGGTGACCCACGAGCTAGTACGAGAAATATAATGGACAAAATTTGACCCACTACTCAAAAAGGTTGGCTATCCCTGGTCTAGTTCATTCCAAACCCGGTGTAACATATTTGCATTGACACATTCCACAGCTCTCGTGATGAGTTGTTTTCACTCATCTAAATCATTAGGAAGCAGAGGGACTTAAACCAGGCCTTTCACATATCCCCATAGAAAAAAATCGCACGGTGTAAGATTGGGGCTCCTTGATGGCAGCCGTACGAGAACGCGGTTGTCTGCAGTTGCAAGGCCTATCCAGCGCTGTGGAAGTGTTTCGTCCAGATAATTTCTAACGACACTTTGCCAGTGAGGAGGCGCATCTTGTTGGAAGATAAAGTTCCCCCCGCCCTCGTGCAGTTGAGGCATCAACCAATTGATCAACATTTGATGATATGTAGCTCCCATTACTGTGTTTTCTTAAAAAAAGAAGGATGGAAAAGAGGACCACCTTTGTGCGGGATACAACACAGAACACAATCACTTTTGGAGAATCACGCAAATGCTCCACCAACTCTCTCGGAGGTTCAGTACCCCATATTTGGACGTTGTTTTTGAAATTATCCGCTCGCGGATCTTTATGTTTTCAAAAATTTTTACGTTGGATTTGGTAGAAATACGGTGTTTTGTTAAACTTAGTGTTGCTGACTTTTTAACTGTTGTGGTAACTGTTGTTAATCATCTTTGGCGCTCTTTAACTAAGATCCGGAAGCAAAAATTAAGCTTCTACGTTTCCTGGTTCAATAAATATTCGTGTTTTTGTTTAAATAATTGTTGACATTTTCAAGATGACAGATAGTAGATGCGAACGGAACTAACTCGACGTTGTCACGTTTAATATTTTTTTTAAAGAAAAATATCACATATGCATATTTTGATATGTATTCAATACTTTTTTTAGGATACCTAATCTAACCGAGGTTAAACCAACGCTCCTTGTGACATTGTTCTATATTGTATCAATGTGACAAAGACCGTTGGTTTAATCTAGGTTAGATTAGGTTGCCCGCCGCGAAGCCGGCAGATAAATCAAGACCACATACGCGCGGCAGCGCGAACTCTTGATCTAATATAAGACAATGTGGCAAGGACCGCTGGTTTAACCAACTCGGCTGGTATCAATTTCCATTCAACTAATTTTTGAATTGTTTAGTCGGGATCTCTTAAAATATTCTGAATATTCAGAATAGACAAAAAAATTCTGGAAGCCAATTTTGTATATACGTGTACTTTACACAAACATATGACGCAGAAAAATTTAAATAATTTATATGTTATCAAAATTAAATTTGGCAAAGCTGACCCAATTGTATCTACATTCTCAGTTATGTGACCACTGATACACGTCAGTTATTTTGTTGAAAATGTCAATATTTTTTATTACAATAACCCAAATATTTCTCCGAAACAAGAAAAAATATTTTCTACAAGGCCTATCTCTTTCCACTACATTGTGCATGCAATTTCTGTGGTGGTGGCGTTAATAAGTAAGTACCAAAAAAGCAACCAACCTCGAAGTATCCTGACACAGGTTGATGAGGCCGTTTTTGCACTTGGAGAATTTATTCGACCCCTCAGTCGGGACCAATCTCCACTCAACCAAATTCTTGACGGTTTCGTCTGGATCCTGCAGAATCTGGTGGATATCCAGGACACTTAAATAATTCACTCGAGACTTTGTGGCGTGGCTGTTCCTTGCAATATGGATGCAACTTCAGTACGACGCTTAAGATTGTATATATGTTGCCAAAATCTTATTGTTTCATATAAACGTACATATAAACAAAAATAAACGTGGCAACGTCGAGTCAGTTGTGTTCGCATCTACTATCTGTCATCTTGAAAATATCAACAATGATTTTCAACAAAAACACGTATATTTATTGAACCAGACAACGTATAAGCTAAATTTTTGCTTCCGGATCTTAGTTAAAGAGTGCCAAGACGATTAACAACAGTTACACTAGGTAAAAAGTCCGCAACACTAAGTTTAATAAAATCCCGTTTTTTACCTAAGCAATTTACATTTAAGCTTGACATCTTCACGTCAGTTTTAGTCGTTTATGTAAAATTTTCCACACAGTTGGTTGCGGAATTTGTAGTTCCAAACTTGCACGTGTTGTTGACTTTTGTGGACCTCGTTGGTAAATAGCACCAATACGTTCCACTGTTTCTTCTAACACACGAGGTCTACCAGGATTTTTGCCTTTACATAAACATTCTGTCGTTTCAAATTTATTGTACTAATCGTAGATAGACTGTCTAGTAGGTGGTGATTTTCCAAAAGGTGTTCGAAAATGTTGGGCAACAGTTACGGAGTTCGTCTTGGCAAATTCAAGCACGCAATATGTTTTCTCAGTAGAGTTTGTAGCCATCGTAGCTATTATGCTTACGCAGTACTACCAACTGTACTATCGAAACTTCTACAGTTCCAGCGCAAAATGCATGTTAGTATCACAAATAACTTCTGCTTATAGGCCGATTCTCATATACGCGACACTCAGATACGCGACGTCACGCTACATCGCCTGTCAAATAATGATTATATTGTTTTAAAGGGGCACGTTCCCACTATGGCTACGCGACAGCTACGCGACGTGCCCATTTAAAACAATGTTATCATTATTTGATAAGCGACGTCGCGTAGCTGAGTGTCGCGCATATGGGAATCGACCTTTATACAATACCAAAGCTGTCTATTTCTTTTATAGTAACTATGTAATGTTTGGAGACTACTGGTCTAAGATTAGTTTGCATCTGTTTTGTTGAACTAGATTTCATAACTAGTTAATGTAGTTAAGATTTGAGCAAATAAATTAAGAAGTTTCTAGACTGCATAACATATTTTTTCAATTTAGTGTTATCTAGATCTCTGGTGTCCAAGGTGTGATTTGGGGTACACTACAAAAGTCTTATTTAGAGCACTAGTGTCCAAAGTCGAGTACTAGAGTTGATACTTGAGAGCACACCAACAAAATGTTAAGAGGATGCAGGTCTAGATAGTATACAGGGTGTTAGGTAAACATGCGGCAAAAATTCAAGGGATTATTCCTTGGCATATTCTAAGAATATTTTCTCTTATGATGATTTCTGAAAAACCCCTTTGTTTCGAAGATGCAGGGTGAAAAAAATTTGCGACAGTAATAACATTCCATTATCAAAAAGTACATGTAAAGTTGCTCAATCTACATTAAATGTTCGATATGACTTGCTCCATCAGGATACAAGCATTCAATCTTCTCGTCATTGACAAGGGGACCCCCGGATGCGTCATCACCGATTTGGCCCAAATTTACAGTATGTGTAGGGCTTGACTATAAATGAAAGTGACGCAAGCGGGAGGGCCAGATGGTCAAGCGTTAAAAAAATAACTCACTTTTTATGCGGACCGGTAAGTTACCGACAACTCATAAGCCCGCTATGTTAGCGTAAATTTCAATGGCCGGTTAGCGCATCGGTAAGAGCTCGGCTTTATAGTACGGGGATCGCTGGTTCGATTCCCCGTGGGGACGCTTTTTTTTTCTTACAATTTTTAAAATGACTCTTTAATTATTATTATTATTTATTATTGTTTAACTTTTTAATTGTAATTATTAATTTGTCAATTTATTGTCAATATTTATTATTTGTTTCTTTATAACTCCAACGGTTGATTCTTAAAATTGCTTTCTTTTATTTCTATTGTAGCGACCACGGGCTTAAAATAAAAGTTATAAAGAAACAAATAATAAATATTAAAACTAATAAAATAATGAAATTGACAAATTAATAATTACAATTAAAAAGTTAAATAATAATATTAATTAAAGAAAGTCATTTTAAAAATTGTAAGAAAAAAAAGCGTCCCCACGGGGAATCGAACCAGCGATCCTCGTACTATAAAGCCGAGCTCTTACCGATGCGCTAACCGGCCATTAAAATTTATGCTAATATAGCGGGCTTATGAGTTGTCGGTAACTTACCGGTGCGCGTAAAAAGTGAGTTATTTTTTTTAACGGTTGGCCATCTGGCCCTCCCACTTGCGTCACTCTCATTTATAGTCAAGCTACCTACATATGCTCTAAATTTGGGCCAAATCGGTGATGACGCGTCCGGGGGGGGCCCCCTTGTGAGTGCCAAACTCTTTTAAACACACTAGGGTTGTTTCTAAGTTACACCCAGCAATGATCGATTTCGCAATTCGTCCAAATTCTCCACTGGAGAAGCGTAAACTAATGACTTCAGATAGCTCCATAAGAAATAATCCAGGGGGTTTAAGTCTGGGGATCGAGCAGGCCATGCGTGTGGCACAACGCGACCAATCCAGGGATCTCTATATGTTGCTGTTAAAAAATCACGAGCAACCAAACTGAAATGCATAAACCACATTGCAATTCTTGTCGCCAATGCTACATCCTGCCGAAACTCGGGCAATGTTTCTTCGTAAAAATTGTGATACATCTCGCCAGTAAGACCTGCTGGTAGAAATACCGGTCCAATTAGTTCACCCACAATTCCAATACAAAAATTCAAGGAGAATTGATGTTGAAATCGATCTTCACTTGCCTCATGCAGGTTGTCGTCTGCCCACACATCGTTGTAATGCAAATTTCTTATTGCATTACTTGAGAAACTGGCCTCATTGGTGAAAACAATCTGTGTCAAGAATTGAGGGATTAGAATTAATATTTGCAAAAGCCATTTACATAACGCAATACGTGGACGATAATCAGCAGGTAACACGTAGAATGAGGTATGGATACAAGAAATTGCCCTTAAGAATTTTCCAAACTGTCCAATGACTAACATTCAAATTGGCAATTTATCGCGTAGAAGTATCCAAATACCTCTATCATGCACAGCACATGTTTTGCCGTACATGCTAAAATTTTAAACGGTCAAGCTCTGGATATGACAAGATGAAGAAATATTGACTTATTTCATTAAATTACACTATCGAAGACATGATATAGAGGAGGAATTGACCGCGACGATAATATCTGGTACTCGTAAAAGGGCCAAGGCTCAAAATCTGAGTGTTAAGGTTCGTCTTATATATTTTTTTCTATGCTTGGATTATGCGATCAAAAAAGTTTGGTTACCGTTGGTCTACATAACAAAAATGCGCTTTAGTTTAAAAAGTGACGAATGTATTGACCTTAGAATCGGGAATGTAAACAAAAACATCGAAATTTATCTGTTTGCTTTTAATTTGCTACAATATCGCACAATTGGCAAATTTAATTTAGTTTTTTTTGTATAACATTTCCAAATAATTTTGCAGAATTTTGTTTTCCTATCGAAATGTCAACGTTGCTGTAGTTGAGACTGACGTCAACAATAGGAATTTGCTCACGGTTTGTATTTTTCTGATCAGTGTGAATTGTGAAAGTCATAAAACGTCCTTGATATGTCGGAAATGGAGGTTAGCAAAGTTTTAAAATTAGAAAATATTTTTTTTAATTTCTCTAGATTATCTTTTAGTCTCTATAAACTGTCTAAAAAAATGAAAGGAATCACAAATTTTGAAAAACAACTCATCTCAAAGAATTTTGTTTGAATTTTGTGTAATAAATGAGGAGCTACCTACACATAACAATTCATTAATTCATCGTCATTGAAGTTTCAGAATTAGCATAATTTAAATATTTTTACTCTTCGAGTTTTATTAATTATTTTTTTTGCTAATTATTTATTTATAATAATCAGTGCGAATTCAGAAAATCAGAATACTTTAATTTTATAAAGATTGATACGTTCTGCGATGACGTATGATAGTATTTTATAGACGGTGTTTAGTAGTGTTATGCCCCTGTAGTTAAAACACTGAAGTATCTTTCTTGTGTATTGGGCAGATCAGTCCAACCTGCCACTTGTCCGGCATGCGTTGCTGATGCCATACTAGCCATTTAGTATTATTTCAAGTAGCGCTTTTTTAGGGTGTCTCCACCCTGCTTGTACAGTTCTGAGGGCATTCAATCTTGGCCAGGTGCTTTATAGTTTTTTTAGACGCCTTATCGCTTTCCGGATGTCATCAATGTTAGGGCCCAGGACTTGGTCTTTGTTTCGAGCTTCAAATTGTTCTTGTGTTTCGTTTTCGTCACTTCCTAGCAGTTCTGGAAAATGTTCCACCCATCTTAGAAGAATGTCATCCCTGTCGTTTATTACATCTCCCTGTTTATTCTTAAACATGTTTACTTTTGGTTTAAACTCCTTTCTCATTTTGTTGATATTGATAGAATTTCGTTTTGACTTCTGAGTACTTCTATGACTCTGTTCTCGGATTCTCTCTTCTTCTTTTTATGTACCTTTTTTCTGCTCTTCTCATTCTTCTGTACATTTCTTCGGATTCCCTGGTTCTGCGCTGTAGTTTCTTTTTATATGCCCTGTTCTTTCTGTCAGTTCATTGTTCGTCAAACCAATCATTTCCTGGCCTCGATGTCTCAAATTCAAGAATATTCTCTGCTGCCTATTTTATTGTGGTGTCACAGTTATCCCAGAGATCATCAACCGACCGTGTAGATTCATCAATATTTAAATGTGTTGTGATATACTTTTTATATGAGTCCACTACTATCTCGTCCTTTAATGCAGCTGTATTGTATCCTAACTGTTTTTGTCCCTTGGTTTTCTTTGCGTTGGAAATTCTTGCCTGCAGGCGCGCTCCCACAAGATAGTGGTCTGATTCTATATTTGCGCCCCTATAACTTCTTACGTTTATCAGGTCTGAGCCAGTGCCTACTATCTATGAGCACATGATCAATTTGATTCTCCGTATTTCCATCTGGTGATATCCACGTAGCTTTGTGGATACGTTTGTGATCGAAAAGGGTGTACTTCCAATTACCATGTTTTTCGAAGTGCCTAGATTGATAGTTCTATTTCCATTATCATTGCTATCGTCATGTAGGCAAAATCTACCAATGGTCCCTTGGTATATATCCTCCTTGCCTATTTTGGCGTTGAGGTCCACAATGACTATCTTTACATCATTGGCTGCACATTCATCGTAGGCACCCTCCAATTCATCATAGAATTGGTCTTTTTCTTCATCCGACTTGTCTTCTGTGGGTGTATGGGCATTAATGACACTCATATTGAAAAATTTAGAGTCTTTGAGTCTTTCATTAATTGCTTTAAATCCCATGACCATATTTTTTATTCTGTTTGCCACCAGGAATCCAGTGCCAAATTGGGGTGTAGTTGGATGACAGCTATAGTATATGTCATGCTTTCTTTTCTGGATTATACCTTGCTCAGTCCAACGCATTTCTTCGATGGCAGTTAAATATGCTTTGTAGCTGTCGGCCTGTTCCACCGGTAGTCGTATAGAAGTATTTCTATATAAGGTTCTAACATTCCATGTAAATAATTTAAAATCATTGTCCTTTATTCGATGCTTAGGTCGTTTACTTTTGGTCCGTCCGGTTATTTCTGCTTTTGATCTCGTAACAAGTTAGTTTTTCCGGGAGCGGGTTGTTAGCCCTCTGTCCAACCCCCAGGCTTGGAGGACCAGGAACTCTTCTTTCGGGGTTATCATTCCTTAGCCAATGGGTTCCGATTTTAAGAGTTCGCAAGCTCGCCTTCACCCTCCTGTTTGCTACACTACGCACTAGGGCATCCAAAAGACCGATGAAATTTCAAAAACCGGTTTTCGGTTTTTCGTAAAGTAAAAAACCGGTTAACCGGTTAAACCCGGTTTTAAGTATTTTATTTATCAAAGTACGAAACGAGACTAAAATGTAAGAATGAAGTACAAGTATTTATATTTCTTTAGGGTCAAGATTATGCCCACTCTAAATCTGTGAACCTTTATTTCACTACATATTTACTGCTCTTACATTTTTTACCGAATACATGCGTAAATCATTGGAGACAAAGGACAAAACTAGGAGACAGTGCTGAATTTACTAGCAGGCTGAGTAGGCTGGAGCCTAGGGCGGCATATTTTAGAGGCGGCAAATTTCGGGCCAACATTTTTTTGGTCGTACAGAAATTAAAAAGATTAATTCTAAAAATCTAAATTCAACTATCTAAAAGATTCATTTTTATATATCTTAATGTAAATGTTATTAGATCCACACAAACAATTAAACGTGTAATATGTTTCACCGCGTATTGTTAAATTATTTTTTTCTACAATTTGTCTAGTGGTGGTTGGTCCGAAGCAGGATCGACGGGGCCGAGCTGTTAGGGGCATACGCCGCGTAGTGGCATTGAGTCTGAGAGAGACAGATATAGAGCGGCGATACAAACGAAAAAGCCGCCGAAAAGAAAATCCGCCTCTGTTGATTGAGTCATGCAATGTTACGTTGCTAAAAAACATCACGTGTTTAATGGACGACCCATTACGCTTTATTTTAGTACAAATAAATCTACAATATAATACTTGAACATGAATAAATAACCATAGCAAAATAAAATTATTTTCCACTTGAAGAAAAAATAAACGGTTTTACGGTTTCGTAAATTTTAACAGAGAACCCGGTTAACCGGGTTCGGTTTTAACCGGTTTGGATGCCCTACTACGCACACCTTAGTGTGTGCACTGCATTGCCAGGGGTGCACGACACGGACGTGGGGGTAGGATTTGTCGGTTTGTCTTGGATAGACTGTGGGCGTTTCTCTGGGTTTTACTGTAGCCTATTGATTGGCACCCTAGGCTACCCCAGGGACCCCTTTACCAACCATTTCCAACCCCGATTAATACATTAACTTTCTCAAAATGACATTTTGACCGTTCTTGTTTTTCTCTTTATACGCGACTTTCGATAATATTCCCAGTTTCGAAGACAAAATCAACGTCTCTTAATTTAAATGCGCGGAAAATAAATTTATGCAACAAGTGCAACTCCTAAAAGGTTGAGAAGAATGAAAAAGGCTCACTATTCATCGTCTTCTAAGAGAGTAAGGCCACACAGTGCTCATAATTGAGGATTTAGCAAGGAGCTAAAACTAGAGTGACTGATATATATATATATATATATATATATATATATATATATATATATATATATATAAACAAAAAGAAGCAAAACAAAATATTATCCATTACATTTCAGTGTATCTGAAGCTGTAAGTAAACGAAGTAACCGAAGAACTGAAATAAACGAAGCTGTGGTGCTATTACAGAATCTTTTAGATCATACTATGCGAAAACTTGCAAAGGTTCAGTAGGATGTTATTATCCAAAACATGAACCAAACTAGCAACTGTCTTTAAATTAGTTACTAGTGGGGTCTAGATGACAGTGCAAAAAGTGCACAGTGGCAAAGCAAACTTTGCTAATAATAATTTTTATGAGGACTCAAATATAATTCATGGATGTTATAGAATTTGTGCCAGTGTCCATAAATTATTGATGCATGGGGCTGACATAATAAAATCACTTCCATTGCCTGTAGGTCTCCTCTCAGAAGATGTTATAGAGGCTAGTCATAAGACTTACAAACAGATTAGAAATACCACTTCAGGAAAATGTCAAGAATTAATACGATTACTGACATTTTGAACTGGTTACTTATATCATCAGATCCTCTAATCAGTTATAGGACAAAACCCACAAGGAGGAAATAAAAATGGAATGAGTGAGTATTAGAAAAGTCTCGAATGTCCAACTATCTCAATGAAGAATGATCACGAGAAACTACTGATGATATCGTTAGTGATGATGAAGACGGTGCAGATAGTGATGATGATATTGATTTTGACGAAGATCAGTCCTGAACTTGTGAAAAAAATGTTGCACTAGCACTTTTGCCATAAATATATTTTTCCAGTTAATTTTGTATTTTTAATTAATAGAGGGAGGGCGTATACAACAAATATAGACTCATTTTATATTAAGATCATCAGAATGTCATCATAAAATAATTTGAGGCAAAAAAACTGCTTTTTATTTTTCCGTAAAATTGTAATCCGGCCCAGTGTGCGGCGATGGTTAAAGTGCCTTGGTCGTCCTCAAGGCAGAAATAAAGCAGAACTTTTTGAGAGGTTAGGATAACAATAATTTTGTTATTAGGTTTTATATTATTAATTTAAAAAAAATAAAATTTATAATAGAAATTATTTTTATTTAATCTTTCATACATTTTTTGATCATTTAATCATTTTTGATAAATGAATAATGATAAATGCAAAGATATAACAAAAGGCGATATACATATTGGTGATATAAATATTGGTAAAGGCAATATAAATATATCCATATGAAAAGAAAATATACAAAAATTGTAGCAGTTTTAAGTGCATATTAGTTTTTGTATAATATTGAGAGTCCAAAACGCTCTGTGTAACAATGCTTCGGTAGATACAGGTCTTGATAAAGGAAAGTGGTTGATGCTTGAAGCACAAAAAGTATATGTTTGTACAAGACCAACTTGTATCAGTTCTTTTCTTACACAGTTTTTTTTACACAACTTATAGGTTCAGGATGTTGTGTCGTTGGATCACTTTCTCCTTCAAAATGGAGTGAACAAATGTATCTTTATTAATATGATCAATTACTTGGAATTGACCACCACGTTGTCTACATCTTTTAACCCACAAAACACATTTTGCACAATTTTTTGTGTCGAAAACTGAATAGGTTTTTGACGAGATTCGAAACAATGCTTTGGGAAAGTAATAAAATAATATAAATGCTCCGAAAATGATTTACTACGCGACATACTCTATAACAACAACGTTTTTTCGTTCCTTTTTGTTACTGATAGCATTGTATACTTGCACTGAAATTCTTATATTATTTTTTTAAAGTTTGTGTATAACAATTAAAATCGTACTGCTGATAATAAATTAGTAATTAATTGTAGTTTTTTCTTGAAAAGGATTTTTTTACAAAACAACTAATAAATTTTACCAGCATTTTGCTCTTTTTTTCTGACTAGGACATCCAAAAAAACTGATGAAACAAAAACCGGTTTTCGGTTTTTTGTAAGTAAAAAACCGGTTAACCGGTTAAAACCCGGTTTTAAGTATAAAAATAAATAAATTGCGGCTGTAAACGAAATAAAATAAATATTTATTCACCATTTATTATTATATTTCATTATATTTACGTAAAGAATAAAAAAGTGGCACAATTTATATAAATATTCAAATGGGATTTAAAATAATTTTTATTAGGCTATATAAAAAAAATAGATAATTTTTCTTAATTTTTGGAAAATTTTCCATACTCCTGACTTTTTGATGTTCATATTTGGGCTAAAATTAAATTTTATAGGAGCTTAGTATATGTAGGACGGTCAATTCATTCAATTTCTAAAATGAAATATAATTAATACCTACCTATATATTGTTGTTAGAATTAAATCTTTACGAAGAGAACTATAAATGTAGATATATATTTATTTAACAAAGTACGAAACTAGAATAAATTGTATTGCTAAGTGTACACCAAAACCGATTTTGTCGGCCGATGGCGGACAGAACTACCCGGACGAGTTAATCGGACGTGTATGTGCTTAAACTGCAACAGTGTTACCAACAGAGCTATCCTGTCGATTATTGTAATTTTTTTAATGTTTATCCCACATGAGTTGTGTTTATAATGGACCAACCCTTATTATAAACACAACTTATTAATTTTTCAATATCCATAGTCGTTTGGGTAGATAACAACAAAATTTAACTATAAAAACACTCAATTTTCTGTCTGACGAGAAATCCCAACAAGTTCGGATCATCGTGATGATCGGCCGTTTTCGGGCGTCAGCGGACGATTACAGTCGTGTTTGTGTACGCGCTTTAATTATTTTACAAATGTTTGATTCAATCGCCGTCGTCGCCCGAGCAAACTTCGGCCGATGACGGTGTAGGTGTAGGCGAGCCATAAGAATGTGGTACAAGTTATGCTCTAAATCGGTGAACCTTTATTTCACTACATATTTACTGCTCCTACATTTTTTTACCGAATACATGCGTAAATCGTTGCCGCGTATGTTTTGTCTCAAAACAATGTCTAAACTAGGAAACAGTGCTGCATTTACCAGCAGGCTGAGTAGACTGGAGCCTAGGGCGGCAAATTTGGGGTCAATAGGGGTAAATAGTACAGTTGTTGGTCAGTAGGTAGTGATTGGTCATAATTTGAAAACTATATAACTATAAGACAATCTTTTGGTGACATAATTGTTTATTAACAGAAGAAAATTTTATATGCTTTTCTGTATTGGATACTATCCTCAACTTTGTTATAACTTAAAGTTTCATGTGTGTATTTAATTTATAAAATGAGCAGTCCGAGATTTACGTCATTTTAGACAGAAATGTACAAAAAGTAACCTTATTATTTCTAGATATTTTAATGATTTAAAAATGATTTTTGTGCTGATTTTTGACATTTATAAATAAATACAGGTTTAAATTATCTAAATAAAAAGTTTTTTGATAAAAATAAAGTACTGACTGTGAAAAATATAATAAGACAATAAATATCGCACCATAAACAGTTTTTATAGTGATTGATCATCCGACCAATTAGTATTTTGACGTTAGAGTAACTATGTGACAGTTATTCCTAGTGTGTTTAACCTACAAATAAGAGGACAAGAAAAATATTCAGTACACAATTTTAAAGCAATTAAAATCTATTCTAAATCGAAAAATCTATTTTACTTGAATTTATTTATGTATTTGTTATTGTAGTTAGTGAAAATACTAATTTATTTATTTCTAGGTTAAATACGCTAGTGTTAATATACATAAAATGGCAAATGTAAGAAAAGGTACAATTTTAAAACAATCGGAACACAGCCTGAATATATAAATATATTCAACCTTTCCGGAGCTTTATAACAATTACTGAGTCTTTTTAGGACTACCAAAACAAATATCGTGTGAAATATGCCAGTTATTTACTAGTTTTATAAAAAAATATACGGATAATCAAATTGAAGATGCTATTAATGCAGTTTAAAATGAGATGTCACAATGCACAGCTTCAAAAAAGTATGTATGCATGTATTGTTGGTTTGTAATTTCCAAACCAACAATTCAATTTAGACTTAGAAATGCATTCATCAAATCTACTACAGGTCTGTCTACTGTATTACGATGAAATGCAGAAGAGGACAGACCTAGTATGTTGGATAATTGATTGTCAATGAAGAGGATTTTCTAGAAGAAAGATCAATATACAAGCTATTGTCAAAGAATTTTTGGATCAAAGTAAATTAAAAAATCCCTTTTGTGACAATGTTCTAGGAAATGGGTGTTATAAAGCCTTTCTTAAAAGGACTCCGATTCTTATTGAAAGATTTCCAGAAAGAGCAACTAAAGCCAGCTCTTGTGTAAGTGAGAGTGATATTAAAAAGTGGTTGAGTGAAATATATGATTATTTATCAAAAATTAAATATTTAAACATATTAAAAGATCCGACTCGTGTTTCCAATGGTGATGAAACTTATTTTATGGTATGTCCAAAAAACATAATAGCCCTTCGTAGGGCACAAAATGTTTATGAAATTGATCACGGCTATTTCAAACTTAATGGAAAGACATGATCCAAAAAACAATGTTATATTTATGGCTTTTGTTGAGTGTCCTAAAAAGACACAGCAATTGTTATATAGCTCCGGAAAGGTTGAATATATTTATATATTCAGGCTGTGTTCCAATTGTTTTAAGTTTGTATGATTATCTTATCTTATTACGTAGGATGGTTTTACCAATTCGAAAAAAAAAACAAAAAGAAAAACGGAAAACTTTAGAAAAAAAAATCATAGAGTTGATTGAGGATCAAGAAAATATTGGTAGCAATTAAATGAATAACCATAGCATTAATTATAAATTTATGTTTGAATTGTTTTTTTTAACAATAATTAAATATTTTTCTTTTATTAGATCACTGGAGTGTTCATTACTGGAGTAATCACTAGTTCATAATAGTTTTTCATATTTTCAAATTACTTTTATTTATTATAAAGCGTCGACTAATTACTGTAAATCCACTAGACAATCACTACATTCTTATGATCGATAACTATCTTCTTTGATGAATCAAATATTTATTTTCTTATTTTCTATGAAATTTTAAATTTTTGATTCGGATTATTATTTAAATAGAAAAGTGACGCTTTTTACAATTACTATCACTATAATAATTCGTAAATTCATTTTATACAACCATGCAATTTATTGTTTTCATTGTTCGATTTCTAAAATGACCGATCACTGTACTGTTTACCCCTATTTTTTTTTCGTACAGAAATTAAAAAGATTCATTTTTATATACCCTAATGTAAATGTTATTAGGTCCACACAAACACCACCATAAAAACACGTTTCACCACATATTGTTGATTATTTTTTTTTACAATTTGCGTAGTAGTGGTTGGTCCGAAGCAGATCGAAGGGGCCAAGCTATTAGGGGCATACGCCGCGTAGTGGCATTAAGTCTGAGACAGACTTATATAGAACGGCGATTCAAACGAAAAAGCCGCCGAAAATAAAAGCCGACTCTGTTGATTGAGTCATGCAATTTTATTTATGTATTAATTTTGCTTCCTTTGTGTGGTATAGAGGGAAAAATAAAAAGTTCATTGATCCGAATAACGGAAATTATTGTATGATTTTGGAACTGTTAGCTGAATTCCATCCTTTTCTAGCGAGTCATGTTAACTATCTAAGACTAAAATTTTTATAAATTCGACTCAACGCTGGCAAAAGAATGAAATTGGAAAAGAGAAAACGCTAAAAAGAGTAAATTTGACACGTTGGTCAGCTAGAGAGGACGCATGTCCAGGAGTTTCTTGGCAGGAAGTTCTTAAAACTTTGGAATCAAAAGTTGCTAAAAAACATCACGTGATTAATGGACGACCCCTTACGTTTTATCTAAGTACAAATAAATTTTAACCGGTTTGGATGCCCTAATTCGGACCTTCAGGGCTACAAAATAAAATTTATACAGAAACAATTACAACATTATGAAATATTAAAAAAAAACTACAATTATAATAAAATAATAAGATTTTAAGATACATATTAGTAATTAATATATTTTTTTCTCTTAATTATATTGAAAACATTATTTTTACTGGTTAATTATTCGTCAAAGTGTCAGAAAACATGGCTCAAATTGACGCATGCGCACAAAAAAAAAATCAACTATGAAAAGGTCTTCTTCTTATTTCGAGTAGGCCTACTTTGGACCACGCTTGTTCAACTGTTGGGCTTTGACCTTTGCCCAGTATTGTCGCATCTTCTGCCGGTGTAACTCCTTTCTCTCTTCTGTCCAGGGGGTACCTTTCCTTCGAGGTTTTTCTTCTGTCCAGGGGGTACCTTTCCTTCGAGGTTTTTCCTGAAATCCACGGAGTTCCTTTAGGGTGCGTCTCACAGACTGTCTGTTTTTGAGAAAAGGTCTATTATATCAAGTCTCATCTCGCGAACGGAAGCGGCTAGCAAAATGTAATTTGGATAAGTTACACACTTTCAGACACACTTTGAAATTTTCCATTCACTTCATAAATATGCCGCATGTCATAGCACTGGTGGTGCCAATAAATACACGAAACTTGACTGCTCGAAGCCCATCTGCTCGTCAGGGCCGGCGCGACAAAATATGCCGCCTAAGGCGAATACAACTTTCGCCGCTCCCCATATGTGGGGGGGTTCATAATAAAAAAAATAATAAACCGATATATTTTTTATTTACTTAACAAATATGAAACAAATAAATAATTTGCTTTTACGTCTAATTCTAATTGAAAGACTGCTTTCATTTCAAAATCTGGATTAAAAAAATACCATAATACCATAATAACCATAATACCATAATAACATAAGTGCACCAATTAGCTTTCTAAAACTGACACACAAGAGTTCCTAAACTCCACATCTACTATGCTATCTTGAAGAGAGTCGTCTCTACTCGTCCCTCCTTATTTTAATTTATGTTATATATTATGATTTTTTACTGTAAACTAACCATTTCCTTTGTAATTTGTCCGCATTTCACATAATTCTTTCATAATGTACGTCCGAGAAATGTAGTTTATTCAAATATTGCGGAAAATTAGAACCTCTAATTTGAACGGAGCCTTTTTCTACTAATAATTGCTTCAATATACTTCAATTTTTCGAATCTGCTGGATCATCGGAAATGTTGTCAATAAAAGATTCTGGCTTAATTTTTTCATTTATTTCTCCTCTTCTAACTTCTTTATTTTCTTCTTCTCTTTTTGTCTCTGTCTTCTTTATTTGCCTTGCTTGTCTATCTTTTTTAATTTCTTCTTCTTTGTTTTCTTCTTTCTCTTCTTCATTTTCCTCCTGTCTAGTGGATTATGAAGATGACGACAAAATGAATGTTTCGAAGGTAGAACTAAGAATCGTTGAAAACTCGAACAATTTAATCAATTTTAAAAAGTAGAATACCGCACGAAAAAATCGCTGCTACACAAATATGGCGCCGTAAGGCGGTCGCCTGTCTGACCAGGCGCACGTGCCGGCACTGCTGCTCGTGAACTAGTTGACGAAATGATTTTAAGAAAATACCTTTACCAATATACTTCATAGAAATAGAACATAATAGCAACAACAAACATATCTATGATATCAAAAGCCTATTGCACTGCAGAGTCATCTTCGAACCACCAAGACCTAAGCGGGAAATTCCACAATGTGGCAATTGCCAAAAATATGGGCACACAAGAAAATACTGTTTTAGGAAACCGAAATGTATAAAATGTTTTGGAGACCATGCATCGTCTAATTGTAAGTGCGAACGTAAAGAAAGGCCGGACTCAGTTAAATGCGTACTTTGCAATGGCAACCATCCTGCAAACTATATAAGGAGCTCCAAAAAATCAAATATCCTACTCAACCAGCAAAACCCCAGAATAAACAGATAAGGCATAAGGCAAAACAGATAAGGCATATCAAACAGCAACCAGTCAAGTCTGGCACTTTAAGACAACAAAACCAACCATCATATAAGCAAGCATTAAAACCCAATAAACCTTCGCATGAACCAGCTGGCGAGCAAAGTCCAAATAAATTACCAAAAGTCCAAACAAATAATAATGACATGAAAGAAATCATGAATACTATGACACAAATAATGCAACAATTAACCTCAGTAACAAATCTTCTAATGGAAATCATGACCAAACTGACACATTCGACTCATTAAAAATAACCCGGTGGAATGCCAATGGGCTCTCACACCATGTCCCAGAAGTAGAGACATTTTTAAAAACAAACAAAATTGATATCTATCTTACTTGTATCTGAAACACATTTAAAAAAAAATTACCTAAAAACTTTCAATTACAAATTCTACCAAACAATGCATCCGGATGGCACGGCACACGGAGGATCCGCAATTCTCATTAATAGGGCTCGGATAAATATGCATTAAAAATTACAAAATATGTACATATAATATGGAGCAAAAAAATCTAAAATATGGAAAAAATATGGAGTTAAAAATAACAATAACTTTAAAGTATAGTTTAATGAAAACACAGATGAAATATGAAAAATAAATAAGTATAAAAAATAATAACAATTTTATTCGCCTTCCGTTTCATTAACATTTTTGAAATTATCGCAGTACACAATCACATACTTTTAAAATTTTTCAAAATTGGCTTTGTACTGGCACAATTCTGCAAGTAAGTGGGGCACGTCTAGGTTGTCTTCTCATCTTCCGCCCAGCATGCTGTTAATATTTTTTAGGGTATCAAATCCTTTATTTTTTTTCCAAAACATAACTTAATTTTTCTTTAACCCCGCCAGCAACGAGGCCTTCTGCTTCAGACTGGTTTTTTCTATTGTATTAATAATCTTCAGGTTGTCATTCAGTGATGCAGAAGGATTTTCTAGTGCCTTTATCTGGTGTGATAAAAAACAATCATTGCTTTTTGTGTAGACCAAATCGTTACGCAGAGTCTCATCTTCAAGAAGTTCTTTTGAGACTAAAATACTAACAGCCTCGTCTTCTAATTCATAAATAATTGTTTTGATTTCATTCAAATGTTGAGTGTAATATTCAACTGCTGTCTGTCATCCATGTACCCCAGCGTGTCAGCACAGGCTCCGGCGGCAAAAGAAGGTTTTTACATCTCTTTAAATTTGGTGATCCTGTCTGATGCTTTCGAAAAGATTTTCTTTCTATTTGATACTAAACTATCAACATTTTTAAACCTTATGTATTCGGGACCTTATGTATTCGGCTAATCTATTTATAACATGAGCTATGCTCGTTACATGGATCATTTTGGGATATAAAACTTTAAAATCAAAAGCTGCTTTAACCATATAAGGAACAGCATCCGCAAGTAACAGGAAAACTTGTTCATGTTTAATTCCATTAGAGCACAAAACACACATAGCACCATTAAAAAGTTTCGCTGATGTTTGTTGGTTGCATTTAGGAAGTTATTCACACGCCAATAAAAATGATTTGCTGGATCTGTCTTCAAATAGACGACCAATATGGGGGCCATCTTGAATATCTTCACGAATCAAAGCTAAACAATCTTCATTAATACCACTTACAAAAATTTTCCTTAAATTCATTCTTCCTTGTAATATTTACCTTATGTAAATGTATGCAGTAGATACGTGTTGCGATTAAAAAACATAGCTCAGTCGATACAGATTTTTCACAGACTTTACAAAACAATACTTTCTCATCTGTACTCCACGATTGATTTCGAAAATCTTCGATATATTTTTCCAATTTGAACCGCAATAGTTGTTTATTCTTGGGCATTTTTACTCAAATAAGTAGAGGTTTAAATATTTAAATTTTCTATTTGTATCGCGATTTCTATTTGTATTCCGCTCACAATGGACTTGTTATTCTTGGCAAAAAAATTACCAAATGGTTTGTAAATATACCAAAAAGTTCGTAAAAATTATTTTAATTAAATAAAAAGGAGTAAAAATTATGCCTTCGAATTTGTTCAATGCACTAATTCTGTTCTCATAAAAAAATTTTAAACGATATGCGAGTAGCAGCTGTACACTTATATTAGATGAAAGTACAGTATAATCTCGGTAATTCGGGCGTTGGTTAATCGGACGACACGTTCAGTAATCCGGCGGTCTGGAGACTTCCCTCACCACCACTGTTTCTGATAATCGGGCAGTTCTCTGGTCCCATATGTGTCGGATTATCAAGATACTGTACAGACATTTCTGTTCAAAAATTATTAATTTTATATTTTAAATTTCTAATGTAAAATGAATTTACCTACAAAACATAATTTGGAGGTATTTTGAAGCTAACACATGTAGACTAGTGCTTCTATTTTGGAAAAAATCGGTATTTTTGCAAGAAGTTTAATCTAGACATTCAAAAAATGGTTATGTTTACATCGGGCGGAGTAAGTGTTATGCTAGGACGGAAAAATGGAGTGGCGGCGCTTCTCAAAAAGGAAATACCTCATCTTACTGAACAACATTGCGTGGCGCACCGATAAGATTTGGGTTTGGATGATACATGGAAACATGTATATCTTATGCAAGATATTGAGACTTTCCTTAGGACAGTTTACACTATATTCAGTACAATCCTTGTCGTCCAGCCATATTAACAAAATGTGCCCGAAACTTTCATATTCCCGCCTTTAAAATACGGCGTACGCGCATGCGCTTAACTGGCCGTAAAAAGATCTATACAGAACACATTTATACACCAAATGAGCACGACTAATGAAATCTACATCCATGAGTACAAATAGTACAACTTTTTGTTATTCAAATATTAAAAACTTGATCAATTTACCATTTGACTTTTTTTTAATTTGACAATTGACTCAAGGGTGTTCCTTCAAAAACATTCACTTCCCCAAAAACGTTTGCAATCACTTGCAATACTAACATTTAAAAATGTCTCCAAGCCTCAATGTCAACCAAAACCCATTGAAATAAAAGAAAACACTCGTGTTGAATAAAAATAAAAAATATTACTCTTTACGCTGATACTTCTCACAATGGATTGACTACATCTGAAGTAATTTAAACCTTTCATCTTTAATTTACATCCATTGTTGTATTCTGCAGAAATGCCGGGAACGAATGCACCGCCCAGGACTGCACCCCACGCGATCCAAATCGTGGCCGCCAGCAAAAAGCATAAATTCAAACTGGAGGAGTCCAAACTGACCAAAGTCCTGATGCAAGAAGAGGTCAGAAACCGGAACGTGGTCGTCATCTCCGTCGCCGGAGCTTTTAGGAAAGGGAAATCGTTTATTTTGGATTTCTTCCTCAAGTACCTCAATTTTAAGGTAATTATAAAATTTGGAATACAGACTCATTGATAAGGCTATTAATATAGTTTATTCTTAAACATGTTGATAAGACTATTAATAGTTTATTCTTAAACTTGTCGATAAGACTATTAATAGTTTATTCTTGATAAGACTAGTTGATTTGCTCTATGACTGACGAATATACTCGTCATCGCTCGATTTTCTCGACACATAAGTTTCCGATTTCAGAAACGGCCGCCACAGCTAAGTGGTTAAATGCGGGATATAATTGGTAAATGTAAGTTGCACTCATATTTACTTGGACATAGATTTGTGACGGTGCTAAATATAATATATTAACTATAGTTCATTATTTTAAGAATGCAGTACAGAAAAGATAGGGCTTATTTGACCTTGTTCTCTGATTGGCTTAAATCGAGGAGAAGTTCACACCGACGATATTTACTTCTCCATCTCAACCTCTTTTCTCTCTTTCTTTTCACATACATTTGAAGCTGTTAGTTGTCAATGACTGCCGTGTCACTTCACAATTGTCATCTGATCTGTGTTGGTTTCATTTAGATTTTTTGTGTTTTTCTCCATTTATTTGTTAGTATTGTATAAGTTATTAAATAATATTAAGATATTCAATCAAACCATTAATACATTAGCAATTTTATATTCAAGTAACCTTATTTGAATTTAGCGCTAAAATTTGTATCTAGATTGAACATTTATCATAGTGTAAAACAGGTTTCTAGTTACTGCATTCTTAAAAAAAATGGACTATAGTAAGTTTTAAGGAATGTTTATACCCACCTTGTTATATGTACGTGCCATACGATAATAATAATAATTTGTAGATTTACTAGTACTACTAGTTACTATATTAATAATCAGAATCGTAAATTTATTTGAATAATTTTGAGTGTAAAATGTTGGAAAGTCTTAAATATTAATTGTAATTGTGTTTAGTATGTTAAAGCTTTGGACGATCACGATTGGCTGGGACCGGAAGATGTGCCGCTGGAAGGGTTCACCTGGAGGGGAGGAAGCGAGCGGGAAACCACGGGCATCCAAATGTGGTCCGAAATATTTTTAGCCGAAATTAACGATGAAGAGGTGAAAAACTTGTCACGCAAAAAACATTTTCTGTATGGAATTCTTTCTTGTAGGTAGCAATAATCCTTCTGGACACTCAAGGGACGTTCGACAGCGAGAGCACCGTCAAGCAGTGTGCGACGATCTTCGCTTTAAGCACCATGCTCAGCTCCGTTCAAGTTTTTAATTTATCACAAAATATTCAAGAGGATGATTTGCAACATTTACAAGTAAACCAGTTTTACATTTTGCGCCAATTATATTAACGCAAATGTTATTTATATTTCTACTTTTAACAGTTGTTTACGGAATATGGAAAACTGGCTTTGGCAGATTCCGGAGAGACTCCCTTCCAGAAGCTCCAGTTCCTCGTGAGGGACTGGAGCTATCCATACGAGGCGGATTACGGCTCAGCCGGAGGCAAACAGATCTTGGACAAACGCCTGGCCATGGACAAAGACCAACACCGCGAACTCTACGACTTGAGGCAGCTCATTAAAAAATGTTTCAGCGACATTTCTTGCTTTCTAATGCCCCATCCCGGTCTTAATGTGGCCACTTGTCCAACATTTGACGGAAAATTAAAAGGTAAAAAATAAGCAGACTATAGAGTTTACTGAAGATATATGAAAGTCACTCCGCCGCGTATAAAGAAGTTTAAACGCTTAGTTCTAAAATTGTTTTGTTATTGTCTTTTTATTAAAAATATTTTTCTTTGTTGTAGATATATCAGATGATTTCAAAAAATATTTGAAAATCTTAGTACCCATGCTGTTAGCACCAGAAAACTTAAGCGTAAAGAAAATCAACGGACAGAAAGTTAAAGCCCAAGATCTCGTGCAATACTTCAAAGCTTACATTCAAATGTACAGCGGAGACGACTTACCCGAACCCAAATCCATGTTAATTGTAAGAGACGATTCTCAAAATCTGTTTAGGGGTCGTCCATTAATTACGTGATGATTTTTAGCAACTTTTTAAGAAATCCCCCACCCACCCTGTGATACGTGGTGAGGTTTTAGGTTAACCCCCCCCCCTGCCTAAAATCACTTGTATTTTTTTGATACAAGTCGCGCGCCGGTTTTTGGTTTAAAAATCGCGCGTTCAATGAAAAAATAAATACACGTGATATGCCACTACACACACACACACACCTCCCCCATGTGATATTTCGTGATTCTTCACAACCTCACGTGATTAATGGACGATCCTTTATTGCCTGTAACTGTAATAATAAATATTTGTGATATTTAGGCTACAGCCGAAGCGAACAATTTAGCAGCGAAAGCGACCGCTGTGGACATGTACAATAAGATGATGCAGGACGTTTGTGGCGGCAACAAACCGTTCATCAGTGCCGAAACGCTCGATCTGGAACACGTGCGGGTTAAGGACAAGTGCGTCATGTTTTTCGCGACGAAGAAGAAGATGGGCGGCAAAAAGTACAGTCAAAAGTACGAAGAACAATTGTTGACGGTAAAGGGAGGAGTGCAATAAGCTCGGCACTAAATTACATTTGAAATTTGCTTTGTTTAGGAGCTCGATGACGCGTATGCGGCGTGCAAGGCGCACAACGACAGCAAGCATGTATTCAAGGCGGCCAGGACGCCGGCGGTCTTCTTCGCCATCGCCGTTCTGTGTTACATAACGTCTGGAGTCTTCGGGCTGGTCGGGATGTATTCGCTTGCTAATCTATTTAATATGGCCATGGGCCTGTCCTTCATCACTCTCTGTCTATGGGCTTACATAAGGTAAATTTATAATTTAGTTAATTAGGGAATGTCTTTTCTAGTCGGTTGCGTGCAACCGACTTTTTGATTTTAGGTAGACTTCCGAGCAAAGCGGCTCTGGCGTCACTAACGCAGCGCCAAAGCCGCCGACTAATCAATCGCCAGATTATCAAGATTATACTGTAAAGGTAGACTTCCGAGCAAAGCGGCTCTGGCATTACTAACGCAGCGATACTGACGCGGCGACATAGCGATAGTATTATGCAGTATGAAAATGTATGAGGCGTCATACGAGCGCAGCTCCATTGACGCGCTATGCGTCAGTATCGCTGCGCTCGAATGGCACCTCATACATTTTCATAGTGCATAATACTATCGCTATGTCGCCGCGTCAGTATCGCTGCGTTAGTAACGCTTTGCTCGTTAGTCTACCTTTACAGTATAATCTTGATAATCCGGCGATTGGTTAGTCGGGCACGTTCAGTAATCCGGCGCTCTGGGGAAGCACGTGTCTTTTCTTTCCGCTGTCCCGCGTCAGATATAAACCTCGCGCACAGCTGAAATAAAGTCAAAACGGACACACTTATACTCTGAAATCTTGATTCGCGATTCTGACCAAGGTAACTCTTCTCTACAATTGTCTACGGAAATTTTACAAGAGCTTTGTGTTTCGCTGACAAACGAAGACATAGCTTGGCTTCAAGGCACAAGCGACAAAAATTTTCATTCTTTTTCTGACAAAGAAATCTTCAGTCTAATTTGTTCCACGGTTGACGATAAGGCTAACGATGACTTGAATGTTTGCGAACTGTAGCAAACGGTTACGCGTTTAAAGTATGTAAAATAGTTATTGTTTTGTTTTAATCTTGATAATCCGGCGGTTGTCTGGTTCCATATGTGTCGGATTATCAAGATTATACTGTATTATTGAATTAAAGAAAGTTTGATATTAATAATGTTTGTATTATTTTCAGATATAGTGGTCAATATACGGACGTGGGAACATGGCTGGACGAACTAGCAATATTCGCGTGGGAAAATGTAAGAATATTTTCGTCAATAGCCTTGATGTGTATAATTCTGTATAATATGAGTGACCCTTTTCTGAAAATGCTGAGCGAGCTCGAGCATTCGCTGCTTTCCTCCAATTTCGTTTAGTAAAGTGGAGCAGCGGTTTTTAGTTTCATTTTGCGAACGAATTCTGGGAGGAAGAAAGTGTATTTTTGGGCAAATTTCGTATATACTATTATTTCGTTTAGAGCAAAATATAGTCCATTTGTCTCATTTTGACCGAGCAATAATCAACAAAGATAATCTTCAATCTATACAATAGATTATAGATTTTATGGATTCAAAAAACAATAATATATTACAAAAATATAAGTAGGTCATATATCTATAGATCTTATTTCAATCTAGTCAGTTATTTAGAATGTGTTAATCCTAGTCGTACTAGTCATTAGAATAAAAAGAGTTTATATAGTTTTAGATGCAAAATTCTTAAATTTTGTTCTTTAATTAATCAATTTAGACAATTAATATTCTGTTTTTTTTTTAAGTTTTATAAGGCTCCTAAATTATTTAAATTAGGATTTAGATTAGTTTTACATTAAAAATTGTCATTTTTTTGTTCTTTGTTTGATTATATTAGATAATTAATATTACTTTTTTTAACATTCTATAAAGTTACTAAATTATTTAAATTAAAATTTGGATAGTTTTAGATTCAATATTAAATTGTGTTCTTTGTTTAATTGGGCAAATGAAATTAGACAATTCTGTTTTTGTTTGAATTGGAATTAAGATAGTTTTAGATTCAAAATTCTCAATTTTTTGTTGTTTTTAATTATATTAGACAATTAAGGCCGATTCTCATATGCGACACTCAGCTACGCGACATCGCCTGTCAAATAATGATTACATTGTATTAAATGGACACGTTCTCACTATGGCTACGCGACGTGCCCATTTAAAACAATGTTTATTATTATGTTTGAAACAATGTTTACTTTTTTTATTATTTGAAAGGCGGTGTCGCACGACGTCGCGTAGCTGAGTGTCGCGCATATGGGAATCGACCTTTATATTATATATTCTTGTTTTTTAATATTCTATAAAGTTACTCAATTAGTTACATTTTAACTTCTATAAGAATATTGTCTAAATTAAGATTTGTATAAAAGTAAAAACAATATTATTAATTGGTGCGAACTAGAATTTTATCAGGATTTTTTTAAAATTGCAATTTTGATTCGGAAAATACTAAAAATAGCATTTTTTTTTACTGATTTCTGCGGCTGTCGCCACCCTTCGCCCCCACTTTCCATATTCTCCTATCAAGAGATTGTTCGTCGGTTAATTTTCTTGTTGCCATCGCTTCATCTATTCCATCCCTCCAGCTTCTTCTAGGTCTTCCTCTCTGGCAGTATCCATTCCAACACTTTCCTAGCCCATCTATTCTCATACATTCTTTTTGTGTGACCGCATCAAGTCAGTTATTTTTTCTCAACTTCATCTGAAATATTCTTTTCCCTGCCCACCCATTCTATTTCGGATCTCGTTTCTCACTCTATCCCTCCGCGACACTTCACAGCTTCTTCTTAAAAAATTCTTTGCAGTTGCAAGTTGTTTTCTCTTCAGTGTTTCTGTTATATCCCATACTTCTGCTTCATACGTTATCACACTTTGATGAATACTTTCATATAGTCGCTTTTTTGTTATTCTCCTTATATTCTTTTCACAGAGCATTGATTTTAGGGCTTCTATAGTTTTTCTACCTTTATTATTCCTTTCTGTTATGTCATCCCTGCTATTGACCTCTTTGTTAAATACAACTCCTAGGTATTTGGACTTTTCTACTCCTTTTATGAATTGGTTTTCTAAGAGATTATTCTGGTTGTTTACCTATTGCCAGGTATTCGCATTTATTCGTGTGCATTGATAGACCACCTTTTTCGTATCCCTCTTTGAGTGTTCTGACCATATACCCCAAATCGTCTTCATCCTCTTCTATTACAACCTGATCGTATCAAGTATCAACTATATAGCGTTTCATCTCTCACTCTCACGTACAAGTTACTCGGACGTGTATGTGCTGACACTGCAACGGTGTTACCACTTGTGCCGACAACTATAACCGAATGGAAAAATCTAGATTATTATAATTTTTTTAATGTTTATCCCACAGGGTTGGTCTGTTATAAACACAACTAATTAATTTTTCAATATCCATAGTCGTTTAGGTAGATAACAATAAAATTTAACGATAAATACACTCAATTTGCACTGTAGTCGTTGGACTGGCGAGAAATCCCAACAAGTTTGGATCATCGTGATGATCGGCCTTTTTCGGGCGTCATCGGACGATGACAGTCGTGTTTGTATACGCGCTCTCTTTCTGTTTTTTTTTTTCATTCAATTTCATTCAATCGTCGTCGTCGCCCGAGCAAACTTCGGCCGATCACGGATTAGGTGTACGCGAGCCATAAGGGATCGGTCGAGGTATATTTTCAAAATAGTGGGTGATAGACAGACTGGCTGAGTCCCTTGGAGGTCTTAAAACTATCTGTCAGGCCTGTTCCTAGCTTCACTCTTGCAGAATAGTCCTTATAGTAGTTTTTAGTGGCCTGTAGTAGAATCGGTCTGAACTCTAGTTTGTCCATTCTTTCCAATAGCTGTGATATAAGGACGATATCGTAAGCCTTTTCTAGATCAGTAAGGGTTATATGCGTTTTTCTGCCTCTTTGCATACGCTTCTCCAAGGCTATTTTAGGGGTGAAAAGGTTGTCTATTGTTGGGCGACTCGCTCGAAATCCAACCTCTGTTAAGTTGGCAGAACCAACTCGGAAAAAAAAATCCGCGACGGCACATAATAATCCGCTTTTTATCCGCTAACGATTGTAAAAAGAAAAAAAATTCCCGCTCTTCCCATTTCCCGGGAAAATGGGGTCGCGCTAACTTAACAAAAAGTTAGCGGTACCCATTCTAAAAATAATTATATTGAGAAAATAATTGCACCGGAATTATCCGCTTTTTATCCGCTAACGATTGTAAAAAGAAAAAAATTTCCCGCCCTTCCCATTTCCCGGGAAAATGGGATCCCGCCAACTTAACAAAAAGTTAGCGGGAACCATCGTAAAAATAATTATATGAGAAAATAATTGCATCGGAATTATCCGCTTTTTATCCGCTAACGATTGTAAAAAGAAAAAAAATTCCCACATAATAAGCGGGTTATTATGTGCCTTCGCGGATTTATTTTTTCCGAGTTGGTTCTGCCAACTTAACAGAGGTCGAAATCCATCAGGTTCTATTAAGGTCTTCAGTATACGAGAATATATTCTAACTATTGTAGGAATGACAGCGATTCCCCAGAAATTATGTGTGTCATTTCGTATCATGTATGGCTGTGATATATGATATTCGTTAGGCTTTTGGAATATCTGCACCATTTAGACACCGCTCAAATAAATTCTTCAACATAACCTTCAGTTTTTCAAGGCAAAATCGTACAAATTCCGGGTGTATTCCTTCAAGTTCTGGGGATCTTCTAAGTTAGTTCTTAGTCGTTGTGATTGCTTTCTTTAAGAGGGATATAACTAGTTTCAAGGTTTCCCCATCGATGTGGTGTGGTTAATTTTCTTCTACATACTGTCTCCTTGTTTCTGTTAACAATTTTGAAAAATTATCTACCCATCCTTCCTTGGAGATGTTATTACGTGAATCCAGCGGCGGTTAGAACCGCCTCATAGTACTTATAGTACCGCCTATATTTTAGTCAACGTATTCGCACTTTTTGAGGCACGAGCCGTTTTTCTTGTCACACTTTCTTCTCTCTTTGATGTCAGGGTCTCCCGTCTGGATAAGCTTTTGATATATTTATTTCTTTTCTGTTATTCGTTTTTCTATTTCTCTATGCCGCCAATATGGTTTGCTCTTCAGATCCGTCGTCCCTAAAGATTCAATCGCAGCTTCCTTTATGCATTGTGTAATATGTTCATATTCGGTTTCTGTACTCCTTTGTTGTTGCACCAATTTCTGTTCTAATCGTCTTTGGTAAAGAAACTTTGTACTGTCGTGTTCAAAACTTTCCATGTCAAATATTTTTACACCTTCTCGTTGTTCAGATCCCCGCTATAAAAATTTCATGATAATTTGGAATTTGTTCAATAGACCTTTTTACTGTTAGTTAAGCGCATGCGCATCTGTCAAGTTTGAAAGGCGGGAATATGAAAGTTTCGGGCAAATATTAAGGTTATATGTCATAAAATTTGGGTAACCTAATATGGTATAACATGGCGGAAATTTACGCATGCGCACAAAAAAAAAATCAACTATGAAAAGGTCTATTATATTTCGTTCGTCCTGTTCGAATTTATCTTCCTCTTGGGCCTTACTTTTGGGCCGTCATCGGTGCATATAATCCAATCAGTATTATGTGGCTTCCTCTAATTTGTATGGTCATTTTAATAACGCGTTCGTCAACCGCCGGTTCCCATAATTTTATGTATCTTTGTAATCTTTTGTGTATCATAATAGATACCCCAATTTAGTATTGTAAGAATCAAAATTGCAATTAAGAAAAAATCACGATTAAAAATAAAATTGTAAGAAGCACTTATTCTTTCAATCTGTACTAAATTAGTTCTTATTTGCTTTTTGTTACTTTTAGAAAATTCTAAAAAAAATTCTTTCTTTGAATTTTTTGGTTTGTTAAATATTTTTTTTTCTATTTTGCGTCTGTAATGCACTCATAACAACACTCACATGCGTACGGTTATGGCTCGCCGAGTGCGACACAATTTTCATAATATGTATAAGTACGCGATTTTTTAATTTAGAAATGGCATAATAGGTCGCAAAATAGAGAAATACTATAAAAAACTCGTTCTTAAGGCGTTTTTCAGCACTTGTCCATTTGAAAACTCGCTACGCTCGTCGTTTTCCAAACTTGGATGCGTGCTGTAAAATCGCGCTTACTGAACTCATCCTTTAATATACTATTACATTATTTATTTGTTATTAATAATTTTATTTATTACAACAACAAACTGGAAATAATCAATTTCAAAATAATCAGCTGACAATTCATCTCGCTATAACCTGAGATTCTGAACCAGGCAAAATTGTTTATACTGACAATCCAACTCATTAAATATCCTCCAATCAAATAGCTCTTACCTGCGGTTCAAAACCAATCAAAACTGATTATACAAAATAGTATATTGTGTAACTAGGGCGATAAGCTGTCAATTGGCCTCGAGGGCGAAATTGAGCTTGAGAGGGCAATTGACAATACCGCCCGTGTCGCGGATAGTATTTTTTATTACTCATGCGAGGGGACGTATCTTGCAAGTTTAGGGTCCATCCACAAAAACAGATAAGAAACGGAGAATTTGGTTTTTTTAATTGTCTCCGGTGGTGTGGAGTCGTCATAAGAACTCTCATCAGTCTCTGGTATCACCATTTACACTCATTTTAAAACTTTTTTAATATTGAGGTTTTGATTGTATTTATTTTATTTATTCAATTGTTTTTTTGTTTGTAAATGTAACTTAACTATCCAGCGATTTTTATTGAATATTTGCGTGCGATACGCAAGTTATGTGGTAATAATTGAATTGATTAAAGCAAACATTTTTCGCATTAAAAAACGTGCGCCAAGATTTTTAACGCATGAGTAATAAAAAAATAAATTAAGCTCCTGTCAAAAATTTCGAAATTTAAATGTCGAATGTGTTATAAGCCATCATATTTTGGGGGGCATCACCACAACTAGAGGTTGTCTTTAGGGCGCAAAAGACGGGTAGTACGGTCTATGATGGGTATCTCTAGATCAACTTCTTGTAGGCCATACTCCAGAAACCTTAACCTTCTAACGGTTCCCTCTATATATATATATATATATATATATAGATATATATATATATATATATATATATATATATATATATATATATATATATGTCTTGTCTGTCTAGTCTTGTCTGTCTAGTCTAGTCTATATTGTCTTGTTTATTTATTCTTGTCTGTCTAATCAATTCAAATCAACTCAAATTTATTTGCATTAAGATATATACGAAATAAATACAAGCTACGTCATAAAATCGTTGATGTTGTATAAACATATATCAATCAGGTATTTTTTAAGTTTCTGGCGAAATAATCTAAAGGAAGTTTCGTCTTGTAGGTGAATTGGTAATTTTTCGAAAATATGGGATCCTATATGAGAGGGTGCCTTGCTACATATAGTTAAGTTAGCGAATGGGGTTCGTTTGAGATTCCTGCCTCTTGTATTGTAAGCGTGATGAACCTTAATTTATGTAAGCGTGATGAACCTAAATATATATATATATATATATATATATATATATATATATATATCTGGGTGGCTTGTTTCATTTTCAAAAATAAACACCGCTTACCAAAAAATTAAGGTTCATCACGCTTACAATACAAGAGGCAGGAATCTCAAACGAACCCCATTCGCTAACTTAACTATATGTAGCAAGGCACCCTCTCATATAGGAACCCATATTTTCGAAAAATTACCAATTCATCTACAAGACGAAACTTCCTTTAGATTATTTCGCCAGAAACTTAAAAAATACCTGATT
Organism: Phosphuga atrata; assembly: GCA_944588485.1. Classification (NCBI taxonomy): domain Eukaryota; kingdom Metazoa; phylum Arthropoda; class Insecta; order Coleoptera; family Silphidae; genus Phosphuga; species Phosphuga atrata. The sequence goes on from OX155892.1 coordinate 102,027,664, forward strand.
GATATATGTTTATACAACATCAACGATTTTATGACGTAGCTTGTATTTATTTCGTATATATCTTAATGCAAATAAATTTGAGTTGATTTGAATTGATTAGACAGACAAGAATAAATAAACAAGACAATATAGACTAGACTAGACAGACAAGACTAGACAGACAAGACTAGACAGACAAGACTAGACAGACAAGACTAGACAGACAAGACTAGACAGACAAGACTAGACAGACAAGACTAGACAGACTAGACAGACAAGACTAGACAGACAAGACTAGACAGACAAGACTAGACAGACAAGACTAGACAGACAAGACTAGACAGACAAGACTAGACAGACAAGACTAGACAGACAAGACTAGACAGACAAGACTAGACAGACAAGACTAGACAGACAAGACTAGACAGACAAGACTAGACAGACAAGACTAGACAGACAAGACTAGACAGACAAGACTAGACAGACAAGACTAGACAGACAAGACTAGACAGACTAGACAGACAAGACTAGACAGACAAGACTAGACAGACAAGACTAGACAGACAAGACTAGACAGACAAGACTAGACAGACAAGACTAGACAGACAAGACTAGACAGACAAGACTAGACAGACAAGACTAGACAGACAAGACTAGACAGACAAGACTAGACAGACAAGACTAGACAGACAAGACTAGACAGACAAGACTAGACAGACAAGACTAGACAGACAAGACTAGACAGACAAGACTAGACAGACAAGACTAGACAGACAAGACTAGACAGACAAGACTAGACAGACAAGACTAGACAGACAAGACTAGACAGACAAGACTAGACAGACAAGACTAGACAGACAAGACTAGACAGACAAGACTAGACAGACAAGACTAGACAGACAAGACTAGACAGACAAGACTAGACAGACAAGACTAGACAGACAAGACTAGACAGACAAGACTAGACAGACAAGACTAGACAGACAAGACTAGACAGACAAGACTAGACAGACAAGACTAGACAGACAAGACTAGACAGACAAGACAAGACAGACAAGACTAGACAGACAAGACTAGACAGACAAGACTAGACAGACTAGACAGACAAGACTAGACAGACAAGACTAGACAGACAAGACTAGACAGACAAGACTAGACAGACAAGACTAGACAGACAAGACTAGACAGACAAGACTAGACAGACAAGACTAGACAGACAAGACAAGACTAGACAGACAAGACTAGACAGACAAGACTAGACAGACAAGACTAGACAGACAAGACTAGACAGACAAAACTAGACAGACAAGACTAGACAGACAAGACTAGACAGACAAGACTAGACAGACAAGACTAGACAGACAAGACTAGACAGACAAGACTAGACAGACAAGACTAGACAGACAAGACTAGACAGACAAGACTAGACAGACAAGACTAGACAGACAAGACTAGACAGACAAGACTAGACAGACTAGACAGACAAGACTAGACAGACAAGACTAGACAGACAAGACTAGACAGACAAGACTAGACAGACAAGACTAGACAGACTAGACAGACAAGACTAGACAGACAAGACTAGACAGACAAGACTAGACAGACAAGACTAGACAGCCAAGTCTAGACAGACAAGACTAGACAGACTAGACAGACAAGACTAGAGAGACAAGACTAGACAGACTAGACAGACAAGACTAGACAGGCAAGACTAGACATACAAGACTAGACAGACAAGACTAGACAGACAAGACTAGACAGACAAGACTAGACAGACAAGACTAGACAGACAAGACTAGACAGACAAGACTAGACACACAAGACTAGACAGACAAAATTAGACAGACAAGACTAGACAGACAAGACTAGAGAGACAAGACTAGAGAGACAAGACTAGACAGACAAGACTAGACAGACAAGACTAGACAGACAAGACTAGACAGACAAGACTAGACTGACAAGACTAGACAGACAAGACTAGACAGACAAGACTAGACAGACAAGACTAGACAGACTAGACAGACAAGACTAGACAGACAAGACTAGACAGACAAGACTAGACACACAAGACTAGACAGACAAGACTAGACAGACAAGACTAGACACACAAGACTAGACAGACAAAATTAGACAGACAAGACTAGACAGACAAGACTAGAGAGACAAGACTAGAGAGACAAGACTAGACAGACAAGACTAGACAGACAAGACTAGACAGACAAGACTAGACTGACAAGACTAGACAGACAAGACTAGACAGACAAGACTAGACACACAAGACTAGACAGACAAGACTAGACAGACAAGACTAGACAGACAAGACTAGACGCACAAGACTAGACAGACAAGACTAGACAGACAAGACTAGACAGACAAGACTAGAGAGACAAGACTAGAGAGACAAGACTAGAGAGACAAGACTAGAGAGACAAGACTAGACAGACAAGACTAGAGAGACAAGACTAGACAGACAAGACTAGACAGGCAAGACTAGACAGACAAGACTAGACAGACTAGACAGACAAGACTAGACAGACAAGACTAGACAGACAAGACTAGACAGACAACACTAGACAGACAAGACTAGACAGACAAGACTAGACAGACAAGACTAGACAGACAAGACTAGACAGACAAGACTAGACAGACAAGACTAGACAGACAAGACTAGACAGACAAGACTAGACAGACAAGACTAGACAGACAAGACTAGACAGACAAGACTAGACAGACAAGACTAGACAGACAAGACTAGACAGACAAGACTAGACAGACAAGACTAGACAGACAAGACTAGACAGACAAGACTAGACAGACAAGACTAGACAGACAAGACTAGACAGACAAGACTAGACAGACAAGACTAGAGAGACATGACTAGACAGGCAAGACTAGACATACAAGACTAGACAGACAAGACTAGACAGACAAGACTAGACAGACTAGACAGACAAGACTAGACAGACAAGACTAGACAGACAAGACTAGACAGACAAGACTAGACAGACAAGACTAGACAGACAAGACTAGACAGACAAGACTAGACACACAAGACTAGACAGACAAGACTAGACAGACAAGACTAGACACACAAGACTAGACAGACAAAATTAGACAGACAAGACTAGACAGACAAGACTAGAGAGACAAGACTAGAGAGACAAGACTAGACAGACAAGACTAGACAGACAAGACTAGACAGACAAGACTAGACAGACAAGACTAGACAGACAAGACTAGACAGACAAGACTAGACAGACAAGACTAGACAGACAAGACTAGACAGACAAGACTAGACAGACAAGACTAGACAGACTAGACAGACAAGACTAGACAGACAAGACTAGACAGACAAGACTAGACAGACAAGACTAGACACACAAGACTAGACAGACAAGACTAGACACACAAGACTAGACAGACAAGACTAGACAGACAAGACTAGACAGACAAGACTAGAGATACAAGACTAGAGAGACAAGACTAGACAGACAAGACTAGACAGACAAGACTAGACACACAAGACTAGACAGACAAAATTAGACAGACAAAACAATTCAGAAGAGACTAGACAGTCAAGATTAGGCTGTCAAGACTAAACAGACAAGACTAAATAGACAAAACAGGCAAGACTAAACAAGACAATACTAGACAGACAAGACTAGACGAATTAGACGGACTAGACAGACTAGCCTATACAGTATCTAGTCTTCTCTACCTAGTCATTCTAGTTCATCTAATCTGCTCTGTATAGACTCATTTTACTTGTTGTGACTATTTAGCGTATGCATGCAGATGGCGCTCCGCAGACAGAGCATCTTTAGTTGAAGAAACTATAAATTTTTTAAGAGTTTTCAGTAAAGGTTGCCAGTTGCTGCAACAAGGCCACAAGTTTACGGTTATCGCGATTTTAACTAAATTTCTCAAATGCATTGTCAACAGTCAGTGTGATTATAGATTTCGAAGAAGCAATACTTTTATTACGTCAACGGTGGCACTTTATGCTTACTTTTCCCAGGCTTTCTTTCCTAGGCGATTAGAAACCCAAATCCCAGATTGCACGATATTTCCTCGATAAATTCTTATTTGATCAAATTATCTTCTTGATTTCTTTCGTCATGTTGGTTTCCTTCCATTTTGTATTGATAGTTTTGTATTGGGAACGTCAGACGTGTGAGCAGAACGATACCTTGAGCAAGACGGGACGGGAGGGATTGAAATCGCTCGAAGCGTTGCAATTGCCGACTGGCGAAATCAGCAATTTGACGCAAATAGTTGAAAATTGACAGTTGCTAGTTGCGTCAATTTGTAACTGATTCTGTCATCGAGTGCAGCAACCGAAAACTGTTGTCGATTATCGAAACTTGCAACTAGAGTTTCGATTATCATTTGATGATATTTGATGATGATTAGCAAGCTAGGTCTGCGCAGTTTCTTTATGTTTAGTATATATAAAAAGTATATAAATATATTTAGTATATATAAAAAGCGAGTTGTGTGTTGTTACAATACGGAGATCAAAATTGCTCTGTCTGCTTAACGCCTAGGAGTGTGATAATAACAACGAAACTAGATTCAACATCGGAACCAAACTGAAATTTCCAAACGTTCTCATCGCGTTTTGTTGCAATAATCACACTCTTTTAACACATTCGACATTTCAATTTCGAAATTTTCGACAGGAACTTAATTGAATTTTTATTACTCATGCATTAAAAGTACTATCTTGGCTCACGTTTTTTAGTACGAGAAATGTCACTTTTGGTTGTATTACCACATAACTTGGGTAGCGCACGCAAATATTCAATATCGCTAGGTTACATTTAAAAAAAAACGCAATCAAGACGTCAATATTAAAAAAGTTACGTGAAAGTGACAGAAATTTTTTTTTATTACAAAATAAAAATTAAAGAAAACGTTTTAAACTGAGTGTAAATTCTATGGTGATACCAGAGACTGAGGAGAGTTCTTATGACGAATCCACACCACCGGAGACAATTGAAAAAACAAATTCTTCATTTTTGAATCTATATTTTTTGGATGGCACCTTGATCCCAAACTTGTAAGATACATCCCCTCACATGAGTAATAGAAAATATTGTTTGCAACACTGGCGGTATTGTCAATTGCCCTCTCGAGCGAATGTGGGAGTAACCCAATTTCATTCTCGTATCCAACTGACATCCTACCGCCATAGCTGCAAAATATACTATTATGTATAAACACTTGATTGGTTTAGAATCTAAGATTAGAGCTTATATTATTTTCCAAGATAATATTAAACACACAAAATCTTTGAAAAAGACTTGAAAATCAGAAATTTCTGGTAATAATTTAATTGTACTAAACAGACAAGACTAGTGAGACAAGACTAGACAGACAAGACTAGAGAGACAAGGCTAGACAGACAAGACTAGACACCAGGACTGGACGGACAAGACTCTCACTAAACCCCCTATTCCACCTTGGCTTTTAGTAGCCACCCCGCGCCACCACGGTATCGCAAATATTGCATTCATTCAGGGTGGGCAGCCCGGACGGTTAGTGCAAACCGCCCTAGTTATCTTCCCGACCAGGATTCGTACCCGGGTCTCCCGCATTGAAAGGACGGCCAGGACTAGATAGACAAGACTAAACCGACAATACTAGACAGGCAACACTAGACAGACAAGACTAGACAGACAAGACTAAACAGACAAGACTACACAGACAAGAATAGACAGACAAGACTAGACCGACAAGGCTAAACAGACAAGAATAGACAGACAAGACTATCCAGATGATACTAGACTGACAAGATCTTGACCATGTTGGACAATAAAGAAACCTTAATAGATATGGAATAGACATAATAGGCAAACCTAAACATTAATACTAAACTCAATGATATTAAGGAGGTTTTTTTTTTTTTTTTTTTTGGGATAGTAATTTATATATATATATATATATATATATATATATATATATATATATATATATATATATATATATATATATATATATATATATATATATATTGTATTTTTTTTTTTTTTTTGGGGTGGTATAATAATTTTGACAGTATCCATTCTTGCCATATTCTCCCATGTAGATCCTGTTGAACCAATTCACTACTGTATGTACCTGGTCTCTTTGTATCAGCTTGAGAAGTTCTGCTGATACTTCGTCTTGTCCTGCCGGCTTTTTGTTTTTTTGATAATTTTATAGCATACAACACTTCTTCCTCTATTGCTCTTGGAATCATGTTATTCTGGATTACAGATAATTATATATTATTCATTGTTCGAATTATTATAATTCTTATTCACAAAAAGAAATTATTTTTATTTATTTTTTACTAACTCGCAAACTGTTTAATTAAAATCATTAATACCTTTAATTTTGTTGTTAATTATAATTTAAAGAAGCAATTTTGCTTGATAAAATCATTTTTTTCTTGCACCGGCCAAAATAAAACAAATAGACTCTATTGCGGATACAAATTGAATTACGTAAAGTACAAGGAAATGGAGATAAATCGCCTGGTGTGTTCATTTGCGGCTAAAATAAGTTGGTTGCAAAGTTTTTAAAGTTTTAATTTTTGCAACAATATCAAATAAGCTACAACAAATAAATTTTGATTTATTAAAAATTTATATTTATAATTTGATATTTTTGCTAAAGAAAGAACGATCACGTTATTGTTAATTACCAGCAATTTCAAGTAAAGTTATATATAAATGCTTATATAATTAATAAACTTTGATGATGGATGAATAATTTTATATTTAAGAGCAATGTTCATAATTTTCAAAGAAAAAACCAAAGATTTAAATTGTTGAAATGTCGTTAATTAAACCAAAAGATTGGAATATAATACAATAATAAGTTTTATTCTTTACAAAATCGCAGAAAGAGAAATTATTCCAAATGTTAATATTGAATATTGTTCTGGATATCTGGTTTCTATCTGTAGATTTATATTTGCTTAAGTAGATGAGTTTTTGGACTATATTTGTAAACTTAATGAAATATTTATTATATAGTATATATTTAGTAATTTCCCATTTATACGAATAAAAGTATTTTGAAAAGTATTTCTTCTCTCAAAAGTCATTTAATATTACATTTTAGTAGTTTTAATTTTTGTTTTGTTCTTGTGCTTTGTTTTTCTATTCACACTATTTATTATTATTTTCTACAGTTTTAACAAGACAATACTAGGTGTTAATTGAGATAGTTTATATTTACTTACTGTCTAGGCACACATATCCGTGACGGGCGGCATTTTCCCATGATATACCGCGAACAACGAATAGAACACACATAGTGTGAGCCAAAATAGATAGTGCAGTTTTGAGGGGCTATTAAAAACAAAAGGCGTAACTGACACAAATGGGGAATATTTTATTTCATTCCTTACATCATGCTTATGTATCAAGTTTTGAAGATGACATCAGAAAGATGATGGTCCCCAGCAGTGGTGCATGCATGAAGTCGATTTCTAAAAATTTCGGCTGCAGTTAGGCATATCCCGACGGGTATGGCGGCGATTCCTTCCCGAATTCAATCCTTGAGTTCTTCCAAGATGTGAGGCCGACGTTTAAAAATATTTTCCTTTAGGTAGCCCCACAGGAAGAAGTTGCAAATGTAACCACATCACCTGTTCCAACCAAATTTCTCCCAGATCAGCCCTTTGTTGTTGTCCGGACCAAACCATGGTAACGGCTGAAAACGGCGCGATCCTTCCAACAAAATGACACCCCTTCCAGCTTTGCAGATAGCAACCTATCCCCATCACACGGGATATACCGGCCCGTCAAAACTGCGCTATTTGTTTTGACGCACCCTATATAAACAAATGTTGCCGCACATACACTTACGACAACGGTCTCTACAGAACATATCCGTGCTCACATTGATTCCGGGACCTCAAATTCATTTTCATACTCGCAATATGCACGAGGAACTTCTAATAGAATTAGCCACAGAAAAAAATGTTTTATATTATTTGGCTGATCCCTATTACATAGATACCGTCAAACAATAGGATTTGAAGTGAATTGATGGTAATATATTTTTAGTCGTCGAATAGTTCCTTATAAATGGTTGAAACCTCTCCTTCCAATCCGCAAAGATGAAATATGAGATGAAACCAGTGGTTCCTCTTACATTCAGTTTCTTCATTTTGTAATATAATGGCTGTTATTGCCAGATCTACGTCCTCACAGTTTATTTCTCCTAAACAGCCCCGGACGTCACAGATATGTATGTATTGACGGAACAGTGTGAAAAATAATTCCGAAGAACACCTTTCCTGAAAAATAACAAGCAGTTATTATTTGTGTTGTTGAGGTTTTAGGTGTTTCCAGTTTATGTTGACGTTGTAGTTTGCTGCGTTTTTAATTGGTAGGTTGTCGGGTCCCTGCATGCGTTCGAAAGCCTTCATAGCTAGTTTTTCGATGTGTTCTTTGATCGTTTTTATATTTAGGTTGTTGTGTAACTGTTCATTCGTCATGTACCAAGGTGAATCTGTTATTTGTCTGAGTGTTTGGTTCTGTATAATGGCTTATAGATTTTCCGTTCTTTGGATTGTATCCAGTAAGCCTGTGAGTAAGTCATGGTCGGCCGTATAATTGATTTATAAATTTGCAGTTTGTTTCTTATGTTTAGTTTGCTTTTCCTGTTTAATAGAGGGTAGCTCGTAGCCTTTGGTCTGTTTTGCTTTTTTTCGCAATGTAATCAATGTGTTCTGAGTAGGTTAGGGTTTTGTCCAAGCTAACGCCAAGATATTTAACTTGGTTTTCCCATTTTATATCCGTGTTATTAATTCTTAAACAACTAATGGGATCGTATTTAAATCGTTTTTGTGTAAAAAAAAATTGTGTAAAGAATTACCTGGGTTATTTCTGCGTTTAGTTTAATTCTCCAGGTATTACACCAGTTGACGCAACCAGGCGCTTTTTTTTAGGGTTTTTGTTAACACGGTATTAATAATACCTGCGTATTCTTCCAAAATTGTTCCATCTATCTCAAAGTTTTCCTACTGTCTAGTTACTAGACTGGAAAAACCGTACTCTAGTACTTGGAGAAAGGTTTCGCGTATTATTTGCCTTTTGCTGTGTGACATTTGGTTTAAACTGTTGCGCAAATGACTTTGCGAATTCCTCTGTTTTCTCCTTATCCGTGCTTGCTACGATGCCGTTTCTTATTTTCAATGGTGGAATTGTTTTCCTCGCCTTGTTTCTCAGATTCTTGGCCATGTTCCATGGTTCCTCTATTTCTTCGTTGATACGGTCATTCAAACCTTCGAGCCAAAACGGTGAGATTATCTTCCCATTCTAAGTTGGAGTGTTCGCGTAATGACTCTTTCAGTTGGTTAGTTAACCTGTTTAGGACGTTTTTCTTGTTCCCTTGATAAATTTTGTTTATTTTACGCTTTTGTTTTATTAGGTTTTTAATTCCTGCGGGAGAGTTGTCGTGTTGATTACCCGTTTCATTGTGACGGTTTCGAGTGCTGCTTTTATATCGTTTTTTCATGAACGGCTTGTAATTTCTGTACAGGTGATATTTAGATTAACTTTAAATGTTTCATAATTTACAATAATTTTTTCGGTTGTTTTCCTGGGCGTTTTGGCTCGAAGGTTTAAATGTACTGGGTTATGGTCGGAGCTCAAGTCTGCAATACAGACTATTTCCACACTTCCCGTTTTTCATTACCGCAATATCCAATATATCTGGCAGGCGCAAATTTCTTGGATAATGTGTTGGTTCGTTCGGTTTGTTCAATTACTTGTAATTTGCGGTTTTCCATATACCTTAGTAAATAAGCCTTTTAGCTTCGTCTCTCTACAATTCCATTATGGCGTATTACTATCATGTGTCCTTTGCTTTTCGACGATCATTGAGCCTTCCGCTCAGCTGTTCCGTCGCCTTGTTGTTTGTCCGTTGTTTTTTTTTTGTGTCGGTTTGTTTGTTTGTTTGTCGGTTTGCTTGTTTGTCGGTTTGTTTGTTGTTCTGTTGTGTTCCACTAACGACCGGTTATCTTTTCTTTCTCTTTTTTTTTTGTTCTTTTTTTTTGTTCTGTTTTTTTTTTTTCGTTGTTGGTCCTTGGTTCGTCCAGGTTGTGGTTCTTGGTTCACCCTCCTGGTGGTTCCTGGTTCGTCCTCGTGGTGGTTCCTTGTTCGTCCTCGTGGTGGTTGCTGTGTCTCTCGGGTTTGTTCTTGTTGTTCCTGCCTCTTTTTGTTCCTGGGTACTCCGCTGGGTTCGGGGATGTGGGCTTGGGCTTTCCTGTGAAAAAGAAAGATCAGTGATTACTTGTGTTGTTGAGGTTTTGGATGTTTCCATTTCACGTTGATGTTGTAGTTTGCTGCGTTGTTGATTCTTGGGTTATCATGTGTTTTCATGCGTTCGAAGCTTTTCGTTGCTAGTTTTTCTATGTGTTGCTTGATTGTCTCCATGTTTAGATCGCTGTGCAGCTGCTCATTGGTCATGTACCATGGCGAATCTGTTATTTCTCTCAGAGTTTTGTTCTGGATGATTTGAAGTTTGTAGATTTTCCGTTCTTTGGATTGTATCCAGCACAGCATTATGGACTTGTAGATTTGTAGTTTGTTCCTTATGTTCAGCTTGCTTTTCCTGTTCAAGAGCGGGTAGAGGTAGCCTTTAATTTGTTTTGCTTTTTTCGCTGTCTGATCGATGTGTTCTGAAAATGTAAGAGCTTTATCTAGGATTACGCCTAGATATTTAATTCGGTTTTGCCATTTTATGTCCGTTTTGTTGATTTTCAAGCAGCTACTGGGTTCGTGCTTAAATTTTTTCTTCGTGAAGATAATTGCCTGCGTTTTTTCTGCGTTTAGTTTGATCCTCCAGGTGTTACACCAGTCGTTGATCCTTTCCAGGTGATTTTGTAGTCGTTTTGTTATGGCCTCGCTCGAGAATCCTCTTGTGAAAATTGCCGTGTCATCTGCATATAGCGCAATTTCTGTGTCCTTTAGTTTTGGGATGTCTGCGGTGTAGATGCTGTAAAGAAGGGGGCCCAGGACAGATCCTTGTGGGACACCTGCTGTCATTGTCTGTTTTGAGGATATGCTGTCGTTTATTTTTACTTGGAACGTTCTGTTACAGATAAAGGACGTCACTAGTCTGATCATTGCTGTTGGGATTTTAAATTGGTGCAGTTTGTATATTAAACCTAGGTGCCATACCTTGTCGAAAACCTTAGAGACGTCCAGAAAGACGGCTCCCGTGGCTAACCCTTTGTTGAAAGCGTCGATTATTGCTTCTGTTATTCTTGTCGTCTGATAGGTGGTAGAGTGCTCTGTCCTGAAGCCGTATTGTTCGTCCGGTAGAATACGTTTGTCTTCAGTTATTTCTGTCAGTCTTTTGTGAATTACTTTTTCTATGATTTTACTGAGACCTGTCAGCAGACTTATTGGTCTGTAACTGGAGGTGAGGTTTCGGGGTTTGTTCGGTTTCGGGATTAGAATCGTTGTTGCGTGTTTCCATTCATGTCAGTTCAGATCTGATTACTTCGTTGCTATTCCTTTTGTTTCGGCTGGTTGAAGGTTTTGTCTCCGGATTGGGGTTGTTGCTTCTTCTTATCGGTTTCGGTATTTGGCTCGTTGTCGGTGTTTGGGCTGTTTGTCTCTGTGTTTGTTCCGTTTGTCTAGCTATTTCCGGTCTCGCCGGGCAGTTTCTCCATATAGAGGTGTGTTCGCCTCCGCAGTTTGCGCATTTCGGCGGCAGTGTTAGCGGTTTCTCGCACAGGTGCGTGCTGTGGTTCTGTCCGCATTTCATGCATCTGTATTCGGCGTTGCAGTGGCTCTGCACGTGGCCGAACAGCTGGCATCGGTGACATTGTACGGTTTCTCCTCGTGTTTTCAGCGGTTCCATTTTCACGCTCAATCCGCAGAATCGATCCATTTGGTAGATGGATTTGTATTCCTTCCCAATTTCTATCAGGACCATTTGGATTGGCGTGGCTTCTCTTCCTTTCATCCTGGTCACTTTTACGGCCGGGTATCCGTTGTCGTAGAGGCTCTCTTTGATTTCCTCCTCCGTTAGGCCGCAGGGAACTCCCTTCACTACGACCTTCAGGTTCCTTTCCGTGCTTAGTTGGTGCGTGTGGAATTCGTAGTCTTCTTTCATCAACTTGTACATGTTCCGGTAGTCAGTTATGGTTTGGGGCTGGATTCTTATCCCGTCCCTGGTAGTCGTTGCCCTGGTGTAGTTGATGTTGTTTCTGTTTAGCTTCTTTGAAAGCCTTGCCCATTTGTCCTTGTTTCGTAGTACGATGGGAGTTTTGTTGTTGACGTTGTTTTCGGTGGGGGTTTCGGTCTCAGTGACTTCGTCCTCGTCGTCGTCGTCGTCACTGTCCCTTGTATTTAAGCATGCGTAACTGTTCATACTCACCTGCGGTCCTCGCAGGCTTGACGTGGTTGGGCTCGTCAGCTTTGCGGTTTTCTTGGGAAACCGGAAGGTTCCCTCGTCCTCCGGGTCTGTTTTGCGCTTGGGGGCGGCCTCGGTGATGCTCTCCGTGTCCATCGGTGTGGGTTTCCTCCTCGGGGCGGCTTCGGTGGCTCTCCTCGGGGCGGCTTCGGTGGTTTTCTTGGGTTCGGCGTCGTTGGTCCTCTCGGCGGCGGTCCTTCTGGTCGCGGCGGTGTCCTGCGGCTGTTCGGCGTCGGTGTTTTTCTTCTTCCAGTTGAGGAGGTGGTTGAGCAGGCTGTCCAACCCGTCTTCGCTGATGGAGTCCAGGAAGACGTCGAAGTCCTTGAATTCCTTGGCGGCGGCGGTTCCGTTGGAGTTATACATGATTGGATTCATGTCTGCGGTTGTTTTTTTTTAATTATTTTGTCAGAATAATTGCTAAGTTTAAAGTCTGCTTCGTGTGAAGTTCGGTTAAGTGTGTGTGTGGCGTATTACTATACCTTGTACCGACTATATACACTTGCAGACCTCTCTCGCAGCGCTCTGCTTGGTTCGCTGTCCACTGATGTCCCGACCAAATGACACTTAATCGTTTGCTAAAATTGTTTGATTTTTTTTCTATTTCTATGGCCTCCATGATGATCCGTTTATAGTAATCTTCCATTTTCGTTACTATTCTGGTGTTCGAAGTTGATGCTGTTACATGTTGGGCAAGAAATGATGTTATTTACTGTTTAATATTTATTCGCCTATTTGATTGACCGATGTATGAAAGGCTGCATGACCCGCAAGATATTTTGTTTTTCTGACGGAATTTTGTGCTTAGGGTTTCGTAAGATTTGTGAAATTTTTCTATCTGTGCTGTAGATTATCTTGGTAGCGTATCTACCCAGCACTGACTATTTTTGCTGTTGTTCCTTTAACGTAAGGTAGAAAGGCGCTTTTGGCAGTTTCCAATATGTTCTTATCGGTAGCTTTTGGTTGTTTGCGTTTGTTCATGATGGTATTTATTCGTCAACACCTACCACCTAAAGATGGTAACAGCGAGATTGCCAGTTGCCGAGTATCATTTTGACAACCCTAGATAAATAAGTAACAAACAAATAGCACTAACTTTCCCGTCCGTGTGCTTTTAGTTATCTATTATTTACTATAAATTGGACAACGTTCTCGTCAGTTTTATTAAGATGTTTTCAGAAATTAATTAGTATTAACATTTTGAGCATGTTTGGAATCTACCATCTAGAAAAGTAATTAATTTATTTACTATACTTGCCGCAGCGACCCCGTGGAGTGATCACGCGGCGTTCACGTAATAGTTCGTAGTGACATTGTAAAAAGCCTGATGTGCACTGCTTTGCCAAATTTTACTTTTAAAAAAATCTTCTAAAAATTTATATTAATTTAAAAAAAGTCTTGAAAAAGACTGATGTGATCACTAATTTTAACAAACAGAAACACTGAAAACTCGAGAGCTCGTGGCATACAACCTGACTGGTCGACTGGTTTAGAGTTTCGGCTGCGTGATCTACGCTTGAAAAGCGTTTGCACTGACTAATCACCCGAAAACCACGTGAAGATTACGCAAGTTTATTACTCTATCGGGTGGCTGCGGCAACTATAGTAAATGTAGAAATAGATGTAGTGAGTAACAAATGGTACTAACAGAAAATTTAGATTATTATTTGTTATTAGTATCTAGATTTAACGCTGTAGATACTAGAATTATAGCATACATGACTATATAAGATACATTTATAGCAAATATATTTCTTCTTTCGATTTTTACACTTTGAGATTATTGAAGTAAAACTTCTTTAGGCGCGACTTGGGTGTAACTTAGAACTGTTCTCAATAGACCTTTTGCATAGTTGATATTTTTTTGTGCACATGTGTCAATTTCCGCCATGTTTTGCCCGAAACTTTCATATTCCCGCCTTTCAAACTTGGCGGATGCGCATGCGCTTAACTAACCGTAGAAAGGTATATCGGAAATGACGTTGACTGACGGAAATAAGGTTAGGTAAAGTCATATCTGCATAGATGCCGTTCTTGGCATTTGGCGCTTGGCGTTCTTTGGCAGCGACGTTTTTGTCAATATGTATGTTAGAACTCATTTTAAGATTTCCCAGCATTGAAAAAATAAAACTAATTTAGACGCGACTTGAGACTAACTCGGACCTTTTTAAACACTAAAACTCGAAACGATTTTTATGTATTTATTTTATTTTCATTTATTTAGTTTCCTTGTGTTTGTTTTTCCTGTTTAATTATTTTGATTTTCTTTTTGGGTTTCTAAAGTTCCTTTCTAAACAGTCGAAATGCAAGCAAACGTCGGATAGCGACCGATCAGGATTACTAACATCCCGAAGGTACCCCAGTCACTCAACATATATACAGGGTGTCCCAAAAAAAATGTATGCACACTTTAATACTTGCATACTCTGTTTCTAAACCGCTGAAGAATTTTGATTTGATTGGTCCGCTTTTGTTTTAATAAAAATGAAATTTGAATTTCGAAAATTACGGCAGTGAAGACATAAAAAAAATTCTGGAATTCCTAATGTTCGGAAATGTAGTAGATACCTATACTCGGGCCGGCGAGAGCAGCTGTACAGCGCCGAGATATGAGGGACAAGGGACGCGCCGAGGTACGCGCAGATTAGTTTGAGTTAAGAAATATGCGTCAGTTATTCAAATACGGACAACTAAACACCGCGCACTCGAAATAAAGTGGGGGTATGTGCAGAACAATGCTAAACTCGTCGAGACGATATGCATTCCCTCGCCGGTCAGAGTATAGTAAAATATATAATAAACCCTTGTCAATACCCAGTAAACTTGCCAATGAAATATTTTCAATTTTACCGATCAGCGAAATTTTTTCACATATTAAGAAACGCTTCACCAAACTGTGTATGTGTTACCGTGAAAGACCGAAATTTTGGGTCGACTTTCACCGGTGAATGTCAACATTCACATAGTCGCTTGGTGTATGTCCGAAATATTTGCTAAATACCCTTATTTCTGACTTACACCGATGAATATCGACATTCACCATGCACTAATGTTGAATGTTGAACATGTTGGATATTTATATTTTCTTCACAAGGGTGACGTAACTTTTTCGCCGGTCCTTCTGAGAGGAGTGAGCAATAATTTAAAACCCACAGTCCATTCTAAATGAGGAACGAAAATAATGGTAATAAAAAAATTACTTAATTATGAGATTCAATTCTTTTTTATTGCTACATAAGACTGATAAAACTGATGCAACTCCCAGCAGAACAAAGGATTTGACGGGAGAGCCAGTCGCCTCTCTGTCGGCATCTCCATTTTGGACCTCCACCAGAGCGTATCTGTGATCTGTGATTGACATACACTGGTGAGGGTCCGAATGTACAAGAAAGTAATGAAATATTCGATCTTTCACCGACGTATTTGGTATGTGTTGACATTCACCGGTGAAAGTCGACATTCTCCAATTTCAGTCATTCACGGTAACATATGCACACACTCCAGTAAACAATGTATACAAACTTTAATACCTAATACATCAAAATGTATATACATTGCTTGCACACTCTAATCTACACACTTTAATACCTAATACACTGAATTTGGTATACATTTTTTTGGGACACTTGGTAAATATACTCAATGTCTCAAGTGTTTAATCGCAAGAAGTTGTTTTCTTATTCGCAACTAATCCTCTGTCTTGGTCTAATTTTACGCATTTTTCCAGCATGCTTACTTTAAAAAGAGAAAACAACATACACGTATGTATCTAACAGAGAAGTTATCTAATCCTCGGTCCGGATCTGAACTAGTTGGATCTGGATCGTATCTAGCACTACATTGTCATTAATCTTATTGCACTAAAACTATTTATGTTTCCTTAAATAGTTATTGATCGATTTTACGGAATCCTTATACTGGATGATTTGTCAGTTTAGAGAAGACTAGGCAGACAAGATCAGACTGACAAAACTATAAACAGACTAGACAGAAAGGAATAGATAGGCAAGACTGGACAAACAAGACTAGGCAGATAAGACTAAACAAACTAGACAAAATGGACTAGACCAGGGGTGGCGAACCTTTTTCCGGCCGCGTGCGATTTTTTTTTTTTTAATTTTCACATTTTGAAAAGCTGACGTGCGAGGTAACTTTTACAAACAATGAACATTTCTTATAGTAAAAATCAGTTAACGTGTTAGGCTGAATATTACGCGTCCTATATTTTACACCTTGATGTTGGACAAAAGTAGATTGAGAAACTTTCAAAAATTTCTTTTAGAAAAGTAGAAGGTTTAAGTTTAAGGAGTTTAGAAGGCACGCGTGAGAAATAGTTCGCGTGCCAATACAATTTTCCTGCGTGTCAGCGGCGACACGCGTGCCATAGGTTCGCCACTACTGGACTAAACCGAGAAAACTAGACATACAAGACAAGACTGCTAATCATATTAATTCTACTTATGAGATATATTGTAAATTTACTGAATAATTTATTGAATAGTTAGGATCTATTTTTAATACTATTTTACCCTACAAAGACTTAGTGTGTCTAGATGATGGATAGTTTTAGTCTAGATAAGGGTTTGTTTATATTGGCTAATCATTGTGTTTAATTTGGTTCAGGTAGAATTTGTAGTTTTATGTATTTTCAGGTTCTGCGGACTAGTTTTAGATGTTTTCTAGATCAATAATATTAAATTACTAGTTGAAAACAGCATAGCGTGGAGGGTAAGTAAACTGTTATGGATTATTGAACAGGGTTAGTCTATATTCTTCAACTTGTCAATCAATATTAAGTCAATATTAAGTTAAATCCGACAAATATATATATATATATATATATATATATATATATATATATATATATATACAGGGTGTTTCATAAATGTCCGACAGAAATTCTAGGGCGTGTTCTAGAGCCCAAAATAAAAAAAAAGTCCCTATAAAGAAATGTAGGAAAACGATTCTTATCTGAGGTACAGCCCTTAAAAAGAGGTGGCCTGTCACAACATTTTTGCTAACATCTCAGACGCAACTAATGAAAATTGATTCAAATTTTGTGTCTACTCGTTACTGGCGTCGAACTACCGTTTGATAGCTTGATTTCTTTGATAGCAACCAGTGGCGGTACATACAGGGAACGACATTATTTATAATTATATATTTAAAAAAAAAATTCCATCTGAACATTTAGCAAATGCTTGACTGGATGAAATTGTTCGCAAACGAAAAGTACTCAGTACTCTTTGTTTCTGTTGCTTAAGATAACAGTTTACGAGGAAAAATTAAAACGTATTTTTTTGGGAATGATCCAGTCTAGAAAAGATCCAGTCTATGTTAGAAAACTAAGAAATCTTTATTTCAGTTTTGAATTAGCACATAAACGTAATAGTTAATTCACAATAGTTGTTCAAATTGCCTTCCCAACACCAAGACAAACTTCAGCGCGTCGCAGTAATGATCTTCGAACACGTTCAAAAATTTCTGCGTAGCCTGAATGGTTGCACATCCATTTTTCTCACGACGCTGCGTTTCTGCGACATCCGCCACATCCGTTTCATATACTAAGTTTTTTAAGTGACCCCAAAAAAAAAGTAGTCCAAAGGGTTCATGTCCGATGACCTCGCTGGCCAAGCAACTGGACCCCCTCGGCCTATCCACCTTAATGGATGGACGTTATGTAGGTGAGCTATCCCTTCTTCCTTTTCTATCAGCCTTTTCTTATCCACTCCTGGATGTAGGCCTCTTTCATATTTTTCCATTCCTGCCTGTCCATAACAGCCCTCATCCGAGCTCTCCCTAATGTGCTAAAATGAGAAGGTCACCATCGTGCATGAACCACAATTGGCGTGTAGGCACTTTATCCAGCAACCCCGGCAAAATTTCTGTTAAAAAATATCGAAAAACTCCTCCCGTCAACCGCCCTGGGTTGATATGGGGAGCTATTAATACATCGCCATCAATACCACACCAAACATTAATGGATATTCGTTGCTAATGAGCTTATATCACCATAACGGTATGAGGATTTTCGTCCGCCTGTGCATGTTATGGGAATTCATAATTCCATCTCGTGCAGAGGTTGCTTCATCTGTGGAGAGCACCCGACTCGCAAACAAAGGATCTTGGACACAACGAAATAGCAGCTATCGACTAGATCTTTGTCGATTAGGATAATCTGCTGGAGTCAATGCCTGCAGTTTTTGATTAAGGTAGGAATGCTACTGCTGTTCGTGGAGAACCAACTTTTCGAGTACTTGTCGCTGTATTTGTTTCAACAATCTCCAGGATCTGTTCTTCAACATCAGGATTGCGGCCTGTTTGTTCCCCAGCGCAATTGGTTCCAATCGACCGTGTTCCCTCAACGCCTATCGACGGCCTCAAAAGTTTTTCTATTGGGTATTCTTCTATCACGGTACCTTTCTTGGAAAAGCCTTGCATTAATTGCGTTTCCGTCAGCCAGACCATACATGAGATGCATGTCTGTGTACTCAGTATTAGTAAAGCCCTGGCAAAGCATAACAAGGTCACACTTGCTTGGGTGCCTAGCCACACGGGACTGGTGGGTAACCAAATGGCGGATAAGCTAGCAAAAGATGGAGCCTGCAAGGCAAACATCATTGCTGAAAGCGGACCCTACATTACCAAGACCACGACCCGAAATAAAATCTGTAAATCGGTAGAAACTAAGCACCGTCTACAGTGGGTCAATTTGAATGGTCTGACACACAGCAAACGAATGGTAGCTAAACCATCGGAAACTCTAACTGCTGAAATCCTGCAACTGCCAAGGAAGCAGATCGCAATTGTGGTAGGCCTACTTACAGGACACTGCCCTCTACGAGAACACCTACATAAAATGGGTATCTGGAAGGATGAACCTATATGCAGGTTATGTTATGAGGAGGACGAAACCGCCGCCCAAACACATGGCACATAGAATCCTGGACCTAATAGAGGGACTGGATCTATTTGCATGAACAAAACAATGTGGGGAAATACAATTGGCCAATGGGCCGCAGTGTTTTAAGGGCTAACCCTCCTGCACCCACATTTGTTTCTTATTACATTTAAATTTGCACCTGTATATTTTATTTGCATTTATTTTTACCTGCATTTTTATAACAAAAAGTAAATTTGGAGTAAAGAAACAGTTGTCGCGGCAAGTATACGGCTCAAGCTAGCGAAAAATATGATGAACAAAGACGAACACTAAATACAATACGGATAGACTCCAATCACCCAGGGTCAAGCAAATTTTCCGAGAAGAGCTAGCAAACAGTACTGAACACCAAAGTATGAGAAATTGGGAATCAATCGTCAAGGTTCTCACAGAAATAAGCTCAGGAAACGAGAGTCAGATCAAACGAGATTGGATCTCTGACAGCACTTGGGCCCTAATTGAAAAACGTAAAGCTAAAAACATCGAACTACAGCAGGCAAGAACTGAAGAGCAAAAGCAGGTAACCAAACACGATTACGCTAAATTATATCTGACGGTGAAAACACAGCCAATTAAATCGATGGAAGGAACATTTTGCCGAACTGTTGAGTAACAGGGGAGATAGTGGCCCAGAACCAACTCTCAACATCACAACAACGAACACCAACCTCGCGGAGTCCAAAAATGCTCCAACAAAAGCGGAGATAGGGAGCGGAATTAAAACACTCAAATCCAACAAGGCGTCGGGAACAGACTATATGCCCGCAGAACTTATTAAAGCCGATCCGCAACGCATCGCTGATCTACTAGGTCCCATAATACGGGAAATATGGGTGACTAAAAAAAAGCCGGAAGGTCTAAACGAGGGAAGAATCATCTTCCCAAGAAGGACGATCTAACAATCTGTCATAACTGGAGGGGCGGGGCACGAGCTTAACTCCCCACTTATACTTATCTTTTTATCAGTATATCGCATAATGCGTTAGGAGAAATCCTACAAACCAAAAACGTCCCCCAAGACCTAGTCGCAATGACAAAGGCGCTGTAAAACGAAGCAAACTGTTGTGTATCTCAGGAAGGGAGAGACAGTGAAAGTTTCCTCATAAAACCCGGAGTTAGGCCGAGGCCACATTACGGTTTTTTCCCGCGAGCGGTAACTGCTATAACCGCGAAACCGCTCGAGAAACACACAGTACGCTATGGGAAAAATCAGTCGCGGTAAAAAACGAAGAAAAAGCGAAGCCAGTCGCGGTAAAAACCGCAAGTGAGGCCACTCGAGGATTTGAGGCCACACAAAATCACGCGATTAAAAACCGCGGCGGTTTAGCCGTAGTGCGGCCTAGGCCTAAGGCAGAGATACGTGCTATCGTCCCTGCTTTTCTACATTGCTGTAGACTAGAGTTGTAACGGATGTGTTTTTAGCAGAAGCAGAGGCGGATGCGGAGGTGAAGAGGTTAGATGCGGGGGTTAACGGAGGCAGAGGTGGGGAAAAAATCAATAAATTGACGCAGAAACTACTGTCCAGTGTTATCCTACTGTTTACTAATGAAATAAAATCTACCTAATCATATTTAAAAATAGGTTCGTCTATTCAAAATAGGTAACATCATAGTACATTACTAGCTCCACTAAATGATTGCTCACTTGGTAATGAACTTGACGGTACCGACAAGTAAGTGCGAACTATTGGAACAAAAACTTGTGATGTTCATATCATAAGGTCGCTATTGGTAACTTTGCTGTCATTTGTTGTTTCCTCTTCATCTCCACTACTATTTTTCGGCATGTCAGCAAGATTTCAATGTACACTGTGGGTTGGTGGTAAAATGTGGAAGCTTTTGCATGGTTCATCGTCCATTAGATTCGATTCTACTCTGTCTATTTTGACAGTAGGAGCTTGGTCATCACCAATTCCATTTGCATATCTTGCAATATCAATGTCATGATGATGGCATTAAGTCAAAAAGGCATGCAGCGCTACCAAGGGTAATAGTTCGGACTGAACTTGTTCTTTAACTATTTCATTAGAAAACTTTAATTTGCACCTTATGTAGCAAGCGAATACAGTTATGTATTGCTTGGAAGGTCACAGAATCTGGAATTAATGTCTGAAATTTAGTTTTTGAATAATGTTTTTGAGCCCAACACACTGCTGTAGTTGGTGGACTGTACTACTCAAATTCAGTATATTCGCCAAATGCATTGCTCCGACCATATTTGATCCACCATCTCAAACAAAGCAATGCAAATGCTCGTCCTGGATGTTCCAATCCCGCAGCATGTTGAAATGGTCACGAATTATATCACCGGTATGGCGACCATTAAGTGTGCAACATTTTAAAGCAATTTGTCTACGGGCGACGTCTTTGCGCGTTCACATAACGTAAACAAACCTCCGTTATAACTTCGCAAAAAAAAACACGGGGGCGGAAGCGGAGGTACGATTTAGTGCGGAAGTTTTTGAGAGTTGGAGTTCCGTTACAACACTACTTTAAACCACGTGCTGGGAAAAATTAATAACTCTAAAAGTATCGCTGGACTTTAAACTCACAGTTCAGTGATTTAGAATATGCGGACGATTGTGGTCTGCTACATCACAACTACCAGGACGTCCAAGAAAACCTCTCAGCACTCTCAACGGAAGCCGAGAAGATTGGTTTGAAAATCAACATCGCTAAAAACAAGTGTATGCAGATAAATACAAAGAAGAAGATGGTATTTACGATTAATGATTGCCCAGTTAAGAACGTGCAAACGTTTATCTATCTAGGGATCTTGATAACTGAAGCCGGTGGTACAGAATGAGACATCCAGATGTCAATTAGGAAAGCCCAGCAAGCATTCATACAATTAAAAGCGGTATGGGACTCCAGATAGAACTCGAAAAGTACTAAGATCCGTCTCTTCCAATCAAATTTCAAATCTGTCCTTCTCTATGAATGCGAAACCTTGCAAATGTCGAAATATCTTGAAGACAAACTGCAGGTGGCAGTTAACAAATTCCTGCGCAGAATCATATTTGTTTACTGGCCTGACAAGATCTTCAACTAAGGACTGATGCGAGTAACACATGAATAGAAGATCGCCGTAGACATCACTGCCAGGAAATGGGGGTGAATCGGGCATACAATACGCCAAGACCACCACAACATCGCACAAATCGCTCTCGACTGGAACCCCCAAGGGAAGAGGAATAGAGAGAGACCAGTGCAAACATGGAAAAGAATAGCTCTGGCTAAAATTGCGACTCAGAAGAAAACCTTGCTGGAGGTAAAGCCGTTGGCGAAAAAACGGTCTTGATGTTTGTTATGCTCCTCCAAGGAGTAACAAGAAACATTTATTTTCTCGAAAACTGTTATCTTGAGCGACAGAAACGAAGAGTACCTTTTCGTGTAGTTTTTGATTCCAAAACATTTTAATGTATAGTTGCCGCAGCCACCCGATGAAGTAATAAACTTGTGTGATCTTCACGTGATTTTCGGGGGATGATTCCCTATTGGTCAGTGCAAAAGCTTTTGAAGCGTGGGTCACGCAGCCGAATCCAGTCGACCTGTCCTGTTGTATGTCACGTGCTCTCGAGTTTTCAGTATTTCTGTCTTTATTTATATTATATACATAAATATATAATATATATATATATATATATATATATATATATATATATATATATTTATATATATATATTTATATATATATTTATATATATATATATATATATATATACACTGCCGAACATAAAATTAGGGTCACTCCATAATTTGAAGATATTTTAATTTTTTTTTAGTTTTTTACGTGTTTTTTCGGTTGTAACAGTTTACTAACTGATCGCTTGAATAAAAGAAAAAGTTTTTCTTCTTCAAAGTTTATTGAAAGAAATGAAAATGAACAATTTTAATTTTATGTGCGAAGTAATGAAAATGAACAAGTTTACTTTGATATGATTTTGTTGAAACAAAAGAAAGTTTAAGGACAGCATAGCATTTGTTTCTGTGGTGTTATCTGTCTGTTGTGAATTGTTGTCATTGTTAGTGTTTTGCAATGAGCATAAATCCCGTTGTTGCGGCGCAAATTATGGCGGCTTTAGAAGACGATCGCGGTCAGCGCGAACTGCGAGAAACGTTGGTGTAAGTCGCTCGAGTGTGCAACGAGGATGGCGGCGGTTCGAAGAGACAGGTCTGCTCACTGGAGGACCTTATTCAGGCCGAGGCAAAACTCCAACAGCTAGGGATGACCGCTTTCTCCTTTCTAGTGCTTTGAGAAACCGAACGGTTACGGCAGTTTCCCTTCGAAATCATCTGCAAGAAGTGAGAAATGTAAACATAAGTGAGTGGGCAGTTAGGAGACGACTCTATGCTGCTGGATTATCTTCTCGAACTAGAGCTACTGGACCGCCGCTTTCCCGTACACACCGGATTGCGAGGTTGAATTTTGCACGAGAACACTTGACTTGACTAGCGGATTGGAGACGCGTATTGTTTTTCGATGAACCGCGATTCTGTCTTACGGGCTCAGATAGACATATAAGAGTGTGGTGACGACAAGGCGAGATATATGCTCAAGCGTGTATTGCCGAGCGACTACCATTTGGCGGAGGATCAGTTATGGTATAGGGAGGCATATCTTTTGACACTCGCACGGAGTTAGTCTTTATCGAGAATGGGACGTTGACTGCGCATAGGTATCTGACGAGGTTCTAGAAGACCATGTTTTACCATCCATGGTTATTCTTGGAGACGACGCAACATTTATGCATGATAACGCACGGCCCCACACTGCTCGGATAGTTACTGAGCATCTTGACGAGTATAAAATCACGCGATTTGTTTGGACAGTTAGCAGTCCAGGTTGAAATCCAATTGACCATATTTGGTATGAGATGGGAAAACATTTACGGAGACATGTGGCGGCCCCCAGAAATTCTAGAGGACTTCGCAACAAACTGGTGCAAGAATGGGACAATCTTCCCCAGAACGTGATCCAAAATCTGATCCAGAGCATGACACGTTGTTTGCAAGCTGTTGTCACTGCCAGTTTCAACAAAAGCATATCAGTGTAAAGTTGTTCATTTTCATTACTTAGCATATCAAATTAAAATTATTCATTTTCATCACTTTCAATAAACTTTGAACAACAAAAATCTTTTGCTTTATTCAAGCAATTAATTAGTAAACTGTTACAACCGAAAAAAACAAGTAAAAACTCAAAATTTCTAAAATAACTTAAAATTATGGAGTGACCCTAATTTTATGCTCGGCAGTGTATATATATATATATATATATATATATATATATATGTATATATATATATATATATATATATATATATGTATATATATATATATATATGTATATATATATATATGTATATATATATATATGTATATATATATATATGTATATATATATATATATATATATATATATATATATATATATATATATATATGTATATATATATATATATATATATATATATATATATGTATATATATATGTATATATATATATACATGTGTTGTATTGTTTTCTCGGGGATTCCGCGTTGATGCTGAGGGTTGGCTCTGAAAAGAACCGGATTCTCGACGTTTCGGCGAACTAACATTCGCCATTCTCAAGAGATATATGTGTCCGTGCGGGTCAACCGTTAGACGTAACCCGTTAGCACAGCATACCTACCGTATGTTCATGGATCAACTGACAAAATCGCCAGAATACTTAAAAGACACAACATCGACACCATTTTCAAACCTAACCAGAAAATATCCTCCATGCTACGCAGCGTTAAAGACACCATCCCGTTAGAATCCCATGGAATTTACGAAATACCTTGCGGAACATGTGAACGAACCTACATTGGACGTACCAATAGAAAAATATCTGCTAGGATTCAAGAACATGTAGTTTCAGTCAGACACAGAGACAAAGTTTCATCGGCACTTGTCCAACACACAAACACCGGTCACTGGATGGACTTTAGAAATTCAAGGACTGTTGCACAGATTAGCCACGAAATGTCACGAGTATACAGAGAAGCCATAGAGATAGAAAAACGAGACTATTGCATGAACACGAGAGACGATTCCTTGAGACT
The DNA here is from genome assembly GCA_944588485.1 of Phosphuga atrata. Classification (NCBI taxonomy): domain Eukaryota; kingdom Metazoa; phylum Arthropoda; class Insecta; order Coleoptera; family Silphidae; genus Phosphuga; species Phosphuga atrata. Next base: position 102,053,103 of record OX155892.1, read on the forward strand.
GCCCCCAGCATGGCGACCGATCATATCCACCCTCAAAATGCAATGCCAGACACCCCAGACTCATGTACGACCAACAATACAAACAAACAACCGAACCGAAGCACCGCACACAACACGCATGACCCGAAGCCAGACAGCTATAAGTACTCGCATCGCACGAACGAGCTCTCAGTATGCGTCTAACGGTTGACCCGTACGGACGCATATATCTCTTGAGAATGGCGAATGTTAGTTCGCCGAAACGTCGAGAATCCGGTTCTTTTCAGAGCCAACCCTCAGCATCAACGCGGAATCCCCGAGAAAACAATACAACACACACACACACATATATATATATATATATATATATATATATATATATATATATATATATATATATATATATATATATATATAATTAGTGATTACATTTTATCCATAAATCAGTCTTTTTCAAGACTTTTTAAAATTAACATAAAACTTTTAAAGTAAAAATTGGCAAAGCAGTGTAAATCAGGCTTTTTACAACGTCACTAAGAACTATCACTTGAACGCCGCGTGATCACTCCACGGGGTGGCTGCGGCAAGTATAATCAAGCATTTCCTAAATGTGCAGATGCAAAAATTATTTGTTAATATTCAAAGGTCGTTCCTCGTATGTACCGCTTCTGGTTGGCTATCAAGACCTAAATAAGCACTAACGGTAGTTCGGCACAAGTAACGACTACACACAAAATTTGAATGAATCGTAGTTTCATCATTAGTTGCGTGTTGGATATTATTAAAAATGTTGTGTGAGACCACCAACTTTTGGGGCTTCAGTTAGGAAACGTTTTCGGACACATCTTTATAGGGACTTTTTTTCTTAGGCTCTAGAACACGCCCTAGAATTTCTGCCGGACATTTATGAACACGTGAAAATGAGAAAATCCCATTGTTATCATGTTGCACAGGTGGTTCAAAAAATATCCCACCATTAAAACGTTTATTTCATTGCGAAAACGGCTTTAAAATGGCATCACATTTACGCATCAAAAAGGTGGGACAAATTCAATACCGCCGTACCTAAAAGGAATAAATGTAATTTATATTTTCTTCATTATATCTCTATAGACTATTGCTTTAAATATACAAATTGCTCGAAATAGTTATGAATTTGTTACAACAAAATTAAACTACGCTGTTTTCAACAAGTAATTTATTAGATTTGATTTGCATGTAAACGTTCATTAAACCATATAAATGTTAAGATATAATTAGAAACTTGTTTGTTAAATGTTGATTTTATTTTGCAGCTAATGAAACCCGTGTACAAAAATTTCGTGGAGAAAAGCGTGCAGCAGATGGCTGTACAAGCAGCTGAAATTACCATCAACAATGCAACATCCATAGCGAATGGTAAACCGCATCAGTCATGATATATCCAATCTCGAACGGTCACGATTTACTTCGGCTAGCCATAATTTTTGTCCCCCACCTCTAATCCTCTCTAACCATAACCCGGTAAATTACAATCTTACCAATTTACATTTGGAACAAACCCTTTTTAGCTTTTACTACGAAATTATAGCTTGGTGAAACGGAATTGGAAATATATCTGGCGTGTTTATTCAATTTTTTTATGAAATATATTCTTGCCAAAAAACAATGAGACTTAATGGAAGAAATTGCTTGGTTTTTTGGGTTGGTAAGAGTTGTAAAACACCTTGTGATATCATGGGTGATGCTGGATTGTAATTTTTTTAATAATTATTTTCCTTTAAAAAAATTCTGTGTATATGGTTGTGGTAAATATATATTATTTTTTTTATTTGTTTAAAAATTTTTATAGGAAAAGATTTCTAAATTTTGGTTTCACAATTTGTCGGAATTTATACGAATTTAGTGTTTTAGTTTCGTACGAATTCGGATTTCGATTTGTGGAAGAAATTAGGAGTTTTTTGTTTTTAACGGATAAGACATTATTTAAAGCAATTGTAATGGTTTCTTAGACTTATTTAAAATTAGTCTGCTTTAAGCTGAAAATTTAAGATGTCTTATGGACAATTGGCGGTAAATTGGCGAATATTTATACAGGAGGAAATTTTGTAAAATAAGCTCAAAGAAATATTGACAACTTAAATGGAATGTGCTGTGCTTTTAGTCTTTAGAAGATAAAACAATGATACTGGAGATTATTTAAAAAAAAACTCTGTGTGTGGTTTTTTCGAGCACTAAATTTTTTAAAGCTTTATTTTATTTTTTTTAAATTACATTTTGCAATATTTAAACAACGATGGAATTGAACAAATTACAAAGATTTCTCATTCCATTTAATTTTGAACAAAACAAAACTTATTTTTTCTGCATTTATTATTGTTATTATTTTTTGTATACTTTTACTTACTAATATTTTTTTTTGTCTTAATTTAACAAATTTGCGTTATTTATTCCAAACAATCGTTTTATGCTTCCAAATTTTAGTTTAAAAAAAAACATTGCAAATATATCACGAGGAATAATAAATTTGCCACAAGTGCCTTAAATCTTCCAGTTCATAAAAAAACTAAATTTAAAAATTTTGTCTTTTATGTAATATTTCATAGTTTTAAGTACTTACAATTTTTACAAAAAAATATAATGTAAAGTGTAATAATTATATATAAACAAGAAACGCTATAATTTTATTATTTATGTATAAACAAATTACTTTGAGGAATTATTTATTTTTTTGTATTTTAATTGTTTTTAAATCTAGCAGGTAAACGTAAATTTCCAAGCATAAACTAATAATAAAGTGGAATACAAGAATGAAATCTAGTTAATAATTAAACAAAAAGAGAAAAAAATTGTTGTTGATGTAAATTTTAATGATGAGAAGTTGTAGTTTACTTTCTATTTCGTTCAATAAACAAATATTTTTCACTTTGTTTATTTACATGTGCAATCGATCAATTTCAATATCAATTAATAAATTATAAGATTAACTTAATTTCTGTCATTATGTAAGCAACATCCCAATCTTTAGGATCTTCGCAGAGAACAAGGAAACTGTGCGCTGCTGACCTTCGATGTTAGAAACGCATTTAACAGCGCTAGCTGGAAGCAGATCATGGAAGGCCTAACATCAAGAGGTATATCACCGTATCTACTACGCATGGCGAGGAGCTACCTAAGCGATAGAAAGTTAATCCTAAAAGGGGCTCAGTAAACGGAGGAGAGAAGCATCAGCAGCGGTGTTCCGCAAGGATCGACATTAGACCCAACCTTGTAGAACGTCTTATATGACTATGTGCTGAGATTAAGACTGCCATTGGCCTAACATCAAGAGGTATATCACCGTATCTACTACTCATAGTGAGGAGCTACATTAGCAATAGAAAGTTAATCCTAAAAGGGGCTCAAAAAACGGAAGAGAGAACATCAGCAGCGGTATTCCGCAAGGATCGACATTAGGCCCAACCTTGTGGAACGTCTTATATGACTATGTGCTGAGAATAAGACTGCCATTGGCCTAACATCAAGAGGTATATCACCTTATCTACTACACATGGTGAGGAGCTACCTAAGCGATAGAAACTTAATCCTAAAAGGGGCTCAGTAAACGGAGGAGAGAAGCATCAGCAGCGGTGTTCCGCAAGGATCGACATTAGACCCAACCTTGTAGAACGTCTTATATGACTATGTGCTGAGATTAAGACTGCCATTGGCCTAACATCAAGAGGTATATCACCGTATCTACTACGCATGGTGAGGAGCTACCTTAGCAATAGAAACTTAATCCTAAAAGGGGCTCAATAAACGGAAGAGAGAAGCATCAGCAGCGGTGTTCCACAAGGATTTACATTAGGCCCAACCTTGTGGAACGTCTTATATGACTATGTGCTGAGATTAAGACTGTCATTGGGGGCGACAGTGATTGGCTTTGCAGACGACTTGGTTGTAGACGATGTTAGGCCAATGGCCGTCTTAATCTCAGCATATAGTCATATAAGACGTTCCACAAGGTTGGGCCGAATGTCGATCCTTGTGGAACACCGCTAGTGGTAACAGCCAGAACAGAAGAAGGGTTGATGCAGACAGCAAACCACGCTATAGAGCAAATGGATGAAATCAAAAGCCTCAATCTAGCGCCAGAGAAAATTGAGGCGGTCTTTCTCATAGGACAAAAAAGGTCCAACAAATAAAATTTTAAATTAGAAAACTGACAATAATTTCTGAGCTACCTAAGCGATAGAAACTTAATCCTAAAAGGGGCTCAGTAAACGGAGGAGAGAAGCATCAGCAGCGGTGTTCCGCAAGGATCGACATTAGACCCAACCTTGTAGAACGTCTTATATGACTATGTGCTGAGATTAAGACTGCCATTGGCCTAACATCAAGAGGTATATCACCGTATCTACTACACATGGTGAGGAGCTACCTTAGCAATATAAACTAAAAGGGGCTCAAAAAACGGAAGAGAGAAGCATCAGCAGCGGTGTTCCACAAGGATTTACATTAGGCCCAACCTTGTGGAACGTCTTATATGACTATGTGCTGAGATTAAGACTGTCATTGGGGGCGACAGTGATTGGCTTTGCAGACGACTTGGTTGTAGACGATGTTAGGCCAATGGCCGTCTTAATCTCAGCACATAGTCATATAAGACGTTCCACAAGGTTGGGCCTAATGTCGATCCTTGTGGAACACCGCTAGTGGTAACAGCCAGAACAGAAGAAGGGTTGATGCAGACAGCAAACCACGCTATAGAGCAAATGGATGAAATCAAAAGCCTCAATCTAGCGCCAGAGAAAATTGAGGCGGTCCTTCTCATAGGACAAAAAAGGTCCAACAAATAAAATTTTAAATTAGAAAACTGACAATAATTTCATAAAATACTTGGACATAGTAATAGACAAGGCATAATCTTTCACGACGGACATTGATGGATTTGACATCGATGTGATGACCAGGTCAGTTCTTAAAGTCAAAGAACAGTTCATCAAGATAGAAAAGGAAATACTTAAAATTATGGATTAGCCATAAACGAAACTAAGACCAAATACATGTATCAAGGCAGGCCCAAAGAGATCGTATAGGCCAGAATGTGACGATTGCAGATTTTAATTTCAAGAGGGTGAATAGCTTCAAATATAGCGGTAATAACGGCCGATAATGACATAAAAAAAGAGGTCAAAGCCAGAATTCAGAGTGGCAACAGATGTATGTATGCTTTGGACAAAACACTGAGATCCAAACGTATTAGTAGGAGAGCCAAAATACGAATCTACAAATCGATAATACGACCGGTGGTTATGTATAGCTGTGAAACGTGGACACTCGCTAAAGATAGCGAACGAAAATTTAGAGTTTTCGAGCGGAAGGTACTCCGGAGAGTGTTTGGGCCGATACTGGATCCAGTCCATCTTATCCACAGAACTAGAAAAAATAGGGAACTCACCGAGTTGTACAAGGAACCCGATATTATAAATGTGTGAAATGGATGGGTTTGAAATGGGCGGATTTATGTCCAAAGATTGACGAACGAACGGCAAAATTGGCATGGGAGAACTACCCCACTGGTAAACGACCGATGGGAAGGCCGCGAATGAGATGGCGCGATAACGTAATCAGCAACCTACGTGCCATGGGATTGGACTACGATCCTCAGATGTTGATGGACCGACAGGGGTGGAGAAGCATTGTGCAGTCAGCCAGAACCCACATAGGGCTATAGAGCTACGGAAAAAAAATATCTTTCACACCGCATATAGCAGAAGCTGCAGCAAAGGGGGTGAAGGCAATGGCAGCAATACAGCAACTAATGCCCAACATTGGAGATCCCAGGAGCAGTAAACGCCTACTGCTCAATTACGCAGTACAGGCCACTATGATGTACAGAGCACCAATATGGGGCAGAGCACTGGGAAAACAGAGCAATACCCAAAAGCTCCTTGCAGTGCAAAGAAAAATGGCTCAAAGAACCTGTAGCTCTTACCGCACAATATCAAGTGAGGCAGTCTTAGCCATCGCGAGTATCCCGCTAAACGACTTGCTTGTGGAAAAGCAAAGAAAACTGCAGGTGACAGGTCGCAGCAAACTTGCCCAGGAAACAACTAATTGAAGAATGGCAGCAAAGGTGGCAGCAAGGCGTTAAAGGAGACTGGACCAGACTTCTTATCCCTGAACTTGACGCTGGATAGACAGAGTGCATGGGGAAAATAGCTACTATCTCACCTAAGTATTGTCCGACCACGGCTGTTTCAAGGACGATCTGCAGAGCCTCAGACGACCAGTACATATACTGCGGAGAGACCGATACCGTGAGCTATACAATCTTTGACTGTTCTCGATGGGAAATGGACGGGAATAAAATCACAACCAATTTAGAAGGACCAGTCAACCCGAGAACCATAACTGGACATATGCTCAAAGCAAAAGAAAACAGGATTAAGACACAACAGTATATTCATTATATTATGGAGTCCAAAATAACAGATAAAGCCAAGGAACAGAAGATAAAGAGAAATTAAATTTAAATAAGTCACCCGTAACTCCGAGGCCATGCCACTAGCAGTACCAGAGTTCACGGCAGTGTTTCCAGGGGGGGCACTTGTCTGGTTAGGTGTATAACCGCCAGCTGCGTCCCTCGTTTGTATCTTCGGTGCAAATAAGGAATCCAAGGGCGGAATGACCTAGTGGTCGATAGCCTTTTGCAAATGTTTGTTTTCAATAAACATTTCTTCTATAGAATCCACCCTGCTGGCAGCTAGATTGCACAAAGCACTAAGGAAGAATAGAGTAGTATAGAAATGAGCCGACGACCCGGATCAAATCCTGGAAGAAAGCAACGGGAAACTACTTCCAGTATCTTCCCAAAGAATCTCACGGATCGGCGGTGAGAGGACCCAGTCAAATCCTCGAGGAAGTATTTAGTTCCCAATGCTTCCTCGATGATTTGACTGGGTTTACTCTCCACTTGACACTCTCTACTTGACTGGTTCCTCCAGTATCTACCCAAAAATAAAACTCATGGATTATCTCACAGTAAATAAGATCGAGACTATAAATATTCCCCCAATGGGATCTACGGGGGGAATTCTATAAGACGTAATATGAGACGACCTAACAATGAGATACAATATACAACAACAACAAAACTATCTCTTCGCAAAGAAGTCTCAATCGTCACTTGGAACATTCAAGGTCTTGTACCTACTACACCCTGGCAAACTAGACATCATTTAACAGGTAGTCAAAAACATCGACATTATCGGTATATGAGAAACGCATTGGGAAGGCAGCGGTCATTTCATCTCAAGGAACGGTAAAGGCCGATTCTCATATACGCGACAATCAGCTACGCGACGTCACGCGACATTGCCTGTCAAATAATGATTGCATTGTTTTAAATGGGCACGTTCTCACTATGGCTACGCTACGTGCCCATTTAAAACAATGTAACCATTATTTGACAGGCGATGTCGCACGACGTCGCGCTAATGGGAATCGACCTTAACACTGTACAGTATAACCTCGATAATCCGACACATTTGGGACCAGACAACCACCGGATTATCAGAAAGAGTGGTGGGAAGGAAGTGCGCAAGCGGTCTCCAGACCGCCGGATTACTAAACGTGTCGTCCGCTTAACTAACGGCGGAATTACCGAGATTATACTGTATACTTTTCCGGGCATCCAACTGACTCAATGCACGGGGGTGGCTATACTGATTCCAAAACAAATGTAAACAAGTATTCAAGCTTATAATCCCATCAGTTCCGGAATTATGACCATTTGGATTAATGCGAAACCGTGTATCTTAAACATTATTCAAGTCGATGCTCCTAGCGAAGGCGAAATAAAATAATTCTACGAACAACTTTAGAGAACTCTGCAGGACATACCGACCAGGGAAATGAAGATTTCAACGCAAAAATCGGGCAAACCGAAGAAGAAGAACATCTAAAACATATGATTGGACGACATGGACTAGGAAACAGGAACGAGGCGGGACAAAAACTTGCGGAATTCTGCACCGAAAACAACCTGACCATTACGAACAGCATGTTTCTGCAGCACCAAAGCCGCCGATATACGTGGATTTCTCCAGGCGGGCGCTACAGAAATCAAATAGACTATATTCTTGTAAACTCAAGATGGAGATCCAGCGCCAATAATGTTTATTCAATGGACTCGACTGCGGCAGCGACCATAAACTGCTTAAGGCTCAAATCAGAATGCACAACAAAACAAAGAAATCGGAAAAGAAAACTCAGCGCAACATGGACCAATTGAGACAAAAATTAGAAGACAACTTGAAAGCGTTCCCAGACAACACAAGACAGATGCAGATTGAAGAACTATGGTATGGAATTAAAAACAACCAAACTGACAACCAAAGAGCAAGTCCTACGCGAGTGTGCTAGAGAGGGTAAAAACAAGCAATGGATGTCTGACGAAACCTGGAATGTAGTGAAGAGAAGAAAAACCATCAGGCAGACAGGTGTAATAACAGAAGACAGAATCTTCTACTTCTTGGAGATCCGTCGATCTGTTAATTCTGGAGCCGCCTCTGCATCTTTTCCTAATAGGTAGATTGCCAACTATCTCTTCTATCTTTTAGGTGGTCTCCCGGGGGGTATTGAACCGGGCGGGTTGTTTTCTAGGACTATTTTCGGAAGTCTGTTCTCGTCCATCCGTCTTAGATAATTGTACCACTTCCTCTTACGTTGTCTTCCCCATCTCACAATGTCTTGTATTTCGCATTGTTTTCTGATAACACCAGAAGACAGAATATCGAACTTTAAGCAGCGAAATATAAAGACGAGACAAAAACGAACACCTCCGGAAAACATGCAAGAGATTGGCAAACACTAACGAAACACGCGATCTATTACAAAGAAATCACGACAGTTCAAACCAAGAAAGTGAAAAACAGAAAACAAGGATGGGAGAGTAACCAACATCGACGGCGTAGTAGAGGTATGGCGGCAGTACTGTGAAGACCTCTACGCGGATGAAGGTCATGGTCAGGGAATAGTTCGTCTCCCATCCATCACACAAGTAGAACACGAACCTAACATCTTAAAAGTTAAAGTTGAGTAAGCCATCAACATGCTCAAGAACAATAAAAGCACAGGGGAAGATGATATCAGTGGAGAAATGCTAGAACAGCTGTTCCCAAAAGGTATCAATTTCTTGTGGACAAGCTGCAATTAGGTATGGCACTCAGGGCAATGGCCAACTGACTGAATACATCTACACTGCACAAAAAAGGATCAAGCCAGAAATGCAGTAATCAAGGTCATGCTCAAAATTCTGCTACAACGACTCCGCAGCTTCTTAGATCGACAAATTTCACAGGAACCAGCTGGATTCGTGGCTGGTAAAGGCACTCGAGAGCAGATCATGAATGTATGGTAAATTATTGAAAAAGCCAGAGAATTTGCAAAGCCCATATATCTATGCTTCCTCGACTATAGCAAAGCATTTGACTGTGTGATTTGGCACCAATTATGGAATGTCCTCTTAAACATGGGAACCCCTCCATACCTTGTCGTTCTGCTAGAAACTTTATATGCAGCAGCAAAGGAATCATCAAAATCGAGGGAAGAAACTCAAGACGCTTTAGGATAGGACGAGGAGTTCGGCAAGGATGCGTCCTACCATCCTTACTATTCAACATATACGGTGAATTTATATTAAGAGCAGCTCTGGAGAACTGTAAAGGCGGAATAGTTATTGGCGGTAGAAAAATAAACGACGATAAATTTGCCGACGTTACCACAATCATCGCACAAAAGAAGATGAAATGATCGAACTTCTGGGAAGAGTCGCGAAAGAAAGCTCAAAATTCGGACATGAGGTAAATCGCCAAAAAACAGGAGGTAACAGGAGAGAAAATCCACCCAATATAATGAACGTAGGAAACATCGACAACATAATTTATCTAGGCTCCTGCATAAATAGTGACGGCAGTACGTCCACAGAACTTAAAAGACGCATAGCTCTTGCGAAAACAGCCATGACGATACTAACCAAAGTATGGAAAGAAGACCACATCACGAAAGAAACAAAACCAAGGCTTGTCAACACAACACCAATTGCACTATACGGAGCCGAGGAATGGAGTCGGAAAGCAGTAGATCGGCAGAAAATAGACGCTTGTCTATTGCGAAAATAGACGCTTGGCGAGATGTGGACGTGGAGAAGGCTACTAAGGATCCCTTACAACACATAGAACTAATGTATCTATACTAAAAGATTTCGATAATGACATAAGACTATCAACCGTTATCAATCGACGAATACTTAAATATTTTGGACACGTCAATCGTGGAATGGGTGACAATCTCGAAAAACTCATCCTACGGAAAATCGATGGTACGCGATCTCGGGGACGCTTTCCAAAACGCTGGATTGACCAGGTGCAAGAAATCACCGAGACACTACTACAAAAACATAAGAATATATATATATATATATATATATATATATATATATATATATATATATAAAATAAACATGAGAACGGCGGCAGACAGGGATAAATGCAAGAAGATCGCTAACTCTGCTATGACATAATAAAATGCCAGCATGGGATCACGACACTTCAGCCATGAAGTAAACGACTAGACAGAGAGAAGAGAGCGGATGGGACCTATGCGGAAAACGAAGAGCAGAGAGCTCTTCTGCTAGAAACCCATTTTCCGGGATGCAGAAAATACAAAGAAACCAAGTTCTTTATGCACCCACGGAGACCAAGGCGTTCATCTGTACAGAAAACCGAATCGGATGGGCTATCTGCACTTTCCAGCCATTCAAGGCCCCAGGTGTGGACGGATTAGTTTCCGCCTGCCTACGAAAGGGAATGACAGAATTAATGCCTATCTTTTAAAAATCTTTAGAAGAAGTTTAGCGCTCGGATACATACCTGAGCTATGGAGTAGGGCTATGGTGGTATTCATACCAAAGGTGGGGAAGAAAGACACCACTCAACCGAAGGCATTTTGACCCATTAGTCTAACATCTTTCATGTTGAAGACAATGGAGAAGGTAATTGACAATTACCTTAGGACAAGTGCTAGTAGGTGCACCACTATACAACTGTCAGCATGCATACAGAGCAGGAAAATCGACAGAAACTGCCCTCTATCAGCTGACAAATGAAATAGAAGCAGCACTAGACACAAAGGAATTAGCGATATGTGTCATCTTAGACTTTATAGGAGCCTTTGAGAACCTCGCACGAGGCTGTCAAATCGGTTCTCGAAAGAAGGAATACTACGTCAAAGTGGATGGGAGAAATGCTGAGAACTAGAACGGCGGAGGCACAAGTGGGAAAAGACACCATCAAGATCTCCACAACTCGGAGGTATCACTACTGATGTGGAGCCTGGTAATTGATGAAATATTGACTAGGCTGAACGACCTAGACATTAAATGTCAAGGTTCCGCCGATAACATAGTCATCATCGCCAGAGGGAAGTTTGAGGGAACGCTCTGTGAAATCGGACAGAGAGGCTTCACAGTAACTAATAGATGGTGCCAAACAGTGGGACTGAAACTCAACCCGAGCAAAACTACTACTACTAGGAAGAGAGGGTAAAACTTCCTACAGCCCATACTGTTAGATGGGAGGGCAGTAGAATACAAACAGGCGATAAAGTATCTGGGTATAACACTAGATAGCAAACTCCTATGGAATAGGCACGCTGAAGAAGTGGTAGGAAAAGCCAAACGCGTTATATTGGTCTGCAGAAATTTGACAGAGAAAACGTGGGTTTTTACCCCACAAAATCCTGCGACCTGCGATCAATTACGGGGCAGTTGCGTGGGAAAGTAGAACCATGCTATTCGCTAAGAAGCTGCTTGAGGAGATTCAAAGACTGACGTGTGTCTGCAACGTCGAAGCGATGGGGTCATGCCCGTCAGCAGCAATGGAGCTGCTGCTGGAATTCCTGAAATCCCTAAAGGAATCAAGACTAGAGCAGGCGCTCTAAATGGGTAGGTATATTGACGATTATAGGATGAGTATCCGCACAAGCGGCCTCCGAGGCGCTAGAGTGAGTGCGTGTCCTTGGCCCCTGTCGAAAACTAGGAGAGTCGAAAGTGCAGCATTATTCGATAAAGTTCTACATGAAACTGAACATAACCGCTACAGAGACTTTTTGGTCTAGGGATCAGGCCAAGAGAAAACCATGTCACTTGCAATGATTTTTATGTGGCACAAGAAGTTCAAATATGGCCGCGAGGGTGTTAAAGACGATGACAGTGCTCCTCTGACCGTGCTGGGAGACCTTCAACAAGCCTCAGCTCAGGAAACTTTTGTGAAAGTGCGTGAACTTTTAAACATTCACGATCGTCTTAGGGCTATATTTTACTGGGACACCATGGCGGCGCAATCAATCGCGCAACCGTGGTGTCTTGAGCTACGAAAACGAGACACCATTTAGTGTAACATTCTGGGCACGCGTCTGTGCTGGTCGCGCCACCAAATTGGTTTTGTAACCAAGCGGACACCAGGTGAGATACTCTCTATTGAGTTGTATACATATTAATGGTGATTAGTTTCGCCGCCATGGTGTCCCGTGAAATATAGCCCTTAGTGTCCTTAGTGGTTTACTTGCCGATGAACTGGGATTGGATCGGGCTACGGTGTTCAAGCTAGTTACAGAAGATTTGAAGATGAGAAAACTGTGACCCGTACTTGTTTCCAAAGCTCTGATGGATGTACAGAAGGCACGGCGCCAGGCTATTTGCGAAGAAATGCTTGAACGTTTGCAAGTTGATACCAATTTTTCAGATAAAGTGGTTACGGGGGTGAGACCTGGGTCTATGTGTATAATCCTGAAACAATGCGGCAAAGTGCAGAGTGGTACACCGCCTCATTTCTAAAGCCCAAGAAGGCTCGCATGGGAAAGTCACGTGAGAATAGCATTTTCTTTAATGCCAAAGGAGTAACCCACAAAGAGTTTGTTCCTGCCGGACAGACTGACACAGGTCGGTTTTGCGCTGAAGTGCTCCGCCTTTTTTTTATTGAAAATTTTTTTCAACATTTAGATTATATACATTTTTTTAATTTCATAACCTGAAGTTATGATATACGAATTGGCGTGATGAGATATCCATCCAACGATAGGACCTTTGGGTACCGCTAAAGGTCAGTTGGCCAGCGTCTCTTGTGTTGGGAAAGCGTATTTATTAGTGCATTTGTGTGTGATTCTATCTCTTCTTATCTCTTTTTTTTTCGTCATTCCTGGATTTACTTCTTCACTGGAAAGAAGAAGAAGACTGGGTAATTTCCAGCTCTTTTTGGATCATTTGGTTTGTGACATACGATGGAGCGTTGGCAATTGATCTTAATATTTTAACTTTGCATCTCTCCATGATCGCAATATTCGATTTGCTAGCATATCCCCAGAGTTCAATGCCATAAGTCCAGATAGGTTTGATGATAGTTTTATACAAAAGTATTTTGTTGCTTAGCGTTAAAATCAAGTTTTTTTCCGATAAGCCAGCAGAATTCTCTTTGTCTGAGATCAATCTGTTTTCTCTTTTTGATAAAATCTGTCTAGATGTAATCCTAGGTATTTTACTGTCGAGTATTGAGGGATTTCTATATTATTTAAATAAACTGGAGGAGGGACACCTTTTCGTAACGTGAATGTTACATGACAGAACTAGGTTTCATTGATTTGAACTTTTCTCTTTTTGAAACACCTTTCCAGTAGATGTATGAAGTCTTGGAGATGTTTTGTGGCGATATTGAGATCTGAGTGGTTTGTTAGTACAGCTGTGTCGTCTACAAATGTTCCTATGGTTGTGTTTGGTGTTTCGGGGATATCTGAAGTGTACAGCACATACAGTAGAGGGAATACACTGCCTTGTGGGAACCCAGCCCAGATACTTCTTTGTTGGCTCTGGTTCTGAACTTCGGTTGTGTAGGTATGATCTGAGTAGGTTCGCGAAAGTTGAAATTACCTTTTTTGTAATAGTCTCTCGTGCCAGACCCTGGCAAATGCCTGTCTTACATCTAGGAATAATGAAGTGTTCTTTTTCATCAAACGGCGAAAAAAACGAAAATTAGAATATTTTGGTCATTTTATAAGGCACCCGGGTCAGCACGAGTGGTGTAGTGGTGACACTCGTGGTCTCGTGTTAGAGCGCTAACTAACAAGTCTAGAGGTCCCGAGTTCTATCCCCAATGTCGGCCGCATTTGTACCAGAAGACAAATGTGTAATTAATTACCACAATTTATAATAACATCTAGGTTTCTGGGTCAAAATACACTAGGCCGCAGTGTTTGAAGGGTTAATACCCGGTATCCACATTAGACCAAACTTAAGGCACCCGGAAAAATATGAAATGCTACACCTTATTATAGAGGGAAAAATACCAGGCAAGCGGGGCCCAGGAAGAAGGAGAACGTGGTTAAAGAACTTGAGGTAGTGGTATGTGCAGTGGAAGTCTACGGTTCAGGTTTTCCGGGCCGCTGTCAACAAAATAATCATCGTCAACATTGTAGCCAGCATGATAACCAATAATCGTTAAACGGTCATGGTACCAGAAGAGTATTCTTTTTCTTCAAATGCGGTATTTATTTGATTTGATGTGGCATTTTTGCCGATTTTTGAAGAGTTGAATGGTGCCGACAAAAACCAAAGTGAAAGTGTTTTGGGATTCAGTCTGCTGAGTTAAAGTCTGGCTCTATTCTTGTCAGTATCAATCTCTCCAGTGGTTTAGAAACAACTGGCAGCAAGCTGATTGTCCGGTAGGATGTCACGGACCTTGGATCCTTTCCTGGCTTTGGTATTAGTATTATCTCAACCAGCTTGAAGTGTTTATGCCAGTACTGGAGACTGAGGATTGCATTGAAAATGTATGTGAGCAGCACAATGCCTGTTCTTGGCAACTCCATCAGCATTTTGGGTGTTTTTGGGTGTACCGGGAAGGTCCGTTCCCGGTACTTTCTTTGCGCTTAAATGTTGCATCGCGTCTTTGATTTCCTTGGGTGTGACTGGAGTCAGTGGCTGTTGGAGTTGTGTGTCAGATGCAAGTTATTGTGAAATTATCGTCTTTCTGGTTGTCTGTTGGAAAAAACACCTGTGTTAAATATTGTGCAAGTAGGTCAGCTTTTTCGTAATCAGTTCATTGTCCTTGCGTTGGTGGAAACATGCGCAGAGCTGATGACAGTGATTTAAGTTTTTTGGGCTCCGCTATTTGAAGGATCGAGTCCGCCCGAAAATCATAGACGATTTGGTTCTTCACCACGGCAATGCTCCCTCTCACATTTCGCTCGCCGCCGGCGAAGTTTTGGCCAAGTTCAACGTTGCAAGTGAATTCTTTTTGTTCCCCCGGATCAAAAAAGGCCGGAAAGGGAAACGAGTCGATACGATTCCAGTGGTCCAGGCAGCTTCGACGAGGTCCGATAACAGCCTTCCGCACGAAGAGGTCCAAGGAGCCTATGAACAATGGAAGAAACGCTGGCAGCTGTGTGAACTAAAAGTCTTCGAACCCACGGGTCATATCTTGTATGACCCGTGGGTTCGAAGACTTTTAGTTTGCTGTACAGAAATATTCTTAAAAAAAGTTTGCGCTTTTATTTTGATCTTCAATGGAACTTGCCTTGGGTTGTGTGTTGGGACACTTCTAGTTTAGTTTAATTTAGGTTTGTCCTACAATTGACTTGGAGAGCTTGGATTGAAAAAAGTGCGATTAATCTGATAGATGAGGAAACCCCCATACATTCGCTCAAGGACTGTGCAGCACTGCTCCCTAGAGACAGATGTACCTTGGGGCCCACTGCTTGAACGCAGAGGAGTTGCGATTAGGGTTTGGGAATACCCGATCTTTTTAGACTCGGCGAGTCCGAGTCGAGTCCGAGTCCGATTTTTCGGGTCCGATTCCGATTCCGGGTCTCATCTGTCTCGCGAAGGATTTTTCATGTTCATGCTTATGGTAAAGCAAGCGATACTGTAGGAACTTGCCGATTAAGTTAAGTGGGACTTAGATAATTAAGGGGTTTAGAGAATGTTATGGTATATAGGTAAATAAAACATAACTCCATAGGAGGCTAAGAGCGGAAGGCAAATGGATGAATTGTCCCTTCTAAATTGTCTAAAGTTAATTCAACTTGTGCGTATTCTTCGACATTATAGAGGCTCTCGTCAAAATAATAATTTTCATCTTGATCGTCATTAATACCATCTAGACCAGGGATGGCGAACCTTTTTGAGTAGTGGGTCAAATTTTGTAAATTAAATTTTTCGTACTAGCTCGTGGGTCAGCATGTCAGTGGCATCATTTGGAAAAGAGGAGGCAGGTCAAAGACTACTTTTTCACACACCCTCCCGCTTGCTCCCTCTTAAACATTCTTTCAATATCTGCCACATATATCGTACTCTAATCATTCAAAATTGCTGCATACAACTTGTGTTGAGCAGAGTTATTCCCTGGTAGTTTTCTACTTTGGTTTTCTCTCCTTTTTTGTAAATCGGGCATATTACGTTTTCCCCAGTCTGCCGGGAATCCCTCCCCTCTCCTCACCCCATTCATTAGCTCCACCAGCCTCTCTATTACTCTTTTCGTCCCATACATTTCGAGAAGTGTATTCAAACTGAAATTATAAAGACTAGAAGATTCTCGTCCAAATTTCATCATTACACTTGCACCGCCGCGGGTTGTACCAACTATATGTTTTTGTAATTTTATATTAAATATGTTTAAGTGTTTTTCTACTTTTTCGACTAATTGTATAGCAGTACATGAGTTAAAAATTCTCAATAAACCCAGATCATGCACTTCAGAGTCAATTACATGCAAATTGATATTTAGATATGTTCGAATTTTTATACTCGTCGATTCATCAAGTGTAATGCTAAATCGTCGATCTTCTTTACGACGCGGTGTACTAGACAATGCCAAACATTCAAGACCCGAGACTCGTCGAGTCTTAGATCGGGTACCGGGTATTTACCCTTGGATTCGTCGAGTCCGGGTCTGGGTACTCGGACCCGAAAAACCCTAGTTGCGATCCTTGAATCCCACCCAGATCCTGCACTTCCTAAAAGAATCCGGACTAGAGGAGGCGCTCTAAATGGGTAAGTATACCAGCCCACTTCAAGCCCACTGCTTGTACACAGAGGAGTTGCTGCCATTGAATCCCACCCAGATTGTGGAATTCCGAAAGGAATCAGGACTAGAGGAGGCGCTCTAAATGGGTAAGTATACCAGCCCAGTTCAAGCTCACTGCTTGTACACAGATGAGTTGCTGCCATTGAATCCAACCCAGATTGTGGAATTCCTAAAGGAATCAGGACTAGACGAGGCGCTCTAAATGGGTAAGTATACCAGCCCAGTTCAAGCCCACTGCTTCTACACAGAGGAGTTGCTGCCCTTGAATCCCACCCAGATTATGGAATTCAGGACTATTCACGAATTAAGGGAATCAGGACTAGTGGAGGACTAAATGGGTAAGTATTCCAGCCCAGTTCAAGCCCACTGCTTGAACGCAGAGGAGTTCTTCTTTACGTGCCATGTGCCATGGCCGATCGAACGGCGTCGGTCTGGTTCCGATCCGTCAATTCCTTCGGACGTCGTAGGGATCCCCGCAAAACGCCTCTGGTTTTTCTCACTTTTTGCGCATTTTTCGCTTCAAACTGCCGCAGATTCGCAAAAAATCGTTGCAGTTTAAAAATTCTTGCCGGAATGGCTGCGGACAAGTGTTCTGAAGTGAACGAACCCAGCCGGCGACCTGGATCCTCTCAAATAAGTCCCGGGCGTCTATGGAAGTGATTGCAAAATCGCAAAAAAAAAATTTGGCTCTCGCACCAGCTGAACGGGACGTCGGAGGACGACGAGCAAGAGCTCTAACAATTCCGATTCCGCAAAAAACGTCGATTCTCAGGTGGGTTTTGGACCCCCGGAGGGGCGCAGCAAGGTGGAGGACGAAACTTGGGGATGCGCAACGTACAGACGGACATCCTCAGTTAAACCGTCGAAGACGCGCGGTTAAAATACCCAAGATCTTCTTTACGTGTCCAAAACGTGACAGCAGAGGAGTTGCTGTCCTTTAATTCCACCCAGATCTTGAAATTCCTTGAGGAATCAGGACTAGAGGAGGCGCTCTAAATGGATACGTATACCTACGATTAGAGGAAGAGGCTGGGGTACAATAGATCTATAAAGGTTGCAGTACAGTAACCACCGAAATAATCTAAATTATATTTACACAATACATTAAAACTCAATAATTCTTAACTAGATAAATATTTGTTCATGAAAATCTTCTTGTTTTGTTCGATTTTAAATGTCGGTTGTGGTGGAGGTGGAGGAGGAGGAGGACCAGGTACTTCCAAACTAACACTACTAATACCAGTATTGCGGATTAAACTAGTATTTGTGGGATTAAAGTTGCCGTAAATAGACACCGGCGAACATTCTTTATACCCCAACTTGGCGTAGAAACCTTCTTGTCCCAGCGTTGACAGATAAATCACGTTCAGCTTCAAGAAGACCTTGCAGTATTCCTCAGCTTTCGACATGAGATGTCTCCCGTAGCCTTTCCCTCTCAGCTTTCTGCTAATCACGACGGACTCCACGAAACATGAGTCTTTGATACTGGGGATGGGAGAGAGTCTGCAGTGGCCGATGACTTTGTTGTCGTCTATGAGGACCAGGCAGGTTGGGAGTTTGTCGCTGGAGGATTCTAGGCTTCGCAGTCGGGCCGTTTGGCTCCTGGTCCACTCGTCGTTGATCAACTCGCAGCATTCCATCAAGTACTTCGGGTGTTTGTGGATAGGTAGAACTTGTAAACCCATGATTTCTTAACAGAAAATCGTCAGAAAATATTCAAAATAATAATATATTGGTCAAAAAATAAAAAAATAATTTATTGGTCAAAAACTACTTGTGAAATTAGGAATAGTAAGGCTACTCAGTTCATGTCTTTCTACACAAATGTCAAATCAAAACCTAACTTCGCCAGTAATGCACGGATTTGGCTCAATACTATTTTGCACCCCTAAATGAAAATTTAATTTGACCTAAAGAAAATGTTCAACAAAAAGAACGATCTTTATTTAACGATCGTTTTTTCTATAGATGCATCAAAATCCCAAATTTAAATGTTGTTTGATTACGCTAATCCAAAATTTTCCTCCCTCCGTTTCTGATTAAACAACAGACATTTGCATGTTATTACTAGTCCCAGTTTATTTTCCTATGACTAACAGCACTAGACAAATAACCTTGTTTTTGGGATCATTTCTTTCTATTTAAATTAAGTGAATAGTCTTTTTCGAGATTTATTTCTCGTTACTACAGCTTTGGTTCCAACACTATTCAATTATTGTTTAAATCAATAACCGTAACTAAGTTCATGTCTTTCTATGCACCTAATCCCAAATTTAAATGTTGTTTGATTACGCTATTCCAAAATTTTCCTCCATCCGTTTCTGATTAAACAACAGACATTTGCATGTTATTACTAGTCCCAGTATATTTTCATATCATTAACAGCACTGGACAAATAAAATTGTTTTTAAGATCATTTCTTTTTATTTAAATTAAGTCAATAGTCAGCTGCAGAGGCATTTCAAGATTTATTTCTCATCCACCAATATTCAATTATTATTTAAATCAACAACTGTAACTAAGTTCATGTCTTTCTACACAAATGTCAAATCAAAACCTAACCTCGCCAGTCATTATTTTGCACCTCTAAATGAAAATGTAATTTGGACTAAAGAAAATGCTCAACAAAAAGAACGATATTGGTTGAACAATCGTTCTTTCTAGAAATGCATCAAAATCCCAAATTTAAATCTGGTTTGATTACGCTAATCCAAAATTTTGCTACCTCCGTTTCTGATTAAACAACAGACATTTGCTGTTATTACTAGTCCCAGTACATCACTAACAGCACTAGACAAATAACATTGTTTTTATGATCATTTCTCTCTATTTAAATTAATTGAATATTCATCTGCAGATGTGTTTCAAGATTTATTTCTCATCAGTGCAGCTCTGCTTCCAAGAATATTCAATTATTATTTAAATCAATAACCATAACTAAGTTCATGTCTTTCTACACAAATGTCAAATTAAAACCTAACCTCGCCAGTCATGCACGGATTTGGCTCAATACTATTTCTGCACCTCTGAAAATTTAATTTGGACTAAAAAAATGTTCAACGAAAAGAACGATCTTGATTGAACAATCGTTCTTTCTAGAGATGCACAAAAATTCCAAATTTAAATGTTATTACGCAAATCCAAAATTTGAGACAATTTTTGACAAAGTTTTGTTATAAGTTTTGGACGGTTCCATGGAGTTTCAAAATCTGTCTTTTTTCTGTCCATTTTTTTAAGAATGCAGTAACTAGAAACCTAATTTACATGACAAATAAATTAACAAATTTGAAATTGACAAATAATAATAAACAGATCAGATAATAATTGTGAATTGACACGGCAGCCATTGACAACTAGCAGCTGCAAATATATGCGAAAAGAAAGAGAGAAATGAGGTTGAGATGTTGAAGTAAATATCGTCGGTGTGAACTTCTCGTCGATTTAAGCCAATCAGAGAACAAGATCAAATATCTATCTTTCCTGTCTTCCCTGTAAAAGTCCTATCTTCCCTGTACTGCATTCTTAAAAAAATGGACTATAGTAAGACTATATACAGTAAGACCCAGGGCCACTCAGAGGGGGGGCTAGAAGTGGCAATTGCCATAGGCCTCATAATTTAAAGTGCCTCACTTTCCAAGATTCCAAAGTAGCAAAATCAAAAAATGTTCTTCCCCTAAATTTTTACTTTTCAACAGATGTGGGAGGGGGCCTCCAAATATCATTTGCTCCAAGCCTCGCATTTTCTCTGAGAGACTCTGATAAGACCCTGTACTGCATTTTAAAAAAAAATGGACTATAGTAAGACTATATATAGTAAGAGCCAGGGCCACTCAGAGGGGGGGATAGAAGTGGCAATTGCCATGGGCCTCATAATTTAAGGGGCGTCACTTTCCAAGATTCCAAAGTAGCAAAATCAAAAATTTTTCTTCCCCTAAATTTTTACTTTTTAACAGATGTAAGGGGGGGCCTCCAAATATCATTTGCCCCAGGCCTCGCATATTCTCTGAGAGACTCTGATAAGACCCTGTACTGCATTCTTTAAAAAAATGGACTATAGTAAGACTATATATAGTAAGAACCAGGGCCACTCAGAGCGGGGGATCGAAGTGGCAATTGCCATGGGCCTCATAATTTAAGGGGCCTCACTTTCCAAAGTAGCAAAATCAAAAATTTGTCTTGCCCTAAATTTTTTACTTTTCAACAGATGTGGGAGGGGCGCTCCAAATATCAAGTGCCCTGAGCCTCGCATTTTCTCTGAGAGGCTCTGATAAGACTCTGTACTGCATTCTTTGAAAAAATGGACTACTGTGCTATAGTAAGACCCAGGGCCACTCGGAGGGGGGGATAGAAGTGGCAATTGCCATGGGCCTCATAATTTAAGGGAGCCTCACTTTCCAAGATTAGCAATATCAAAAAATTTTCTTCCCCTAAGTTTCTTTCTTTTCAATGGATGTTGTAGGGGCCCTCCAAATATCAATTGCCCTGGGCCTCGCATTTTCTCTGAGAGGCTCTGGTAAGACCATATCGTTGGTTTGGATTAACAGGATATTAACTCATTATGTTCTTGCCTGTAGAATTTCTATTTTTTCTCTGTAATAGCATAAATTACAAAGTCACGAAGTGAACAAAAACGTTATCAATAAAGTTACTTTAAAATATATTATAGGTGAGGTTAATCAATTATTTACAGAATTGGAAATATATTGATTTGAAAACTTCAAATTGCTCTCCTGCTTTCTGAGTTAATACCCTGTTCATGTGAATCTAGGATATATAGTGAGATAGAATTAGACTGGATGATGGTAATAACTCTTTTTAAGGAGTTTTTATCAACTAGAAACTTCTAAGTAGAATCTTAAATACGTAATTACACTCTAATACTTGTAATTACACTAATTTAGACATGAGAATGAGAAAGAATTGTGATTTGCTCTTATGATAAAATAATTAACTTGGAGCTCAAAACTCCAAGACTTCTTCCAATGATTCCCTGAGAAAAAAAAGCTTGGACACCCCTGGTCTACATGGTTTAAAAATTATTTAATTTGTATATTTAATCTTATTAATAATTGTTTGTATATAATTTTGTTTAATCTAGCTGATCTTGTCTAATCTTGTTTAGTGTTTAATGGAGTTTTTTCTACTCTAAACTGATTTCTTCTGTTATTAGGTTATTTGAAACTTTTATAGAACACCCTGTATATTACGATTGAGATGACAGAAATAAGTGCCATCTAAGGTAATTTGAAGTAATTACACAAATATTCTTAACCTATTAGTTTCGGTTAATTAAATATACAAAAGGAATTGTAATTAATAAGGAGAACGTGAATTTAATTAAAGCAAAGTTAAAGAATGTCAAGGAAGTTATTTCTGTGCAAGCAAAATTGAAGAAAGTGTTTTTTGGTGAAGTGCTTGAAGGGGTTCAAAGTTGTGTATGCAGTTTTAGCTTTATCAAGTAAGGGATTGCAGGTAAGCGTTTGATTAGGGAACCTCTAGCAAATTTGGTTAAAACTAAGCGAAGATTTGCGAATTTTTATTTACCATTTATACGCGAATTTCTCACAAAACCAAAAGCCTTCCAACTCTAAAAATAACCTAAAACATACTAACTTTCCTAAAAATATCATCCAGCTGCAAACGAATTTTCACTAACCATTTTTCTTTTTCAGATAAGCACCAGCAATATGATGCCAACTCGGTTAGGCCTTACCCCAAGCTTCCCCGACAATCCTCTCAGTCTTTCCTGGCACGACTCTGCCTGGATCCCCATCCTAAACCAGGAAAACGTCATGGACTACTTTTCCGAGAGATCAAATCCCTTCTTCGATAGAACTTGCAATAATGAAATCGTCAAGATGCAACGGCTCAATCCCGACCAACTACAGTAATAATACATTTATTTACAATTACCTCTTTGAGGCCCCTTTTACCTCTTTGAGTCTCCCTATTATAAGTGCCCCATCTTTAACCCCTTGACATACTATGACTTCTCTAGATTGTAGATTGTAGATATGGTGGTGATGACTTAGATAGATACACTTAGATAGATCTATTGTACCCCACCCTCCTCCTCCAAGTGTTGGTGTACTTACCCATTTAGAGCGCCTGCTCTAATCCTGATTCCTTTAAGAATCTCAGGATCTGGGTGGGATTCAAGGCCTGCAGCTCCTCTGTGTTCAAGCAGTGAGCCCCAAGGTACATCTGTCTCTTGCGGAGTAATGCTCCGCAGTCTTTGAACAGATGTATGGGGGTTTCCTCTGCTGAGCCACAGAATCTGCATCCATCATCCTTCTCTAGGCCTAGGGCCTTGAGATGTTTCCTAAGTCTGCAGTGTCCCGTCAGGGCTCCTGTCAGAATTCTTGTTCCTGCTTAGTTTCAGGCAAGCTTTTGTTCCCTTCTGGTTAAAAGATCCCAGCATCACTTTGGATTGCCTTAGCCCTGGAAGTTCTTTCCAGGTTTTCATCCATTTTCCTCTTATTTCTTCATCTAAACTTTTGCGGATGGTGTTCACGCTCATACCGCAAAAGGGTTCCGGACCTATAAAGGGGCTACTGGATCCCTTGTTTGCTAGGTGATCGGCTTCTTCGTTTCCGTCTATACCAGTGTGTCCTGGTACCCAGTATAGCGTTACTTTATTATCCCTGCCAAGCTTGTTCAGCTTCCCCACACAGTCCCATACCAGTTTGGATCTGATGGTGTATGAGCTAATGGCCTTCATGGCTGCTTGGCTATCTGACAGGATAGCAATTCGTTTTTTGCCGTAATTCCGGTCGAGGTTAAACTGTGCACATCTTTCGATTGCGGGTACCTCTGCTTGGAAGATACTTGGGGATGTTCCCATGGATTCGAAGTATCTGGTACGAGGTCCAAACACTCCTGCACCAGTGCCTTCCTTTGTCTTCGAACCATCTGAACCATCCAGCAGCAGCTCCAATGCTGCTGTCGGACGCGACCCCATCGCCCCCGTGATGCAGACACACGCCAGTCTTTGAATCTTCTCAAGCTGTTTCCTCATAGAGGCCAGCTTGATTCTACTTCCCCACGCAACTGCCCCATAAGTGATTGCAGGTCTCAATATCATGGTGTACATCCATCGCAGGATAGTGGGGTTACAACCCCACGTTTTTCCTGCCAGATTTCTGCACACCATTAAAGCGCGTTTGGCTTTACCTACCACTGCCTCAGCGTGTCTATTCCATAGGAGTTTGCTATCTAGTGTGATACCCAGATAACTTATCTCCTGTTGGTATTCTACTTCCCATCTATGAAAAAACCTTCCCATCTATGAGTATGGGATGTAGACAGTTTAGTTTTCTCCTGCTAGTAAATGGTATCACCGTGATTTTGCTCGGGTTAAGTTTCAGTCCCACTGTTTGACACCATCTACTAGTTACGTTGAGGCCTCTCTGAACAATTTCACAGAGCGTTCCCTCAAATTTCCCTCTAGCCATTATGACTATGTCATCTGGCGTAACCTTGATATTTGATGTCTAGGTCGTTTAGCCTAGTGGTTCATCAACTACCAGGCTCCACATTAGCGGTGATAGTACACCTCCCTGTGGGCACCCTCGAGTTGTGGAGATCTTAATGGTGTCTTTTCCCATTTGTGTCTCCGTCGTTCTAGTTCTCAGCATTTCTCCCATCCACTTTGAGATAGTGCTGTCGATATTCCTTCTTTCGAAGGCCGCCCTGACAGCCTCGTGTGAGGTGTTGTCAAAAGCTCCCTCTATATCCAAAAGGCACATATCGCTACTTCCTTTGTCTCTAGTGCTTCTTTTATTTCGTTTGTCAGCTGATACAGGGCGGTTTCTGTGGATTTCCCTGCTCTGTAAGCATGCTGACTCCTGTGTAGTGGTGTACCTACCAGCACTATAGTCCTAAGGTAATTATCAATCACGTTCTCCATTGTCTTTAACATAAAAGATGTTAGACTAATGGGTCTAAATGACTTCGGTTGAGTGGTGTCTTTCTTCCCCACCTTCGGTATAAATACCACCTTAGCCCTTCTCCATAGCTCCGGTATATATCCGAGCGCTAAGCTACTTCTAAAGATATTTAGAAGATACGGCATTAGTTCTCTCTCTCCATTTTGTAGGAAGGCAGGAACTACTCCGTCCACACCTGGGGCCTTAAAAGGCTGGAAAGTGCCGTTAGCCCATCTGATTCGGTTTTCCGTACAGATGGACGCTGCCCTCTTCCAGTCGGCCCGACTTGGTTTCCGTGGTTGCATCAAGCCCTCGGTCTCCCTGTATCCTCTACATCCCGGAAAATGGGTTTCTAGTAGGAGGAGAGCTCTTTGCTCTTCATCCTCCGTGAAGGTCCCATCCGGTTTCTTGAGAGTGGTTGTCATTTCCACTCTATCCTTCGCTAGTGCTTTGTGCAGTCTAGCTGCCACCGGTGTGGATTCTATGTTTTCACAGAAGGTCCTAAAGTTTTCCCTTTTTGCCCTTCTGATCTCTTTGTTGTAGGTGGTAAGCACCTCGAGTATTCTAGCCAATTTCCGTATTGCTTGGCTTTGTTAAAAAGCCTACATACTTTTGCTCTTAATGTAGACAAATTTTTGTTCCACCATTTTTCGTCCTTATGCTCCTTCACGGTTTTTACCGGGCAGCTGGATTCAAATGCTGTGGTGATTGCTACATTTATTTCTCCTACAGCCTGCTCCAGCACGGTGTTGTGTTTGATACTACCCTGCACTGTCACCTGCTCTAGGTTTTCTTTTAGTTGGGAACTAAACATAGGCCACACAGTTTGTCTGGGGTTTCGAATGGGGGTGTTTTCCTCACTCGCTCCTTCCAGCTCAAACTCTATGATCCTATGATCTGACATTGAGGGCTCACTTGAAACCCTCCACTTTTTAATTAGTTTACTTACGTTAGCGCTACCTACCGTAATATCCAGTACCTCATTTCTGACTTTAGTGACAAATGTTGGTGTGTTCCCAACGTTGTACACAATTAAGTTCTCTTTAATGAGGTATTCTAAAAGGTACTCACCCCTCTTATTAGTGTCCGTGCTGCCCCACATCTCATTGTGTGCGTTCGCGTCACATCCCAGGATGAGTGGCAGCCTTCTCCTAATACAGTGTTCCACCAGCTTTTGTACTTCAATGGGTGGTATGCTGTTACCATCGCCAGGTAAGTATGCTGATGCGATCACTACTTCGCGGTGGAGACCCTCGGTCTTGATGAAGGCCTGAATCGGTACTAAATCCCGCGTTAAAAATTCTGAAAGACATAAGTAATTTATGCCATTTCTTACCATAATGCAAGTTCTAGGGGAGACCTCACGGCTGTCCCATACCAACTTACATTTCCTGTTGCTAAGGCCTCTGATCTTACCTCCGTAGGTCCAGGGTTCTTGAAGCAGCGCTAGCCCTAGGTGCTGCTTGGTGAACATCCTAGCCATCACAGCTGAAGCTGCTTTGGCATGATAGATGTTCACTTGGGCTATTTTGGTGCGCCTGCTGGTCATTCTTGTTTTGTGACAGGAGGCGGCAAGTCCTCCTCTGTCCCTACAAGAACATCTACCTCTGCCTCTGTAGACATGGCTGGACTGCTCATGTCTACGAGTGTGAGGTAAAGGTCGCCTTCCCGGGAATCCGGGCTGACTTCCTTGTTCTCTGTGTCGGTTAGGTCCCGCACACATGGATTATTTTTACTTTTGGAATTCATATAAATCCCACGAGTAGCAAGGGAACTAAAGGTCCGCCACGTCAGAGCCCTGCTTGACATGGTAAGGCTTGATACCCTCTGAGGTCGCCAGGTATCAGAGGGGCTCCGTTAGCGATGGCAGGTTGCCCTTGGCCACCAACCAGTCCTTCCGGCACGGGTCGCATGACACCTTGGATTAAGGGTTTG
Organism: Phosphuga atrata; assembly: GCA_944588485.1. NCBI lineage: Eukaryota > Metazoa > Arthropoda > Insecta > Coleoptera > Silphidae > Phosphuga > Phosphuga atrata. Next base: position 102,080,047 of record OX155892.1, read on the forward strand.
GAAGTTCTTGGTTGTTCGCTCTCCGCTGACCGCTCCGACCGGAGTTGTACTCTGGTCGGTAACGTCTTACGGTTTGTTGCGAAACTAAGCCCTCACACCACGACAAGGTGACTTCCAAAGTGAGGGATGACTTCTCTAAGACATCATGTATATGTGTATATGTGATAAGATCACTTGTATATGGACACGTCAACGCGCATTTTATTCGTATGTCAAGGGGTTAATGTGTAAATATGCATGTTGCGATATTTCAAATCATCTAAAATTCCGTGCCCCTAAAGCTTAAACCAAAATAAAATAATACTTTCTTTTTATAGAAATATGACGGGGCTGGAATATGTTTTGTTGCACGTGCAAGCCCCAATTTTATACGTAATTAGGAAGCAACATAGACATAGTCCACAGCAAGTCACACCAATGGCTGACTACTACATTATAGCTGGAACTATATATCAGGCTCCAGACTTGGCCAGCGTACTAAATTCAAGATTGGTAACTATAAAGGAATTCTTAATATAAATTGGATATTGATTCAATGCTTCTCTTCTTCTGGTACCTTGATCGTTCAACAATCGTTGGATATCTTGTTGGCTACCATGTTGACGATGATTGTTTTGTTGACAGTGGGCTGGAAAAGCTGAACCATAGACTTCCCATACCACTGCCTCAAGTTCTTTAACCACAATGTTCTCCTTCCTGGGCCCTGCTTGCCTGATACTTTTCCCTCTATAATAAGGTGTAGCATTCCTTATTTTTCCGGGTGCCTTATAAAATGACCAAAATATTCTAATTTTCGCCGTTTGAACGTCGATTCCCATATGCGCGACACTCAACTACGCGACGTCGTGCGACATCGTCTGTCAAGTAATGATTACATTGTTTTAAATGGGCATGTCGCATAGCCATAGTGAGAACGTGCACACTTAATGTAATCATTAATTAATGTAATCGCAAATAATGTAATCATTGTGTCGCGTATATGAGAATCAGCCTTTATAGTTATTAAAGATTCAATGCTTAAAGTTGGAGTTAAAAGTAATTTCTAATTTTCAGTTATCTTGTGTCCATCATTTACAATCCTCGTTCGACGAAGCGTCTAGCTTCTCGCGCTACCACCCCAGCAAAGGCTACTCCTGGGACTTCAAGTCGCAACGGCTAGGCACAGACAAAGCAAAACCGAAGGAAGAAAAGCCCAGGGAAGAACCGAGTTCGCTGTTCCAAAGGCAAAGGGTCGACATGCTGCTCGGCGAACTCATCAAGAAGTTTCCTTTGCCTGTGCCCACCATGCCCAAGGCGGCGCCAGTTACGGTTAAGACTGAGCCGGAGAATGGAAACACGGAAAACCGGGAAGTCAAGACTGAGATTAAGCAGGAGAAGGTCAAACCTCCGCCGGAAAAAAAGCCTAGATTAAATTAATGGAGCAGTATTTATGATTTTTAGTGTACAAAGTTTAGTTTAAGTAGAATGGCAGAAGCATGGAAGAAATTAGATTGGACAGACTAAACTATACATATAAGACTAGATAGACAAGACTAGACAGACAAGCCTAGACGGACGATATTAAACAGACAAGACTAGACGGACAAGACTAGACCGAGAAGACTAGACGGACAAGACTAGACACACAAGACTAGACAGATAAGACTAGACAGACATGATTAGACAGACAAAACTAGACAGGCACGACTAGACAGATAAGACTAGACAGACATGAATAAACAGACAAGACTAGACTAGACGGACAAGACGACGACAAGACTGGACTGAAGGTGTAACACAGTACTGGTTAGTAAGGACTAGACAAATAGACTGGATTAGATGATTCTAGACAATCTAAACTAAACATGATGTGTTCAAAAGCTGAAGAAAAATATTTTTAGAATTAAGTTTGGTGAACACCCTGTATAATTCGAATTATACAGGGTGTATTTTAATTTGCAGGTTTAAAATTGCTTTGAAAAATAGTTAGAAATCCTGGAATGGATTGTTACAATGTTGTTTTAAGTTTATGACTGATTAGGTGTAGACTGAACTGTAACTGGACGGAGTTGTAAATATTTTTGTATTTAAATTAGTTTGTATTGTATCGTAATATTATTTTACTAGACGGAGAAGATTTCACTGTACAAAGCAGTTTAAAAAAAATCATACCTTCAAATCAAAAAAAACCATAAAATGTGCATATTTCCAGCAAAAAAATTGTTTCAATAGACCTTTTCATAGTTGAATTTTTTTTATGCGTATGTGTCAATATCCGCCATGTTATACGTCAAAAAGTACCGCAACTTTTTTACGTATAACTAAATATGTGCCCGAAACTTTAATACTCCCGGATTTCAAACTTGGCGGATGCACATGCGCTTAACTAACCGTAAAAAGGTCTATATAATTTGTTTTGAAGTATTAGTTTTAAAAACTAATTCAATTAAATTGAAAAGTTTTAATAACATCCACTTTGGGACAGCTTTACTAATTAAATCAAAGGAGGGACACTGAAATCTTATGTTACTTTACTAGTACATAAACCTATGGCCTTCAGCCCCTGACATATTAGGTCTTGACCTTTCTCGTTACTTGCTTTGACGTAGCGAAAGGCTCACACAATGCATCTTGAGCGCTGTGTGCTAAAGAGTAACAGAAGATTTCCGTGTCCCTCCCTTGATTTAATTAGTAAAGCTGTCCCAAAGTGAATGTTATTAAAACTTTTCTATTTTGAGTAGGCATTGTCTATGTGACTGTTATAAATAGTTGTCAATTAGAACACTAATTCAATTAATTGATAAATAGTATATTTTGTAACTAGGGCGAAAAGTTGTCAATTTTTCGCGAGAGCAAAATTGCGCACGAACGAAGTGAGTGCGCACATTCGCGTGAGAGGGCAATTGACAATTTCGCTCGTGTTACAAATAATATTTTTTATTACTCATGCGAGGGGATGTATCTTACAAGTTTGGGATCCAGGGGCCATCCAAAAAAAATGGAATCAAATTGAACAATTTGCTTTTTTTATTGTCTCCGGTGGTGTGGATTCGTCATAAGAACTTTCCTCAGTCTCCGGTATCACGATAGAATACAAATATCTCAATTACAATACAAATTTCTCATTTTAAAACGTTTTCTTCAATTTTTATTATTTTGTAATGAAAAAAAAAATCTGACACACGTCACTTATTTAATATCGAGGTCTTGATTGTATTTTATTTGATTTATTTGTTTTTTTTTAATGTAACCTAGCGATATTGAATATTTGCGTGCGTTACCCAGGTTATGTGGAAATACAACGTGAGGTGACATTTCTCGTATTAAATAATGTACGTCAAGAAGTGCTTTTCGCGCATGAGTAATAAAAAAAAATCAATTAACTGATAAAATTATTATACAATATTATACATTCGTTTATACAATGTAATGTATTGACAGACAAGAGACAGACTCCTTAGACAGACAAGACTACATAGAAAACGCGACTACGCGTAGCGCGCGATTCACTCGAGCATCCTCTATGGAGCCCCTTTTCCGTTATTTACATTCTCACCCAAAACATTTCGTTTTCGTGAACCGAAATTAAATAACTGTTAAAACCGGTTTTGCAAATTAAACCTGCAATACGTTCAACTAATTTATAAAAAGTTTATTTGTTACTGATAAGTTTCACCATTGAAACTTGGTGTTATATTTCGAAAACAAAGTACATATGTATACATATTTATTTTATACTAAATCTTTACTCAATTTTGCCTTATACCGTCTTGTTTAATTCCTTAGATACGGATCATTGAAGTAGTGATTTAATGAAACTATCAATTAAAATTTTTATTCCGCCAGCGATTTAAAAATATCAAATAAATTGCGGCTCCTGTCAACGCATCAAAATAACTGATTCAAACTATGCTTTAGGCAAAATTTTGACTTATCATAAACTTACTAATCATAAATCAATTACTTCTTCTGATTCGTTCACTCTTGACAGAGTGGCCATGGTCATGTGGAGTTGTCTGCTTTTTTCACTGCTGCCTTCGCCAATCTTCTCCATAGATTCCTGTTGGTCGCATGGCTCGCGCATTCTGCCACAGGAGTCTCGGTGACAGATTTGATTTTGTCTGTCCATCGAGTTGGTGATCGGCCACGAGGTCTGCTACCTTCCACTCTGCCCTGAAACACCAGCCGCTCCATTGAGTCACTTTTGCGGGTAACGTGTCCAAAGAATCTGAGGATTCGTAACTGAACAAGCGACGAGATACGCTGGTCAATTTTAAATTCCTCGAGTATGGACACGTTAGTCCGGTATGCGGTCCAGCTGATTCCCAGCTTGCGCCTCCAACACCACATTTCTAGGGCGTCGATCCTTCATCCGCAAGGTCCATGTTTCCGCTCCATACAAAAATATCGGAAAAACCAGGCTGTAACTAATTACAAATCATAATCATTTTTGTCGTCAAGACAACAACATGACCATGGCGAGACATCATGCTAAAATCACGGAACATCGAACTTTAGGTCATTTTCAAATTCTGCAAGCGTTTGAAAATGACCTTCCACAGTCGAAACTCGTGTCGAGTCCATTTTTAATCGCAGCGTCTACTTCACCGGTTGAGAAAGCTTCAGAGAATCTGGATTGAAACTGGAGTTGGACTCCAACTCTTTTTTAACGCGTGTTGAGTGGTGTTTATCAGTTGGAGCACGGGCCACTTCTTGAATTCGGTTCGCTATGATATCTGCCTTCACGTTGGATTTACCAGTTTTCTTGATGCTAGACTCGCCAAGTTTCCGCAGAAGGGGCTCCATGCTCTGCGGCTATTTTTCCAGCCGGGTTTTGTCTAACGATCTTAGATGGTCATCGGTTATATCCGGGCTACCACTTCATTCAAATTCTGCAAACAAGCGAGTACCCCACCCTGGTATGTAGTTTTTCGTGTTACCCTGGGGATTTGCTTCCCGGGGATAATTGGCAATTAATTAAAGATGCTCTAAATTAAACCTTTACGGATCAGAGAGGTACAGATTGTCTCATTCAAGATTTAATATCTATGAAACCTTTGAAAAATGAAACTCCAATTCAATTTGGCATGAGAATACAAGACGCCCGCAGCCTATTGTTTTCCAAATTAAATTTAACTTTTTGCTGTTGAGATTACAAGTTTGACGAAGCGGTCGCAATGGATAGCTTTTGCTGGGAGGAACCTAACACCGGCGTCGAGTTCCTTTTCGAAAATTTTCCGTGTGGGTTTAGCAAAATTCCAGCGGACGTGGAGTAGATTGAACCAATGGGTATCAATCCGTATTCCAATATCGATAACGATTGGATATTGTTGATTATGTGGGAAGTCTGCGAGGATGGTTTTAGTTGTAGGGAGTGGACAATTGTTCTGGCTGGAGGACACAAAACATAGATCAGGGTTGAATAACAAATCTCCAAAACAGACAGTCTGTGAGACGCACCCTGAAGGAAGTCCGTGGATTTCAGGAAAAACCCCGAAGCAAAGGTACTCCCTGGACAGAAGAGAGAAAGGAGTTACACCAGCAGAAGATGCGACAATACTGGGCAAAGATCAAAGCCCAACAGTTGAACAAGCGTGGTCCAAAGTAGGCCCATTCGAAACAAGAAGAAGATCAGGGTTGTAGTCCATGCTGCATCTTCTGGAGTGAAACGATCCCCGTTGCTTAGCATCAAAACGCAAATGCAAACTCTTCAAGTCGGTTCATTCCACTAGTTTGTCTCCATTTTTATCGTTTTCTTGATACCGCCATAGGTCATCTTCTTCTTGTTCTGCGCATATCCATTAATGGATGTTCGCAACCACATGTCCCATTTCTGCACCATCCCTAGCTGTGTGGATCAAATTTTCTACAGTTCGGAGACCCATCCATTGCTTTATGTTCTGCAACCAAGACATCTTTCTATTCGCCTTTTTCCATCAATGCCTTCAATTATTAATTGCAGCCATAGGTCATGACGACTGTTAAAATCCCCCAAATACACAGTGGGTTCAGCATAAACCGGCAGTGTTCAGGCGGCCAGGTGGTATTCGATGGTTTATACACGTTCACTAAGTTTAGCCCATTTATATTTATTGCCACCATAAAAATGTGGTTGAGAGAAGATTCGGCGATAAGGCTCACATTTGCAATGGAGTTTCGGACATATGTAGCTGTTCCATAGGCAACGTGATAAGTAGCTCCAATACCAATGAAAACCCGGTATTAAAACCTCGCTAGAGGTGCCTCGTCTTCAAATTTGCCTCCGATCCAACATGAGTTTCTTGTAAGACGGCCACGTCAGTTTCATTTTCTTGTAGTACTTTGGGCAGATGTTCGGATTTGGATCTGTTAATGGCTTCAATGTTTAATTGACATATTCGAACTGATGGTATAGTACGTCTCGTCGGTGCGCTCTGAGAAGGGCCATATGGTACAGGAGACATTCTAGGAGTTCCTTATTATGTGGTTTGGGTTTCCGTATCTCGACACGGGCCTAGCCAGGGTTTAGTTTCGAAAGTTAGTCTGAAAGTTTCGGTGGGGTTTGGAAGTTTCGGGAGGGGGAGAGGGGCGTTTGAAGAAAATACAATAACAGAAATTTTCATAAACTGCACTGAGAGCATGGGTAGATGCTCCCTTCTCCATGCTCGTCTCTCGTCGTTTCTCCTTATTTCAATTTAATATTAATGTTACATTTTGCATATTTCGCATTTGAACGTCCGTCGATTTGAACCCCCAAAACCCTCCCCATCTCGATATATACTTGTCTGTATGATTATCGTGTTGCAGGAGGATGTATATAGTTCACTGATATATCGAACCGAATATCTGGTTTCCAATGTTGTACACTATTTAGCGTTATCCAGGTTGCAACACGAGGAGGCAGTGTACTCTGCAACGTCGGGAAGGAGCCCCCATTTTCCGCGTTTTGAATCGAAAAAGAAGGGAGAACAAATTTGTGTGTGTCAAGTTGACACCCGACCTCTACTGCAAGGCATTTATAGACCTTTTCATAGTTTAAATTTTGTTGTGCGTATGCGTCAATTTCCGCCATGTTTTCGGGCAGTTTTTTTACGTATAACCAGTGAAAATAACAAAATGTGCCCGAAACTTTCATATTCCCGCCTTTTAAACATGACGCACGAGAATACGCGTAACTTACTGTAAAAGGGTGCATTGTCTTGCAACACCTCGAGCAACCTCGCCGCTTTTCATTAATTGCATGTCGCAGTCTAGGTATTAAGCTAGTAATAAGTGCCGTTTACAGTAGTATTCCGTTCTTTAAAATCCACCAAAAGGATACCCTCACAATTCCAGAAGATTTTTGCCGGGTTTTTTTTAGTTGACTTTGGCACCTTTACCTTTCTTGAGGATGCTTCACCCCTATAACACATTCCATTTACTCCCATTGAACATTCCATTGACTCCCTCGAGCTGTTTTTTAAATTTCAGCTGAAGTTTAACCTTCTGTACACAAGAACTCGATCACACTGCGGTACTCAATTTTCAACATTTTGGAAAACAAGAGGACTACACGTGTCGTTTCAATTTTTTAGATGTGTCAATTTGAAACGTCAAATTTTAATGCTAGACCCAGCGCCGTCGTTTGGATTTTGAGGCCGCGGGCATATATATTGAGGTGGGGGCCCACAGTATATAAAAAAGTGAATAAATAAATAAATTCCTTAATTTTTAATACATACAAGAAAGGAACATACGCAGAAGAAATATAATATAATAATATATTAATATAAAATAAAAACAAAGTTGAACTTTATTTCCTTCCTTTAATTTCAGCAAAATGGAAGGGGTCCCTAAAATGGGGGGGGGCGGGGGGCACAGCCTCTGTGGGGTCCCCTAGCCCGCGGACCCCGGGCATTCGCCCGGTTGACCGACGTTAGCGACGCTACTGGCTAGACCATTGACTTATGAATTCATAATGGCTAAGGGACCTACAGATGATAAACATGGTTGGTCAAATGCAGTGTTGAAGTGTTTGTTGAACGTCTGTAAGCAGGTTGTACCAAGCCTCAACCACCCAACCTGCCTACAGACGTTCAACAAACACTTCAACACTGCATTTGACCAACCATGTTAGTCAACCATGTCGATCGTCTGTAGGCCCCTTTATGAATGCATAAGTCAATGGGCATTGATATGCGATAGACAAATGAAAGTATAAGGCAAACTATCAAAAATTTAATAAATAATAATAAATTTAATTTTATAAATAAAATATAATAGAAAAATAATAATAGAAACTAGTTTTTTAATAAGGCAGGCTATTGTACTATATTTTGTCTAGTTTGCTCTATTTTATTAATAGTTAAAACCAATTCTTGCTCTTGGTTCGCAAAGAAATAAAGTTTGGCAGACACTGGTCTAATTACTAGTCTATTTAAATTTGAACTTTTTATTGTCGAATATATATTCATTCTTGCCTAATATTATTTGGTTTACTAATATTTCATGTTTAATTAGTTATATTCTAGCTTAGTTCGGTTAATATCGAATTGTAATAAAATAAATTTGAATTTTCCCACGTGCATAAGAATCACGTGCATCAGCGCAAACCACGTGTAACCCAACAAGTAGTAAAACAGCTCAGTCGGTAACCCAGCTGTCGCAGTGTCAACTACACTCGGAGTAAAACGCGAATAAAAGCGAAATTTCTGTTTGTTTATTAGATCGTATTAGCGTTCTAGTTGAATTTTCGCAAATAGTTGTGTTATTTTAGTTCAAGTTTAGTTTTTTTAGTGAGTTTAAAGTTTGATTAAGTGGATAAATTCGGTGGATGTTTTCAGTTTGGAGTGTACAGTTGGGTGAGTGTGACAGGTCACGCACACTAGATCTGGTCGTTTTACGATTTTGGTTTTTTTTTGAACAGCGATTTTTTGTGGTGGTGAGGCGACGGGGCAAAAGTTCCGATGAGACCGATGCTGTAGTGGCCAGGGAGGAATTTTTTTGGGGGACGAAACGGCCGTGAGTTACGATGAGTGATGATGATCGCGACATCGACGTGGACAGTGATGTAAGTGTTTCTTTTTTTCGTTTCGTTCGTGCCTTCTTGGGGTTAAATATGGATCAATATTTACTACTACCAATTCTGACGTTTCTGCCAAGCAACAAAAATAAAAAAACAAATTTTGTTTCATTGCAGAGACTGTGTGATTCTAAAAACGTTTCTATAACTCTGTCCAAAAACCTATTTTCTCTTTACAATTTATTCATTTACAAATTAAGGTTATTTAAGGTTTTTTTTTTTTTTTGATAGAACTTTCAACAATTTATGTAATAGAACCTTCATTTTTAAGTAATTAATATTTATTTTAAAATTCGGTTATTACATATAGATTACTAGTTAAAAGCACTACAACTTATTTCTGGATCAAAAGAAAGAACCCACGTTCAAAGATAAGCAATCTAACAAAGTAAAGTTTACGAAATTATAGTTTTTAGATTTATTACAAATTAAGTTGTATTTTAATTAAACTAATTATCACATTAAAACTTGGTTTTTACAGTTTTGTCTATCTGGTCTTGTCTGTTTAGTGTTGGCTGTCTAGTCTAGTCTTATTTGTTTAGTCTAGTCTTGTCTGTCTAGCCTTGTCCTTCTAGTATTGTTTGTATAGTCTTGTCTGTCTTTTATTTTAAAGTGGCTCGGGGGAAGCTCTTACTAAACCCCTTATTCCACCTTGGCGTTTAGTATGCGCCACCACAGTATTGCATATTTTGCATTCATTCAGGGTGCGCAGCCCAAACAGTTAATGAAAACCACCCTAGTTGTTGTCTCCCCGACCAGGATTAGTCTTGTGTGTGTATTCTTGTTTGCCTATTCTTGTCTTTCTAGTACTGTCTGTCTAATCTTGGTTGTCTACCTGTATTTGTCTAGCCATGTCTGTCTGTCTTGTCTTTTGGAAAGTATTGCTCAATATTTCAGGCAGTAATTATTGTAATTAAGAGTTGTTCTATGTGTTGTGATAGTCGTTCAGCACTTGATGCTCTGAAGTTATTGTCTGTTCCCACAGACCAATACTTGTGCAAAAGCAAAAGAAATTACAAAAGAAGTTAAATTAATGGGTTAAATAAACAGATGGCACTGGGTTAAAGCCCACTTTGAGATAGAAGGAAATGAGAGACCCAATAGCCTAGCTAAACAAGCTATAGGTGCTTAATAATTACGAGAATATCAATAATATACGGATTTCGTATTCTAAAATCTCTTTGCAAACTTTTAAATTAAAATTGAATGGTTTTTTACAAAAAAAATGGTAATCTCGCTGGGAAAAGGCGAAAACAGGTTAATGGACAAAAAATATGGAATAAAATGGATATACATCTATTACACCATGCTGTCCAACTTATTTCTGGAAATGGGAACTTACAAGCATATCTACATAGATTTGGAAAACGAGAGTCACTCACTTGCATATATGGACAAGACAAGACACTGCTGGATATGTGCTTCAATTGTAAATATTCTGAGCAGTGGAGATTCAAAATTAAAAATGCTATGAAGAGAGCAGGATGTATTTGGCCGACAAATGAAGAAGATTTAAAGACTATTGTAAGAATGGTAGCTGATTTTTGACAATAATGCTGAACAATTAAAGAGACTAGACCATGATCTCAATTGAAATACGTATATTTGAATGAATTTTTTGGAACAAAAACACTAAGCTAGCCATTAGTGTGTAGATAGATAACAATTTGTATATCAGATATTAAATAAACAAATAAGCTGTCTTGACTGTCTAGTCTTGTCTGTCTAGTCTTGTCTGTCTAGTCTTGTCTGTCTAGTCTTGTCTGTCTAGTCTTGTCTGTCTAGTCTTGTCTGTCTAGTCTTGTCTGTCTAGTCTTGTCTGTCTAGTCTTGTCTGTCTAGTCTTGTCTGTCTAGTCTTGTCTGTCTAGTCTTGTCTGTCTAGTCTTGTCTGTCTAGTCTTGTCTGTCTAGTCTTGTCTGTCTAGTCTTGTCTGTCTAGTCTTGTCTGTCTAGTCTTGTCTGTCTAGTCTTGTCTGTCTAGTCTTGTCTGTCTAGTCTTGTCTGTCTAGTCTTGTCTGTCTAGTCTTGTCTGTCTAGTCTTGTCTGTCTAGTCTTGTCTGTCTAGTCTTGTCTGTCTAGTCTTGTCTGTCTAGTCTTGTCTGTCTAGTCTTGTCTGTCTAGTCTTGTCTGTCTAGTCTTGTCTGTCTAGTCTTGTCTGTCTAGTCTGGTCTGTCTAGTCTTGTCTGTCTAGTCTTGTCTGTCTAGTCTTGTCTGTCTAGTCTTGTCTGTCTAGTCTTGTCTGTCTAGTCTTGTCTGTCTAGTCTTGTCTGTCTAGTCTTGTCTGTCTAGTCTTGTCTGTCTAGTCTTGTCTGTCTAGTCTTGTCTGTCTAGTCTTGTCTGTCTAGTCTTGTCTGTCTAGTCTTGTCTCTCTAGTCTTGTCTGTCTAGTCTTGTCTGTCTAGTCTTGTCTTTCTAGTCTTGTCTGTCTAGTCTTGTCTTTCTAGTCTTGTCTGTCTAGTCTTGTCTGTCTAGTCTGTCTAGCCTTGTCTGTCTAGTCTTGTCTGTCTAGTCTTGCCTGTCTAATCTTGTCTGTCTAGTCTTGTCTGTCTAGTCTTGTCTGTCTAGTCTTGTCTGTCTAGTCTTGTCTGTCTAGTCTTGTCTGTCTAGTCTTGTCTGTCTAGTCTTGTCTGTCTAGTCTTGTCTGTCTATTCTTGTCTGTCTAGTCTTGTCTGTCTAGTCTTGTCTGTCTAGTCTTGTCTGTCTAGTCTTGTCTGTCTAGTCTTGTCTGTCTAGTCTTGTCTGTCTAGTCTTGTCTGTCTAGTCTTGTCTGTCTAGTCTTGTCTGTCTAGTCTTGTCTGTCTAGTCTTGTCTGTCTAGTCTTGTCTGTCTAGTCTTGTCTGTCTAGTCTTGTCTGTCTAGTCTTGTCTGTCTAGTCTTGTCTGTCTAGTCTTGTCTGTCTAGTCTTGTCTGTCTAGTCTTGTCTCTCTAGTCTTGTCTGTCAAGTCTTGTCTGTCTAGTCTTGTCTGTCTAGTCTTGTGTGTCTAGTCTTGTCTGTCTAGTCAAAAAAATCAAAAAATCAAAATCAAATCATTTTATTTCATTATTAAAGATATATCAATATAAAAAAAATATACTAAATGAAATATGTCAGAAGAAAGAAAGGGGGGGAAAAATATACATATACATAATAATAATATACAAAAAAATTACAAACTATTCACTTTGCAAAAAAACTCATCCATATCGTATGGCTCTATATTAACTATTAAGTTAAACAGTTCTCTTTTGACATTTTTTAGATTATTAATTAGTTTGATCTTCCTGGGTAGTTTATTAAATATATTTAAGATGCTGTAAGGAGGCATTTTTTCAGACAAAGTTAGATTGTGTCTAGGCAGTTCGTAGAGCTCCTTTTTGTATCTCGTATTTCGTTCGGTTGGTTTCTGGAATTTGTCGAATAGATATTTATGTTTAAAGAGAAACATCATACTTTCAAATATGTATGTTCCGGTGCAGGTTAATATTTTTGCCCTTTTAAAGTACCCTCTACAGGATTCTCTAAACTTTAGATCGAACAGTATGCGTATCACTTGCTTTTGCACTCTAAATATTCGATTGATATACATGCCATTCCCCCAAAATATGATTGCAAATCTTAAGTGTGAGTTAAAATTTGCATGATATACCATTCTTAAGACTTCTGGATCTACATATCTACTGAGAATTCGTACAGCGTAGACTGCGTTATTCAATTTCACTATAACTTTGTTAATATGTGACGACCAATCTAAAGACAGACAGACAAGACAAGACGACAGTCTTGGTGGAATAGTCTTGTCTGTCTAGTCTTGTCTGTCTAGTCTTGTCTGTCTAGTCTTGTCTGTCTAGTCTTGTCTGTCTAGTCCTGTCTGTCTAGTCATGTCTGTCTAGTCTTGTCTGTCTAGTCTTGTCTGTCTAGTCTTGTCTGTCTAGTCTTGTCTGTCTAGTCTTGTCTGTCTAGTCTTGTCTGTCTAGTCTTGTCTGTCTAGTCTTGTCTGTCTAGTCTTGTCTGTCTAGTCTTGTCTGTCTAGTCTTGTCTGTCTAGTCTTGTCTGTCTAGTCTTGTCTGTCTAGTCTTGTCTGTCTAGTCTTGTCTGTCTAGTCTTGTCTGTCTAGTCTTGTCTGTCTAGTCTTGTCTGTCTAGTCTTGTCTGTCTAGTCTTGTCTGTCTAGTCTTGTCTGTCTAGTCTTGTCTGTCTAGTCTTGTCTGTCTAGTCTTGTCTGTCTAGTCTTGTCTGTCTAGTCTTGTCTGTCTAGTCTTGTCTGTCTAGTCTTGTCTGTCTAGTCTTGTCTGTCTAGTCTTGTCTGTCTAGTCTTGTCTGTCTAGTCTTGTCTGTCTAGTCTTGTCTGTCTAGTCTTGTCTGTCTAGTCTTGTCTGTCTAGTCTTGTCTGTCTAGTCTTGTCTGTCTAGTCTTGTCTGTCTAGTCTTGTCTGTCTAGTCTTGTCTGTCTAGTCTTGTCTGTCTAGTCTTGTCTGTCTAGTCTTGTCTGTCTAGTCTTGTCTGTCTAGTCTTGTCTGTCTAGTCTTGTCTGTTTAGTCTTGTCTGTCTAGTCTTGTCTGTCTAGTCTTGTCTGTCTAGTCTTGTCTGTCTAGTCTTGTCTGTCTAGTCTTGTCTGTCTAGTCTTGTCTGTCTAGTCTTGTCTGTCTAGTCTTGTCTGTCTAGTCTTGTCTGTCTAGTCTTGTCTGTCTAGTCTTGTCTGTCTAGTCTTGTCTGTCTAGTCTTGTCTGTCTAGTCTTGTCTGTCTAGTCTTGTCTGTCTAGTCTTGTCTGTCTAGTCTTGTCTGTCTAGTCTTGTCTGTCTAGTCTTGTCTGTCTAGTCTTGTCTTTCTAGTCTTGTCTTTCTAGTCTTGTCTGTCTAGTCTTGTCTGTCTAGTCTTGCTAGTCTTGCCTATCTAGTCTTGTCTGTCTAGCCTTTTCTGTCTAGTCTTGTCTGTCTAGGTCTCTCTAGTCTTGTCTGTCTCATCTAGGGTTACATTATTAGGGTTAAGTTGTTCATATTTTTCAATTGTCATTTAAGAAATTCCAATTGTTTGGAAAAATTAAGGATTTTGAAACATTGAAATTTGCACATTTTTTATTTAGATTTTAATTACTTCAATTTTGGCAAATGCGAGTTTTAAGCACTCCCTTTTTTTATTTATATTTTCTATGCCTTTTTTGCAAATAATTTTTTTGCATAATTTTAAGAAATTTGCAGTTTTTAGGGTTCCGTACCGAAAACGGAACCCTTATAGGATCACTTTGTTGTCCGTCTGTCTGTCTGTCTGTCAAGACCATTTTTCTCAGGAACACGTAGAGGTAACAAGTTGAAATTTGTATCAAATACTCGGGTCTGCGGTCTCTTTCAGTTGTGAAAAAATCAAACTTGTTAGTCAACGCGATCAAAAGATATGATCGTATATGTCGCATATTTTGCGATTTCACAAGGGAATCAAAACCTATAGGGTACTTCCCGTTGACCTAGAATCATGAAATTTGGCAAGAAGCGGTGCCTTACAGCACATGTAAAGGGAAAAATCTGAAAACCGTAAATATGTAGTTTAATTACAAGAAAAATGCGAATTTACTATTAGAAACTTATGAAAATACAATAATGTTGTCGTAGTGGTATTGTTAGGCTCCAGAAGTATATGGGTTGCATACAGTTAACTTACTAAAGCTAGTAAAAAGTATGTGTTGGCACCTGTTGGCTGTTTATTCTAAATTTTCTTTGTTTATATTCGTTATGCATTTCATCACGTACGCTGTTTATACATAATATATACAGGGTATTTATTATGTCTAAATTTTGCTTGTTTATAACCGACATGCGACATACTCAAGTCCCGTAACATCCTGTGTATATTATATTTCGTCTAATTTTTCTTTATAATCTAAATACCTATACTTAAATCACGTACGCCCTATATTTTTTGGTAGTCAATTGCCCAATAGCTGTCAATTGAACAACTGAATGTTAAGAGTATCGAAATAGATCTAGAAATTGTTAATATATTAGTTTATATTAGATCTAGAAATAGTTAGATCTTAATATAAGTTAGTGAATAAGTGTAATACTAAAATAAAGTTTTCTTTTTATAAGTTTAAAAATATTCGCGTTATTTAAAAAAAATATACCCTGTATACCTTTATACAGGGTATACAGGTATTCAGGCAAAATTGAGCAGTAAAAACAAATAGTGAAATGTCTTATAGAATAGATGTATGGTAATAAAATATAGGGTAGAATTCCATAGTGCGACAGCGACATCTTGAGGTTATGCTTGCAGGGGTACTAAGATGGTCGTGATCTCAGGAGGGCCACTTGTCAAGTTAACTGAATGTGCTTGCTACGTCCTCCACAAAAAAAGATACCTTACTTACAAGTTTGTACGGAACCCTCGGTGCGCGAGTCACAACTCGCACTTGGCCGGTTTTTTTTTTAAATTATTTTATGGAAATTTTAAATTGAAAACTTAATAAATAAATAGTTATTTACATTAGAGTGCGGAAACCTTGATTTTGATGCAGCAGCTCATTTGGCTGTAGTATTGTAAAGTCCTCGTTATAAATGGAGTGCTGGATAATATTTCAGATGACAATTTTATATAAGATATTAAATAAAGAAATAAGCTTTTGTCTTTCTTGCCTTATCAGTTTAGTCTTGTCTGACTAGTCTTGTTTGTCTCGCCTTGGCTGCTTAGTCTTGATTTGTGTGTCTAATCTTGTATGTATACTCAAATACAAATATATTTATTACAACTGTATGCTAAATGCAATTTGTCACAGGTTTTGGTACATTTGGTACTCTTGTCTATCTAGTCTTGTCTGTCTAGTATTGTCTGTCTAGTCTTGTCTGTATAGTCTTGTCTCTCTAATCCAGTCTCTATAGTCTGTCTAGTTATTCTAGTCTGTCTAGTCCGCCTAGTCTATCTACCTAGTCTTGTCTATCCAGTTTTGTCAGTCCAATTTTGTCTGTCGAGTATTGTCCATCTTTTCTGTTGTTATTGTTGAAACAATTTGCTATTTTTTTTCCCCAAATATTGGCAAAAATTAAGAGCGTAAAAGTCATTAAAGTACTCATATGGGTTCGTTAATGGCATAGAAGGGCGCAAAATAGAAAAAAATGGTATATAAAACTCGCTCATAAGGCGTTTTACACACTTGTCCATTAGAAAACTCGCTACTGTCGTCGTTTTCTAAACATGGACGCGTGCTGAAAAACCGAGCTTATTGAACTCGTTCTTAAAAAAACTATATAAAAGGTCAAAAATAGAGTAGAGGTCTTTAAAAATGAATTCCGTAAAGTTTGGGTGAAGTTGTTCATATTTTTCAAATGTAATATTTAAGAAATTCCAATTGTTTGCAAGAATGAAAGATTTTAAAACGTTTTGGCACATTGGAATTTGCACATTTTTCATTAGATTTTAATTTTGGCAAATACGAATTTTAAGTACTTTATAATTTTTTTCATTTACATTTTGTAGCCATTTTTTTATTTTGTGAGAAGTATTTATCGTCCGTGTGAACTTCTCCTCGATTTAAGCCAATCAGAGAACAAGTTCAAATAAGCCCTGTCTTCTATGTACTGCATTCTTAAAAAAAAGAACTATAGTCTTGTCTGTCTAGTCTTGTCTGTTTAGTCTTATCTGTTCAGTTTTGTCTGTCTAGTCTTTTCTGTCTAGTCCTGTCTGTCTAGTCTTGTCTATCAGTCTAGTCTGTTTAGTCTTGTCTGTCTTGTTCAAATTCAAATGAATTTATTAACCAGAAAGATCTATATATATATACAGATACATATTGGTAAGTCAATACAATGATTAAAATAGTTTCACATAGTCATCAATGGTATATAAACATTTTGAAATAAGAATTTCTCTCATGTTTTTCCTGAACTTTCTGATCGAGACTTCCTGGGTAAGACTTGTAGGTAGCATGTTATATAAGTAGATTCCAGCAACAGCGGGCGCTTTACTGCAGACAGTCAATCTTGAATAGGGGGTGCATAGTTTCATGCATCCTCTAGTATTATAATGATCCTTAACTTTAGGAATTAATTGCTTGTTTGCATGTATATAACAATAGGTATCAAGAAATAAGAGACTTTAAAATTTTTAAGTTACTAAAGTGAGGCCTGCACGATTTATACGTCGGTAAACCAAGAAGGGTTCTTAGTATCCATTTCTGTGCTTTCAAGACTTTCGGCCACTCTTTAGAAGTCCCCCAAGGTATTGTACCATAGGAGAGAATTAACTGAATTTCAGCAAAGTAAAAGTGTAATAGTTTTGGTACACTCAAATGTGCCAAGCTAAGTTTTCTTCAAAACATATACCAAGAAATTTTGTGAAATTTACACGTTTTATCGCACATTGTTCAGTTTGTATAGAAATATCCTTGGCGTATTTACTTACGTTGAGTTTTGAATAAAATGAAATCAGTTTTGTCGATGTTGAAAAATAATTTGTTCGCTGAAAACCAACTGGATAAGTCCCGAACTAAGAGATTTGCATTTCGCTTTGTATCTAATAAAGTTTCATTACAAATGAGGAAGCTGGCATCGTCTGCATATAAAGTGCAGTGTCTTCCTTATGTAAACGGAATTAGATCAGCTAAATATAGGATAAAAAAGTTGGGGCAAGAACACTCCCTTGAGGTACAACCCCCTGGATTAAAAGCTATTTCTGACGACACACTTTTCGTTGAATGGGACTGTATTAATACATATTGCGTATGGTTTTTTATGAATGAGTGGATCCAGTTTCCACACAAATTATTTGTTCATTAACGAAGATACCCACAGGGAATCTGCCTTTATCCACTTACAATTGCTGAAGTTATGGACTTGTCTCTTTGAAAACCATGCTGTGCCATCAAAATTTAGTTTTGTCTGTCTAGTCTTGTCTCTCTAGCCTTGTCTGTCTAGTGTTATCTGTCTAGTCTTATCTGTCTAGTCTTGACTGTCTAGACCTGTTTGTCTAGTCTTGTCTATCAGTCTAGTCTGTCTAGTCTAGTCTTGTCTGTTTAGTTTTCTCAGTGTTGCATTTTCTATTTTATCTACCATGTTTTGTCTATCTAGTCTCATTGTCTACGGAGTCTTATCTGTCTGGTTTTGTGTCTTATCTAGTCTAGTCTTGTCTTATCTAGTCTTACCTAGCCTTATCTAGTGTGGTTTAGAATTGTCTAGTCTTGTCTACCTTCTCTTATTTTTACCAGATTTGTTCAATGTTGTAAAATCTTATTTAGTCTGTTATTGTCTAGTCTAGTCTGCTTTAGCCTTGTTTAACTTTGTTTAATCAAGTCTAGTCTTTACTAGATTTGTCTAGTCATGTCTAACCTTATCTAATAGTGTTTAGTCTTATTATATTTGAGCTAGTCTTGGTCAAGTTTAATTTATAAATTAATTTAGATCTAGACAATTATAATTACATGTAGATAATGTATTGAATAAGAGTAATTAGATTACAAATAGTTAGTTCAAATGTAGTCTAGCCAAGATCAATTGTTACTGAAATTAGACACCGAATTATGCAACTACATAGTTACAGTCTAGTTCAGGGCTCGGCAACCCGTGGCTCGCGAACCGCATGCGGCTCTTTTATTTAAATTGTGTGGCTCTTAAGTTTATAGATTCAAATTTAAATTTAATATATAAACACTCCGTTGGGTGCAATATGTATTATAACACATTCAGGCGCAATGGATTTGACATATGACGCCAATCTTGACTCCTTTCTTTCATATTTAAAAACACCCTCTACTGGTTTTGTCGATATTTTATAACATCAAAACACATCTAATATCATCTTTAAAATATTTATTATTTTTTATAATAATGTCAAAAAACAATCAAAAACATTTTTTTTTTAATGTAAAATAAGGCAGAATATTTTTTAATGAATATATTATTTATGTTCGTTTTTGCAGACCTCACAAATAAAACTAGCAAGTCTTTTTTACATTTTTCCCATTTATATTTTGACATGCTTGTTGTTTCGGCTAAACATGTTTCACATCTTAGCCTTTTTAATGGTATTGATGATTGTTCATAGGTTTCTACAACAGCCGGACGAAATCTTTTCAATTTTTGCTGGAGGTCAAATAGAATTCCCACAGTTTTTGTGCTTCTCCGGCAAATCAATCAAATCCGCAATCACCAGCTCGTGAGACAACTTTTTCAGAAATAATCTTCTTCTTATTGGTTCCAATTTATGACGTAGATAAATCACTTGGGAATTGATACCACTTATGTTTAACATTCTTTAAAAAATTACCATTCTGCCAAAAAATACCATTTTGTCTGTGGCGGATCGCACAGTTGTTTTTGACTAATACGTACACAGGCAGAAACGCATGGAAACGAAAAATTCAAACACATACCGAAAATAGTATCACTACACCCTCCAGAGTGTAGAACGACTGAGAAGAAGACAGGCAAAAGTCAGGTTAGGTTATCACTAAAGACTCAATAGAAACGAACAGCTACTGTAATGGCCAGTCGGCTCGGCATACCTAGTGAGACGGTTGGGAGGTGATAAGACTGTGTTGGATCTCATAGATCCAATACACCCGACGTAGGGTTAAAGTAAAGATTCTGCAAAATTTAATTATCTGCTAAGACAATTTAGGATTCACTCATAATGACAGGTACTGTGACATCACAACAGTTTTCTGATTTAGAATTCTCGTCTGTATTTTCTTTAGCGTGCGATGAGTTGTGTAATGCACCCTCTCATGGTACCCGTGAATTTCTTACTTTGATTCAACTCAAAGAGAAACCCATGGTGAAGACATTTATTCCTCAAAATCAGAATCTTTGATAAAATTACATCAATTGTTGTAAATACCAACGAAATAAGTTTTAACCTGCCCCTAAAGGTTGGTAGAAAGCTCAATTTGAACTTCAGTTAATAGATTTAAAATCAGATATGTGGTCTTCAAAATTTACATTATTATAAACAAAACTAAAAAACACGAGAAAAAAGTTGGCAGTAATGGATTAATCTTTCAAAATTATAAAACGAAGACAACTTACATTTTCCTTTATGAAAGTTACAATCAGCTAAAGCTGGTAAAATTTGGACTCATGTCAATTTTCGGATCCACATATTATTGTGAGAAAATTTTTAAGAACGTGAATATCCGATAAAGTAAAGTAAAAGCTCAACTCAACGACGATAGCCTTAAAAGATGATTGATGAAGTGTAGAAGATGTTTTTTGACTCTTCTGTAAGATTTGTTTTTTTTTTAAGAAAAGGGCTCTTTACTTAAAACCAGTTGCCGACCCCTAGTCTAGTTAATAATAAAATTAGCTAATTAGACTAGTACTACAACTAATTAGTCGAATATATATAGAATATAGTCTTCAATAACTAATATGTCGTATAATCTAGTCTCCAAAATATAGAGTTTAAAACTTCTCACGAAATGAAATTAGCCTTGTCCAGTCTAGTACAATTCACTCTTGATTTATCCTATTTAGTCTAGTTTTTTCTTGTTTTTTTATTGGCTATTTTTGTCTAATCCTGTTTAATCTGTTCTAGTCTTTCCAAGTCACTTCTAACCTGTTTTGTCTGGTGTTTTCTGGTCTGGTCTTTTCTGATCTGGTCTGGTCTTATCTGCTCCAGTCTGGGCTTTTCTTCTCTTGTCTGGTCTTGTCCAGCTTTTTTTTGCACGTGCTGGAAGTGAAAATCTACAAACCGACACCACCCGACCCGTGCCGAGTGGTAGTGTGCGGCTGTCCCCCTAAAGGAGCGACCCACTAAAAAAGCCCCACCATTCAGACCCCTCAGCTAAAACCGGAGACGATTTGAAATTTTTGCATATCCAAAATTTGGTATAACATCATCACGTTCCTCCACCCCCTTTCATGTCAAGGTCTTGTCCAGTCTTGATTTATTTTTCTAGTCTTGTCCAGTCTTGTCTAGTCTAGTCTTGTTAGTCTAGTCTGTATTTTATTATATACTACTATCAATTTGATCAATTAATAATATTGTTTTGGGATCTTTAATAATTAATTGCATTATGGTAATAATAATTAATTCAGTAATAATAATTATATTATTGTTGAATTAATTAATATTTTATTAATTTGTATTTTATTATTACTAATTTGTATTTAAATAAATTTAAATTTTTGGTGTTGGTGACTTGCAAAAATAAATTTTTCTCCTTCTCCTTCTGTAAATGTTTGTAACGTTGAGAATTCATTTATTTCTCAACAATTTTATAATCGCGAATTTATTGCATAAATTCTGAGAAAAAATTGTCCAAACTGAACAAGTTATTGATTGAGAAGTGAACGGAGAGCTGTAAATAACCGAAATTGATTTTGATCTGAAATACAGAAAACCATCGTTAGTTCACCTGATATTGCAATAGACAGTCAACAAGTTCAGCACTGAATCTAAATATGTTTTTAGGATGGAGACGACTCAGACTCCCGTCAGCAAATTCCCAGACAGAATTCCGGCAATCAGTGTTTTTCACAGGTCTGTAATTTTTCCGAGCAATTCACAATTCCACAAACCTAAATAAAATTACAAACCAAACAGTGAAAATAGATACAAACGTTCCAGATATACAAACATTTTTAGAATTTCCATTTAAAATTACATAAAATAAATTAATAATTATTTTTTAAAATCAAACATATTTGCCACATAAATTGATTGAAACATTTTCTTTACAACCGTTTTATTTCTTTTAGGCCGAGAAGCGGGCACACCACAATGCGTTGGAGAGGAAACGAAGAGACCACATAAAAGATAGTTTTAGCAGTTTAAGGGATTCAGTACCTGCATTAAATGGCGAGAAAGTGGTATGTTAACTATATATAAATCTTCTTTTACAACAAATGTTTTGAATTTGATTTAATATTGACTAGCTATAGCCCTGCATTTTGGGATTTGGAGATTTTATCCAAAACCTATGAATATGATTTCTGACCAATTATTTTTTGCAGACGTAATGTATTAATTATTGAGATGATTTAACTCTCAGATGTGCAAAAAGAGTACTAATGTGTTTAATGAATTTTTAAATTGTGTGTCTTTGACTAAAAACCTAAAAAAACCTAAGAATTTGATTATTATGGAGTTATGGAAATTTTATAAATCAGACTGCAGGTCTGTGGTGAAGAGAAGATACAGAATTGGCCCCAGAACACTGCCTTGTGGGATCACTGATATGATACGATACAATGATGTATATTTGTCTTGGAGTTTGACAAAGAGATGATCTTATGATTGAGAAATAGTTAAATGATAGTTTCATTCAGAGTTTGTACAACAGCCCAGAGTGTCACAACTTATCAAACGCCTATCACGTATATCCAGAATTGCTGCTGAGCAATATCTTCTCCTTTCCAAACCTTCAGTGATCTTTTCATTTATCCAGTGCACTTGTTCTATGGTAGTATACTGCATCCTGAAGCTGAATTGGTGTTTACGGTTTTAGCACTTGCTTCTAGTGTTTGGTTTGTTTACAAAAAGTTTTTCAAATACTTTGGAGAGTTTTGGCAGTAGGCGGATTGGTCTGTATGATTTGACTTCATTGGGAGGTTTTCTTGCTTTAACACGTTAACGCCGGCGTGTACCACCGGTGGTACACGTTGCCCGCTAAACTAAAACACAAAACCGAGCGCCAGCGTGTTAACTAGCATTTTTATTCACGCTACTTTCCACTGTAGGGGAATTATCCTACTCTTAGGTTGGCATTAAATATTTGTTTGTGTGATAGTTTCAAATTCCTTTGTGTGAAATTGATTTAATATTCTCCTTGTAATTAAGTCACATCCCTGTTCCTTTATTGGATTCAGGTGTTTTATTACAGCTCTTATTTCTATAATTTTATCAATATTTGGTCAGTGCATTCACATGGCAAAGATTGCATCTACAAATTGTTCACAGCTTGCACTACTAGGCAATATGATGGAAATATTGGAAGCACACTACTCTCACAGATAATAAATATTGACACTGTTTCAATACAGTATAATCTTGATAATCCGACACATATGGGACCAGACAACCGCCGGATTATCAAAAAAAATCCGGATTATCAATTTGATGTCATCCTTTGTCAGGGTAACATCCACTTCACATTTGATGGAAAGCTCTTGTAAGAAATTTGAAGACAATTGTATAGTGCAGTTAGCAGTTGTTAACTTGCTCAGAATTGTTGATCAGGTTTTCAAAGTTAAAAGCAGGGTGTGTTGGCCAGACCTTTTTCAAAGTACACTGAATGGTGTCGCTTTTGACTTTATTCCACCTGTGCGCCATCGCTAGCTCGAAAATCATCTTTCTTGGTTACTTTCTCGTAAAATTGTTTTGCCTTTTCACGGAGGATATCTTGATGATGGCGTATGCCGGGCACGCTCTTGCATAAACCTAGTCATCATGACCATCATCATGGCCTTTTGGTGATCCAATCTTGGGTGTAGCCCCCTTCCCTCTTCTTCCACTCTTGGCGATCTTGTGCCCGTCTCATCTCTTGTGCCGTCAAATGTCGTCCATCCAGCGCTGCGCTGGTCTACCCCGCCCTCGAGTATCCGCTCTGGGTCTCCATTCAAGGAAAACCTAGTAAATAAAGCATTTCCCATTTCAGGACAATCACCTGTTTTAACTGTCTTTCTTTCCTTCGAGTCCCCCTCAGCAGTCCTGACGAATTTGAGGATTTTCTCGCGGTTGACTTTGATGCCGTAGATCGTGGATCTTCTAACGCCATAAGTGCGTGCGAGGTTTGCCGTGGGTCCTCCTTTATCAAGATTATTGATGATCTCCTGTTTTTGATACAAAAACTTAAAGTGATTCCGTTTGGTTGACATTGCACACTAAATAACTAGATACACTAAATACACTCGATAAACGACATACCAATAACAAAACAAGTTGTAATGGAGCGGCGGAGCTGTAATGGAACATAATGAGTATATGGAGAAAGAGTGGTGGGAGGGAATAGCAGGAGCGGGCATGTTTACTTTTATGTATCCGGTGCGGCGTGGCGACAAGAAAAAAAAACGTGTTTCTCCAGTCCGCCGGATTACTGAACATGTCCGACTAACCAACCTCCGAATTACCAAGATTATATCTGTACGTTGAAGGAGCTTCTATAAAATTCAAACTAATTTGACATGTCTCAATTTAATTGCCATCCTGGTAACCAATGAACCTGGTTAAGAACCTGGTAACCAAGAGGTTGAAAAGGTTCAAGCCACTGGAACGCTTCTGAGTTTCACCACCATCCTACACTGAAGTCATAAACAGAATTGTGCATCGATGGATGTCACTCTGGACAGAAGAAAGAACCCGCCATAAAAATCATTTATTGTTAACTGTGTAACAGATTATGATTATGATCAACCTTATTGACACAATAAGATGCTCAGATGAGCATCTGATAATCTGCTCAGATAATCAATAAATTGACAGAAATATGATATTAATGCCATATTGATTGTGCGAGGGCCCCTTAAACTAATTTACAGGGTGCGGCAATATAACTTCCTTTTCTGATGCGCGCCTTTCAGGCTGTAGGCGTCGCAGCGGGACGGGAGTGGTCTCATTCCAAACTCTAGCGCCCTTTTGGTACCCTCAGACGGGGTTCCGGCACCGGGGGGCTTATGATGACGGGGGCTCGGCCACCCTCAAACAGGGGCTCCAGGGTCCCCCCACCCTCAAACGAGGGCTCCGACGCCGGGGGGTATAAACAAGAAAAAAAAAAACGAATGCACAAAAATATACAACAAAACGAATAAGAAGAAATAACAAAGAGGTTTTTTGGTTCGTGTTTTTTCTTGTTTATTGCGGTTTTTCTGGTTTTTTCTTCTTTATTGCCCCCGGTCTCGGAGCCTCCGTCTGAAGGTGGTCCCCCGTCGGAGCCCCCACCATCATAAGCCGCCCGGTGCCGGAGCCCCCGTTTGAGTTTGCTAAAAGAGCGCAAGAGTTTGGACGAAAAGTGAGCTAGAACCGGTCTAATTCATCTACTGTCGTGGAATGAAAAATCAACATGTTCACATATTAGTGTTCCTTCAACTTGTTCACATACCAGCCCGAATTCACTGTCGTTGCGACCTCATTTTCTTTAGAGAACCAGGGACCAACAATCCCTTCTGATGAAATTGCACACTACGCTGTGTCTTTAGATGAATATAAAGTCCTTTGATGCAAATCTAGGGAATTGGTGTCAGCCCAGTAGCACATGTTCTGCTTGTTAAATTGTGAAATCAGGATTGTGAAATCAAGGCTTCATCAATGAAAAAAACAATTGCGTTCCTTAGGAACGAAAAGTGCCTCACATGCTTTTCTTCGAGAATTGTAGTCTCATTCTGAGAGTTCCTGCACAATCGCCAACTTGTTGGGCTGGTAATGAAGGTCATCGTGAAGAATTCGCCTCACTGAGCGATCTGAAAGTCCAAGGGCAGACGCATGTATGCGTGCAGAACGCCGTGGGGTTTGCAAGATTGAAGCTATCACTGCCTCAATGTTCTGCGGTGATCTGATGGGCCGAAGAACTCCAGTTCTTCGTCTTGTCGCACTCCCGGTTTGTCGGAAAGTAGTGACTCATCTAACAATTGATTTCGCAAGGAGCGCTGGGATGCGATCACAGAACATCCGTTCGAAAAGTAGACCTCGTCGGCAAACGCACGCTCTTAACCGTTCCAACGCATGACGGCGACTGACCGGGGTGGGCAACAAAACTTCAACAACCCCGGGGTGGGCAACAACCACGCCTCTCGAATGAGAGTAGATGAGCTAGGCTGGTTCCAGCTCACTTCAACTTTTCAAAACTCTTGCGCTCTTGGCACCCTCATACGGGGGTCCGACGCCGGGGGGCTATGAAGAAAAAAAAAAAACATCAATAAACAAGAAAAACACAAATAATCTCTTTGTTTTTTCTTGTTTATTCGTGTTTTTTTTATTGTTCTTTTTTATTCTTATTTTTTCTTGTTTATTCGTGTTTTATCGTGCTTTTGTTTGTTTATGCCCCACGGCGTCAAAGCCCCCGTTTGAGGGTGCCCCCCGGTCGAGGCCCCCCGTCATACCAAAAGGCCGCAAGAGTTTGGACTTTGTCCAAAAGAAAAGTTGAAGTGAGCTAGAACCGGACTAGCTTATCTACTCACGACTTGATGAATTAGACTTAGGGCCATTTGGTTCCAACAAGTCGGAGCAACAGCTCACACTCCAAGGGCATCAATGGCTGTTTTGAGGGAACACTTCCCGGGGCGCCTCATCTCAATAAGGTGCGATTTGGAGTGGCCTCACCCGATTTGGCCCCTTGCGATTTGTTTTTGTGGGGTTATTTGAAATCTCGCGTTTATGTCAACTATCCAAGGAACCTACAAGACCTGAAGGCCAATATCTGGGCAGAGATTTCCAACATACCCGCTGATAAGGGTCATAGTTAGCGAACTCGGCTTATCCATTGTATGGACAATGGGGAGCATCACTTAGCTGACATAATTTTCAAAACGTAAAATAAAACTTTAGATATGTACCTACATTACAGAAAGAAAACGTATGCGGTCAGGGCACCCCCATCAGGAACGAAGTTCCTCGCGCATTTTTGCAAAGAAGTTTCTTTAGGGAACTGGAGTGTTCCTGATGGCTTTGATTTTCAGGATAGTCTTCTGACTGATGATGTGTTCTCCACAGGAGCGACCAGGGCGGAAGCCTGCCTGGTATTCGCTGATCTTGTGCTCCAGCTGGTCCTGTGTCCTTTGGAGTATACACGCTGAGAATATCTTGTATATAACTTGTATTAGTGAGATGCCCCTATAATTGCATCTGTTGGGTCCCCCTTTTTGTGCAGAGGTCCATATGTCTGTGATGATCTGTGTGAGTTTTCCGAGTGAGTCCGAAGTTTTTCAGTAGTTCGGCCACTATGCCGTCTTCGCCAGATCTTCCTCTCCTGTCCTGTCGTTTTAGAGTCTCAGGATGTGCCTGTGAACTTTCTCTTGTGTCGGTGTGTCTATCTGTAGGTTCTTCGCCTGGGAATCTTTCTGTGAGTTCTGGGCAGTTGAGAAGTATTGTGCCTGCACCTTACAGTTCTCCTTATTCATAAGTGCTAATTTTCCTTCAGTTTTTCTGAAGCAAAAGTTTGATGGTGTGTAGCTTCAGATGTGCCCTGCAAACGTCCAGAAGAAGTCTCTTGCCTTGTAGTTGCGGAAGTTGTCCTCTATAGAGTCCAGCTGTTCCTTCGGGTATTTCCTTTTGGATTGTCTGATAATTTTTGATGTTGTCTTTTGTGTTTCGTTGAACACCTGGACATTTTCTGGAGACTTGTTTCTGTTATATTTCTGGTAAGCCAATTTCTTGGTGACGCGTACATTCTCACAATCAGTGTCCCACCATGGGTGCTTGGTGTTCTTGGCTTGTGCTTTTTCTGTGATTTTTCGGCGGAAATTTTGCCAGTCATTTGTATGCTCTTTGTCCCAAGCTACTTTCTTCACTCCAGAGTCAGCGATCATTTTCGTGTCGAATTTCAGTAGGTTTTTTGCAGAAAGTAAAAGAAACTTTTTACAGAAAGTTTTAGTTTTCTACAGAAAGTTCTCTTGGGGGTGAACTTGACTTTGACGCGTGTAAGGTAGTGGTCAGTGTCAATGTTGGCTCCCCTGCGTACCTGTACGTCATAGATCTCTTTCTGCACTGGGTATGAGATTGGCACATGGTCAATTTGGAACTCGCCTAACTGTAGGACTGATGAACGACAGGTTTTCTGTTTTCTGGGGTGTTTTCTGATAGATGTCAACATAAGCTTGAGGTTGTGCCGCTGGTAAAGTTCTGTGAGCCGTGTGCCATTTTTGTTGGTGAATTTATGTGCGGGATAATTTCATACCGTTTTCCCGTGCATTTTTTTCTGACGATCTGTGCATTGAGATCACCCAGGAGAAATTTGAAGTCATGCTTGGGGACTTTGGATAATTCTTTCATGAGGGTTGACCAAAATTTATCCGTGGACTGTGGGTCTCTCTTGTTGCTGTGGTTAGTGGGGGCGTGTGCGTTGATCAGTGTGTGTTTATTGTTGGCGCACTGAACGCGCATGGTCATCAGTCGGTTGTTGTCTAATGGATTCGAGTATGGTCTTACGGACCATGAAGGCGATCCCCAACAGTGGAGCGCCTTAGGCAACTCGCTTATCAGTTTTGCTCTTCAAGATGCGGTACTTGCCGTAGTCTGTGATTACTTCGTTTGTGATACGTGTCTCTTGCAGTGCGAGGATCAGTATTTTCTGCCTATCGAGTTCTGTCACTAGGTTGTGTAGCTTTCCAGGCTGCATGAGAGTGTTGATATTGAAGGTATATTATAGGTACATTAGCGTCTTGTGTGGGAGTTTGCCAGGGTACTCCGACTTTCTCTGTAGTCGTGGAAGTCCGGGTCTCCCTGAATCCGAATGCCCGGTTGCCGCCTGTTGACGGGTGGATTGGTTACCACCTGGGGTATTGCTGTTATTTCTTTCACGTTTTCATGTCATGTTTTGTAATGCGACTTGCATGTGTTTTGTAACGAGTCTTGTAAGCTTTGATGTCCGGTCCACGTGGGCCCCGCCGAGACGTGCATTTTGGTACCGGCGCCGCGTCGCTGCAACCACGGAGTCGCCCGCCACAGTTCGGAACGTATCGGCTCCCGATCGCCGGAAGGTGCGGTCAGTCTAACCCCTGCAGTTTCTGGGCGCGGCGACTCGAAAATCCGAGCAATCCCCGCCGAGCTGCCGATGTTGAAAAACTTCACCCTTTTTTTGCACGCTTTTTTTACATTTGCCTCCCTCACCGCGTCCCCGAATCCGACTTTTACGGTACTACGGCCGCTATACGGTCGTTATTTTGGTCCCACTCTCGGCTTCCTTCGCCCGGTGCGTCCGAAATGCCGAAAAAAAAATCCGGAACCGCCCCTTTGGCCGGAAACAGTGTTCGGCATAATTCAATTGATTTTTTAATTGCAGAAGCAAACAATTACAATTTTAATTGCAACTAAATCAATTGCAATTAATTTAATTCAATTAAGTGTTTAATTGTGAGATGCAATTGCAATTAAATCCATTAATTGTGGTTTACAATTAATTTAATTGCAATTAAAATTTTAATTGTTCGTTACAATTAATTTAATCATCAATTGTTTATTATAACAACTAAAACTAATTGATGAATGTAAAAACTTAAACAGTCGGGAAAGATGGTCGTTCTGGACCCTCCACCTCCACTTCCGGCCCCACCACGCCCCCACTTCTGGTTTCCACCCCACTTCCGGTTCTCACCCACGTCCGGTTCCCACCTCCACTTCCGGTTCCCACCTCCACTTCCGGTTCCCACCCCATTTCCATTTCCTACGCGAACTTCCGGTTCCCATCCTCACTTCCGGTTCCGGAACCGGAAGTGAGTGAATTTTTGGAACCAGAACTGGGGGTGGGAACCGGAAGTGGGGTGGGAACTCGGGGATGGATGGCCGGTGGAGGATCCGGTTTCCACCCCACTTCCGGTTCCCACTACCGCTTCCAGTTCTCACCCCATTTCCATTTCCTACGCCAACTTCCGGTTCCCACCCTCACTTCCGGTTTCGGAACCGGAAGTGGGTGAATTTTTGGAACCAGAACTGGGGGTGGGAACCGGAAGTGGGGTGGGAACTCGGGGATGGATGGCCGGAAGTGAAGGAGGAGGTGGATAACCAAACGAGCTGTCGCGTTGTAAAATCAAACTTTCCGCACTCTAATGTAAATAACTATTTCAGTTAAGCATTGTGGCAAGTGATACAATGGAGTATAATAAACATATCTTCTAACCGACATTAATTGTTAACTGTAATTGTAAAAATGCATAAAACAATTAACAATTGATTAATTGTAATTGCAAAATTTTACAATTAACAATTAATTAATTGTTAATTGTGTTATCTTGCAATTACAATTAATTATTTTTATTGTTAGTTTCAATTAAATCTGGCAATTTAATTGTTAGTTGTTAATTGTTTTCACAATTAATTTTTGATCATTCTAGCGTATGTAGATGATCTAGATGTTGTGGGAAGAAATACATTGACTGATTTTGATGATTGTTGTTAATTGTTTTCACAATTAATTTTTGCCCAATTATGGCCGGCAATTTGCGAGTTCGACGGTCATCGGCGAGAATTTGTTTCACATCGTGCGTAGTATAGAATGCGGGAATCTAAAAAATCGATCCGCACTTCAGTAGGGCCCCCCGATCCGGAAGTATCCTCATAAATTTGCATGGTGCACTGTAAAAGTACACCTTGCCGCCGTCTGCGTTCAACGTGCCGCAATTTATCGGCGCAATTCTTTAGATTGAACATTTGGCTTTGCGGTCGTGTAACTGGCGCCGCTGCCGGGCGTCGTGGCGCCGAGTTATGAACGAACAGAGACGTGGAAATTTCTCTTTTTTTTCAACACGCCCACAAACCATCAAGACGTGGTCTATATAGAAAACTGACACCTTCACCGTGTAGCCTAGTCTTTTTTCTATACGGACTGCGAGTTTCGCCGTTCCGCGGCCTGTAGTCTGCACGGGGCACGTTTTTTTCAAAAAACTTCTTAAAAATCAAGTCGGAAATTTTTCGAGGATTTTTTAAACATTTATTAACCCCGGGCTACATCACCCGGGACGGCGCTGTATAATTTCAGGGCCCCGGCTCACATTTCCCGGAATGGCGGCGAAGGATTAAACTTACTTTTCAGATTTTCAGTCTTCTGAATACTTTCTTGGGTTTCCATTTCTCAACACCTAATTCTAATAATGAGTTTAATATAAATAATATAACTCTCGTATGATTTAAAACAAAAAACAATTACGTTCGAACAAATTTTTTCGAAATCGTGTTTAGTTTAAAGGTTATAAACCGCCCGATTATAAAACGAGCGTGTCTGTCATTCTCGAAAGAAAGAGGGAGCATGCAAATATACACTGAGAGAAAGAAAAAGAACGAAGGAGCGCACGGTATAGAAATATACACTGAGAGAAAGGCGTATAACGCAACACGGCGACTAACGTAACGCAACGTAACGTTTTCTGCCGAATCACTCATTCCGAGACCTCCCTAAAGGAACTTCCAAAAAACAATTGTGATTCATAAAATTAGTTTTATAATGTTTTCAAAAATGGAAGTTATCTTGCCTCACCCTGTATAAAGTTTCATAATATCATTGAGAAATTTATTAATTTTTGATTTTTTTACTTTAAAAATCGCTTTATTAAATATTGTAAGAATTTTTTTAGGAAAATGATTTATTTTTTGGAAAAAGATATAAATTTGTTTTTTTTTTCAGGCAAGCCGCGCTCAAATATTGAAAAAGGCTGCCGAATATATACAATTTATGAGAAAAAAGAACAATTCCCATCAACAGGACATAGATGATTTAAAAAGACAGAACAGCCTGCTGGAGACACAAAGTAAGTTGTTATGATAGCGAGTGAAATATGCAAAACCCCGAGGTTTTTATCTAGTCCATTCTACTTCAGTAAAAACTCTGGAGAAGGCGAAAGTCGCCGGAAGTTTTGGCGTAGACACAGGGGATGGAAAAAATTCCAGTTATAACGAAACAGAGTCTGACACGTCCGACATGGAAGGTACAATAAATCAAAGACGAGTTAAAAAGATGAAAATCGGAGCTTATCACTAATATTACAAAAAAAACAGGTAAAAGAATGAGAATAGAAACAAAGGGTACTTACGTACTAACGCCACCGCAGATACAGATTTGAACAAAATGGATGGTTAGATTAGGTTATAATGGAGCAGATAAATTCAGAACACATATCGCGCGATCTCGATGCAAAATAAGAAAAAATATTGGATAAGGATTAGATTAGGTTATATTAGAGCAGACAAATTCAGACCACATATCGCGTGGTAGCGCGACCTCTCACTGCGGTGGCGTTAATACGTAAGTACCAAACAAAGTTCATAAAGCAAATTTATTTTTTGTTTTTAGGAAATGTTTTTTAAAGTAAGGTTTTGCACTTTTGAGACGCATACAAATGTTCGAAAGGAAACAAAAAACTAAAACGATTTCACTCTTTTCTTGTTCAAAGTTTCTTACATGAATTTTACACGAAAATAAACCAAAGAATTTGTTTGTACCAGACACAAAAGGACGATCTACAGTTGCTTTTCATCTAATTTTTGTTTTTCGGTGTAAAATTTGTGCAGGAAACCTACACAAAAAATAAAAATAAAACGTAATACCTAGTTGGTACTAAGTAGTTACAAAAAAAAATTCTGAATGTTGTTAACGTTTTTAAAAAAATGAAAATAATAAGTTTTTGCTTTATATTTAATTTTCAAATTGAGGATTTTTTATTTTCGTTTATTTATTTTAATTGTATTTACACTCAGTACGTACCTTATTGAAGATAACTGTATAAACGTTATACAAACAAAGTATCATATATAAATTTTAATGTTTAAGTTGTGCATAGTTTTTTTTCTTTTTCTTTAAAAAAATTTAAAATACGAAAAAAAAGTAAAAAATATGAACTTATTTTTGTTATTTAGCATAAGTTTTATGTAATAAATTATACAATTTTTCAAATGTTTTTCTATTGGTTTTCATTCAAGCACTATGTTCTCATCCTCGCATTTCCATCTAAATAGTTGCAATTATAAGCCAAAACTAAATTTTCAACGACTTGAATGAAAAATTGAAACAAATGAACAATAGAAAACCAATTTTGAATTTATATAAACTTCTTTATCTACGACTACTATTGTAAATGCTTCTTCTAATGACAATGGAACCAGGCTGATCGACTTTGCAGTCTCGAATAACCTGCTGATAAAATCAACAATGTTCCCGCATAAAAATATACACAAACATACTTGGATATCTAACGACGGTATAACGAGAAATCAGATAGATCACGTATTGGTAGACACTAGACACGGATCAAACATAATAGAAGTTGCAGGGGAGCTGATGGAGATACGGATCATATTTTGGTTAGGGTCAAAACTAAACTGCGACCAGCTGCAAGGAATGAGAAAAGCCACAAAAAAGAAGTACAGTGGAACATCGAAAAGCTAAAACAACCAGATGTTAAGGATCAGTACCAACAAAGAATAGAACAGGCATACAGAGAAATACACACAAAGCAAAAAACTCCAGAAACCAGGAAAATGTCACCAATTAAAAGTATCGGTACCTGGAATGTGCGTAGCTTGTTCGAAAGTGGAAAAACTCAAAACCTATTAAGGGAAATAGACAGACTAAAAATAGACACCTCGGAGTAAGTGAAATGCGATGGAGAGGGTCTGGCGAATGTCAAGTCGAGGGATACACTATCTACTATTCCGGGAACGACGACTCTAAACATTGGAATGGAGTAGGCATAATCGTCAGTCAAACTTTAAATAAGGCGGTAAAGAACGTCATAAACATATCTGATCGTGTAATTATAGAGCAAATAGAAACAAGACCAATAGCGTGCAATATAATTCAAGTATATGCACCCACAGGAGATGCACCAGATGATGTTACCGAGTTGTTCTACAACGATCTAAAAAGGGCAACTGATACAGTTAAACCGCATGAAATAAACATAATTATGGGTGATTTTAATGCCAAGGTGGGAAAGGGAAGATGAGAACGTATTGTAGGCGATTACGGACTGGGAAACCCAAACTACCGTGGAAACAGACTGGTTCAATTCTGCTTGGATGAAAAGTACGTCATCGCAAACACATTTTTCAAACATCATCCAAGGCGCCTGTATACGTGGACGTCTAATGCAGACAGATGTGTAAGAAATCAAATAGATTTTATCATGATTAATAGTAGATTCAGAAATGCAATAAAAATCGCCAAAACATATCCCGGTGCCGATGTACATACAGATCATAACCTACTAACGGCATCTATAAATCTAACACTGAAAAAATGTGTTAGAACGCAAAAAGTACTCCGTATAGACACACAAAGGCTAAAAGATCAGATCATACGCTCAAAGGTTAGGAATGAAATAAACGAGAAACTAACAACATGGAGTAATACAACAGAAAATGCAGACATAGAACACACGTGGAAACAGCTGAAAACCACAGTAATAGAAGTAGGAGAAAGGTATCTAAGACCAAGCGAAAGGCCGAAAAAACAAGCATGGATGACCGAAGAGATACTATTACTAATGGATTCCAGAAGAGCATACAAAAACAAATGCGCACTAAGATATAAAGAAACCCAACGAGAAATCAGATCGAAAATAAGATCAGCAAAAGAGGTGTGGTTGTCTGCGCAATGCGCTGAAATTGAAGCTCTTGAAATAAAGCATGACTCCTTTAACTTGCACAAAAAAGTGAAGCAGGTCGCTGGTAACCACAAGCCTATAAGATCCCAAATGCCAATGGATGAGCAAAACACTATATTAACATCAACAGAGGATAAACTAAAAGAGTGGAATAGATACATAAAGACTCTTTTTAAGGACAACCGGCATGAACCCTATAATATCGAACTACTCGGAAATGACGGAAGTGACATAACATGATCAGAAGTCGAACATGTTATTGCGAGAATAAAGAATGGGAAGGCACCTGGCCCAGATGAAATACACGCAGAAATTTTTAAGATCCTTAAAGATGATAGTTCTCTCTCAATAATAGTAAACCTATTTAATAATATATATAGAACAGATGAAATACCAAGAGATCGGTTAAAATCAACTTTCATCACCTTAGCAAAGAAATCAAATGCGAAACAATGTAAAGATTATAGGACCATCAGTCTCATGAGTCAAGTATTGAAACTATTTCTGAAGATCATCCATAATCGTATTTACCGCAAATGTGAAGAGTCGATCAGCGAGTCCCAGTTTGGCTTTCGGAATGAGTTCGGCACAAGGGAGGCACTTTTCAGTGTACAAGTTCTGGTACAACGATGCCTTGATGTTAATGTGGATGTTTTTGCCTGCTTCTTAGACTATGAAAAAGCATTTGACACCGTAAACCATAATAAAGTAGTAGATATACTTAAAGAACTAGGATTAGACGGGCAAGATATCCGCATTATAGCCAACCTGTATTGGAACCAAACAGCAGCGGTGTTAGTGAACAAAGAACTGTCAGAAGAGGTCATGATTCAAAGAGGGGTGCGACAAGGCTGTGTTCTCTCGCCATTACTTTTTAACCTTTATGCGGAAAAAATATTTCGAGAAGCATTGGATGGCAAGAACATAGGAGTAATCGTAGGAGGCATAGTGATCAATAACCTGAGGTATGCCGACGACACCGTTCTATTGGCTACGAACATAGAAGACCTACAAGAACTAATGACAACCGTTACAGAGCACAGCTTGTCCATGGGTCTTAAACTCAACGTTAATAAGACAAAATGGCTCGTCGTAAATAAAACCAGCGTAAATAACCAGCTGAATCTAAGAGTTGGAAATGAGGTGGTGGAACGCGTCAACTCCTATAAGTACCTTGGCTGTAACGTAAACGACAAATGAGACATGACATCGGAAATTAAAAGCCGCATCCAACAGGCAAGAGGAGCTTTCACCAAAATGAAGAAAGTGCTGAACAACAGGCACTTGGAAATCCCCTCAGAATCAGATTGTTAAGGTGCTATGTGTTTAGTATCCTGTACTACGGCGTCGAGGCTTGGACACTTACGGAGGCTATGTGTAAGAAGGTGGAGGCTTTTGAGATGTGGACTTACCGTAGAGTGCGGAGAATTTCTTGTTTCCCTCGAATTACTAACGTCGAGGTCTTGCAAAGAGTCAATAAGCAAACAGAAGTTCTCAACACAATAAAGAGAAGAAAACTGGAATACCTTGGTCATGTTATCTGAAATGATAAGTACAGGTTACACGGGGTACAGGTTACCAGACAATAATACAGGGTAAAATACAAGGTACGCGCAGTCCAGGCCACCGCAGAACATCATGGCTCAAGAACCTTCGCCAATGGTTTGGACAAAGTACAAGATCCCTATTTCGAAAAGCTGCAGATAAAATTCAAATAATGAAATTGGTCGTCAACTCCCTTGGAGGGCATGACATATGAAGAAGAAGACAGAGAAATACATGTACAGAACCTAGGAGTAGAGGATACTTGTCTGAAGACAATAAAGGAAGTAATTCAAGAAGCCAACAAAGAAATCCTTGGTGAGAAACAAAATACAAAAATGAAGATGTGGTTCGATACAGATTGTCACAGACTTAATGGGGAAAAGTATGGAGCAAGAATCAAGATGTTACAAAATCCATTGAATGCAAATAGAAATAAGTTCCTTAACCTAAGAAACAAAATGCGAAAACATGAGAAAAAAGAAAAGAGAATGGCATAATGAACAGCTACATGGAGTGGAAAGAGCTAGAACACATTGAAACACAAGAAAATTCTATAAGCAAGTGAACATACATAACAAAGGATTTCGCCCAAGAACCTCTACAATGATTAAGAATGATGATGGCGAACTTATGACTAGCAAACAGGAGATCCTCAATACCTGGAAAGAATACTTTCACAACCTACTCAATACAGAAGACACAACAAA
The DNA here is from genome assembly GCA_944588485.1 of Phosphuga atrata. NCBI lineage: Eukaryota > Metazoa > Arthropoda > Insecta > Coleoptera > Silphidae > Phosphuga > Phosphuga atrata. The sequence goes on from OX155892.1 coordinate 102,116,519, forward strand.
TCAAAAAGAGGATAAACGACATAGCGCTGAAGCCTGGGTTGATCCACCATCTAGAGAAGAAACAGCTCAAGCCATTAAAGAGCTAAAAAATAATAAAGCAGCAGGAAGAGATGGCATCCCCACGGATTGCCTGAAGGGGGGTGGACAGAAACTATTAGATACCATACACCAGCTGATACAAAAAATATGGGAACAGGAATCGATTCCAAAGAACTGGAAAGAAGGAGTTATTATACCAATACATAAGGGAAATAGAATGTCATGCAACAACTATAGAGGTATCACACTTCTTAACACATCATATAAAGTTCTGTCCAACATAATTAGGAACCAAATAACACTGTATGCAGAAGAAATAGTTGGAGAATACCAAAGTGGATTTAGAAGGAAACGATCAACAACACACCAGCTATTTACGTTAAGACAACTGTTAGAGAAATGCTGGGAATTCGATACAGATTTGCACAATCTTTTTGTAGACTTTAAACAGGTGTATCTTCAGAGCAAGCTTATGGTCAGCACTAGAAGAGCTTGGAATACCCAGCAAACTCACAAGAATGATTAAAGTATGCGTTGAAGGATCATATGGTACAATTAAAATTGAAAGGTCAATACAGCGAAATATTTGATATAACAACTGACCTTAAACAAGGGGATGCACTGTCACCGGCTTTGTTTAACCTAGCCTTGGAGAAGGTGATAAGACGAACCGAACTAAGTATGAGCATCTTTGAAAATAGCGGACCCAGACTGATTCTAGCGTATGCAGATGATCTAGATGTTGTGGGAAGAAATACAATTAGCGTGAAGGAAGCCTTTATAAAACTCGAAAAAGAGGCAAAAAAGATGGGATTGAAAGTCAACGAGGAGAAAACGAAGTATATGCATATGACACGAAACACAAGACCAGATCGAATTCGACAAAATATTACCATGGATGAGTACAAAACATGGCACATAGAATCCTGGACCTAATAGAGGGACTGGATCTATTTGCATGAACAAAACAATGTGGGGAAATACAATAGGCCAATGGGCCGCAGTGTTTTAAGGGCTAACCCCCCTGGGCCCACATTGGTTAGAGAGAAAAAAAAATGGATGAGTACAACTTCGAGCAAGTACAGTCTTTTCGATACCTAGGGGCATTAATAACATCAGATAACAACGTTAAAGTAGAAATAGGACAGCACATTCTACAAGAAAATAAATGCTACTACGCGACCCAGCAATTATTACGATCAAGAATCCTGACCAGACAAACAAAAATAAATATTTATTAAACAATTATAAGACCAGTGGTAACTTACGCTAGCGAAACATGGACCATGACCGTACAAGACACGTTACTACTCAATCGTTTTGAAAGAAAAATTCTTAGGAAAATATTTAGAGCAGTCTGGGATCAACAAACGTTGCTGTATAAGATGCGCACGAACAACGAGGTATATGAACTATATAATAGCCCATGTATAGTACAAGAAATCAAGTCCAACAGATTAAGATGGTCCAAATAATCCACTCGCACCGCCTCACAAAGGCGTTGCCATTCCGCCACCAGCACAACTGACAATGGTACAAAGACCTGTAGGTCCCGGTGCTCTTGGAATGATGCCTCCAGGTATGGGTCCTGGTGGACCGATGCCCCAATGATGATGGGGCCACATGGCCCAGTGCCGCCGACGCACACTGGGACGGATTACGGATTTACGGCGACAAAAATAAAATCATTTCAATTTTTTGTCTCACATATTACCTTATGATGACATTCTGATAATTCTAATATAAAATTAGTCTATATTAGATGTACACGATTAATTAAAAATGCAAATTTAAGTGGAAAATATATATTTTTTTATATGACAAAAGTGCAACATTTATATATTTTGTCATTATATGACAAAAGTGCAACGACTCTCCGAGTGTAAGGAAAATACACTGCACGGGCAGGAAGCATAAGAACAATGTAAAATTCTATTATTAGAAGTGGATGGAAGAGCAAGCGCAGCATCTTATTGATGCCACAACGGCTGCCTTTAAAGCCGGCAAAATTGAAAATAATCCATTCGCACCGCTTGGCAAAGGCGTTGCCATTCCGCCACCAGCACAACTGACAATGGGACAAAGACCTGCAGGTCCTGGTGCTCTTGGAATGATGCCTCCAGGTATGGGTTCTGGTGGACCGATGCCTCCAATGATGATGGGGCCACATGGCCCAATGCCACCGATGATGGGAATGGGCGACTACCTATGATGGACATGATGCAGTCCGCGATTAAAGTTATGATTGATGACACAAACGTGCGTTTGGTTTACGATTCGTTGATTAGTTGAGAGCTGCTATTGCGTGCTCATACGTTAAGCGCCCACCGTGCCACAATTCAATCTAACAGAAATTGACATAGCCTACATTGGGTTGCCTATATCTAGGAGCACTCTTATTCTAGTTTAACCAAAATAAGTACTAAATAATTATCAGGTTAAGAATGTATTTCTTTTCATTTCTTTCAAGTTAAATAATATCGAGTAACAGTTATATATGAAAATACAACTGTTTGTTTATACGTACTCGCGGAATTACGCACTCCCCGCTAACTGTTCCGCTCTTACGTAATATGTTCAAATTGACAACGGTTTATACAGTCACGTAGACAATGCCTACTCAAAATTGAAAAGTTATAATAACATCCACTTTTGGATAAGCTGTCCAAAAGTGGATGTTATAACTTTTCAAGTACGTAATATGTTTCTTACAGCTCTCGTGACGTAATATACTATTAAATCTAACTATTCTAAGCTAAGTTTCTTTTATGCACACAAGAAACTTTCCAACTAAACAAAATAAGCTTAAACTTCTATTCTCTTGTGCTATGTAGTTAAGTAGTCTAGTGGTTTAACCTAATCTTTAATGTTCGAATTTTAAATCTTGTCTAGTTATACCTAATATTGTCTAAGTACTCTATTTCTAGATCAGTCTTGACTAGTTTTGTGTAGTTCTTTCTGATCTTGTGTAGTAATTTCAAATATGGCCTAGACTTCCTTTAATCTAGTCCAGTTCTGTTTAGTCTAGTCCAGTCCTGTTTAGTCTAGTTTAGTCTTGTTTTTTCTTATTTAACTAATCTTATATAATATCGTTTTAGTTTAGTCTAGTCCTGTTTATTCTTGTTTAGTCGTGTCGTATGCTGTCTTCTCTGATCTATAGTCCATTTTTCTTAAGAATGCAGTACAGGGAAGATAGGGCCTTTTTGACCTTGTTCTCTCATTGGCTTAAATCGAAGAGAAGTTCACACCTACGATATTTACTTTTCCATCTCAACTTCTTTTCTCTCTTTCTTTTCACATACATTTGCAGCTGTTAGTTGTCAATGGCTGCCGTGTCAATTCACAATTGTCATGTGATCTGTTTGTTTTATTTAGATTTTTTGCGTTTTTCTCCATTTATTTGTTTGTATTTTATTACTATCCTTGCCATTTGGTGTATTTAATCTGTATTTTTCAATACAAACAATGGTAGTATTCATTCTTTCTGGTTTTGTTGTTTTATCTTATTGAAGAAAGTGTGCACCGTCGTGTAATTTTGATTTTTATACTACCTTGGCTGATAACGAGGTGCCAAAAGTACATCCAAAGGTATAAAGAAAAATCCGAAGTGAAAACTTTATAAAAGTGGACAACAATTAACTTGCACCAACAGTTATTTGGTCCATAAAAGTAAGGGTGCAACAAAAACCCAATTTCTATAATTTTTATAACAAGATATTCAATCAAACCATTAATAAATTATCAATTTTATATTGTAGTAACTATATTTGAATTTAGCGCCAAATTTTGTAACTAGCTTGAACATTTATCACAGTGTAAATCAGGTTTCTAGTTACTGCATTCTTAAAAAAAATGGCCTATAGTTTGGTTTTCTGTAGTATAGACTTGTCTCTGACTTTTCTGTAGTATAGACTGGGTAGTTTTATCTAGTTTAGTCTAGTCTTATCTGCTTTAGTAAAGTTTTTTCTAGTTAAGTCCAGTCTTGTCTAGTTTAGTGTAGATTAACACTTATACTAATTAATTTTAAGACATGATAAAATCCGACAAGAATAGATAAACGAGACTAGACAGACAACGTTAGACAAACAAGACTAGTCAGATAAGACTAGTCAGACAAGACCAGACATACAAGACTTTGAAGCAAGCTCTCACTAAACTCACTATTCCACATTGGCTTTTAGTATGCGCCACCCCGGTATCCCATATTTTGCATTCATTTGGAGTGGGCAGCCCGGACGGTTAGTTAAGTCTTGTCTGTCTACATACCCGTTTGCCAATGCAAGAGACCCGGGTTCGATTTCTAGTCAGGGAGGCAACAACTAGGAACTGCCTAAGTTGTTCTCTCCCAGACCAGAAATTAAACCCGGATCTCTTGCATTGGCAGGTGGGTATGTAGACAGACAAGACTTTGGAGGAAGCTCTCATTTTAGAAACTCCCTATTTCACTTTGGCTTTTAGTATGCGCCTTCTCGGTATCGCATATTTTGCATTCATTTGGGATGGTTAGTCCAGATGGTTAGTGAAGTCTTGGCTGTCTACATACCCGTCTGCCAATGCAAAAGTCCCGGGTTCGATTCTTGTCGGAGAGGCAACAACTAGGAACCGCGCTAGTTGTCTCCCCGACCAGAAATCGAACCCAGGTCTCTTGCATTGGCAGGCGTATGGGCGTATTGGCAGGTATGTAGATAGACAAGACTAGACAGACAGGACTAGACAGACAAGACTAGACAGACAGGACTAGACAGACAAGAGTAGACAGACAATACTAGACAGACAAAACTAGACAGACAGGACTAGACAGACAAGACTAGACAGACATGACTAGACAGACAAGACTAGAGAGACTGACTAGACAAACGAGACTTAGACAAGACTAGACAGAAAAGACTAGACAAGACTAGACAAAACTAGCCAAGACTAGACAAAACTAGCCAAGACTAGACAAGTCTAGACCAGACTAGACTAGACTAGTTTAACAGATTGCTACAGAGAGGAGAATTCCCTAGGATATGGAAAACAGCGAGACTAGTGGTAATACCCAAGGAAAAGAAACAAGAAAACGCGGAAGTGACATATAGGCCACTATGTATGCTAAGCACAATGGGGAAAATGTTGGAGCAACTACTAAGCAACAGATTTAACGAAAATATCGAAAAATCAGGGAATTCATCAGAAAGGCAATTCGGCTTCCGGTAAGGAAGATAATAATAATAATAAAGGGCTTATATTTACCAATGATCTACAATATACACCTATGAAGTCATAACTAGAGATGCCACGAATAGTAATTTTGCCGAATACCGAATATTCGGCCACCCCCTTGGCCGAAGCGCCGAATATTCGGCCTCCGAATATTGCACATCTTTCGCATTCTTTGGAAAAATAAGTGCGCGGCAGCGCAGCGCAGTACCATACTCGCAGTACCAAGCACGTCAGAAAAGAAACAGTTAACTCTGAAAGAAACAATTGAAAGAAAATTTAATTATTTAATCGGTGAAATTATTGTCTATGGTCTAATTAGACAATGAACCATTATTACTAGTTGAACGAGCTAGCTTTCAAGGGCCTATGGAAAAAGCAGTACCTCAATACACAATACCTGGCCGCACTTATACGACCGAGAAAATTATTCCTCATATATATAATCGAATCTACTCTAAAATTGAAGTTAGTATTTCACAAGTAACAGCAATATCAGTGAGATGTGGACATGTCACTACAATAATCAAGTTTTTTGAGTTTCACTTAATTTTATTTTTGAACATGGCGTTTTAACAATGAAGCCGTTTGTTGGTTCACATACTGGTACTAATATTGCAAAAGAACTGAATGGTATTGCGGAAAGATGATACATTTACTGACAGTGGAGCCAATATGATAAAAGGTGTACGAGACGCAGGATATGATTCTGCCAGGTGTTTTATCCATTTACTACAACGAGCTATTGAGGAATCGCTAAAATCTCAAAATGGAATAACACCAGTGGTAGCTGCTGCAAGATGAATTGTTACACATTTTAACCACTCAGGTATAGCAGAAGAAAAACTCAAATCCATTAGCCAAGAACTTGACTTGCCAAACCACCAAATAGTGCAAGATGTAAGCACACGTTAGAATTCTTTTTTTTATTATTTCTTGCAATTCCGAAGTGATTCCACACGTTGTCACATTGTTGAAATACCTGGCAAAGGAAGGGACAGCAGATAGAACACCAAATTTTCTGAAAATGAGGTTTTCACTACAAGCTGAGCTAGGAACACGGTTCAACTTTAATGAAAATGACAAATACCTGGTTGCCACTTTTCCTGACTTTCGTTTCAAAACCAGTTTCCTGGGATTATTTCAAGCACAATGAGCAAAACAAAACATTCTTTTAGAAGCTCTGAAAATGAGGTACTCATCACAACTCATTTTCAGAGGTTCTAAAAGCATTTTTTGTTTTTCTAATTACTTGTAGTACCTATAATGATTCTTCTCCACTTCGTAAGAAAATACATATCAATGACAAAACCATTGAAATAGACGACAGTTTCTGGAATTGTTTTCAGGAAGTCGCTACAGAAAATATGGAGAAATAGAAAGAGATTTCTGCGTTATGGTGACCCTCGACGTGCAAAATGCATTCAACTCTGTTGCATGGATGGAAATTGTCCTAGAACTACTCAAGCGTAAGATACCACCGTTCGTCATCAGCCTTTATGTCCCCACTGCTGGGGCACCGGCCTCTTCTCTGCCACATATCTAACCTCAGCACTAAGATTTAACCTAGCGTTAGCGAGAGGTGTTAGGCAGTTCAGACCCCACGGTTTTTCTAAAGCCGGCTCCACACATTGGCTCACACGGCCAGGCCAATGTGTGTTCCAACATTTGCTGTTTTTTCACACACCACAAGTGGGCGTCTACATATTGGCTCACAAGTGCCAACTTCTCACTTCACAAGATGTAGAGCCAATGGTTTTGTAGAGCCAAACTAAATTATTTTAAATTATAATAAATTGTTAAAGGTTAATTGATTTGCAAAATAAATCACAGACAAGGCAAAAACTGATAACATAACTTATAACAAGGTGATAATAAATATATGGCCAATGTGTGGAGGGAGAACTTGTCATGTGGGAGCATGCGCCAATTCCTTTGAAGCGGGACAGAAAACCGACAACCCTATGGCCAGCTGCCAATGCATGTGCCAACCTCCACCAGCCCATTCACACGCGCCAACTTCTTCATCCACACATTGGCCATGTGACGTATGCAACAACACATGGCTAATGTGTGGAGCCGGCTTAAGCCGCATTGGGGAATTGAGTGTGATGGGTTGCAGCCATTAGTTTTTTATTTTTGCTGCTTTTTGTTCTGTGTTAGATTTGAACCCCAGCTGTCTGACTCAAGAGCCAAGTGCTTAGCTATTTGAGCCACCACCACACTTACTTACCTAGATACCACTGTACCTAGTACAAATGGTGTGCAGTTACTTTACTGAACGAGACCTAATGGTAGGACTGCCAAGATAAATATAACAAGAATCGACCCTCAGGGATCTATACTAGTACCACTACTTTGGAATATCTTGATCTTGATCTACGATCAGGTACTAGGGCTGCGCATGACTTCAGGAGTGACCCTAATAGGTTATACGGATGACTTGACTGTGACCACAAGAAGCAAGAAAGAAAAGGAGCTGTGTATTAAAATAAACGAAGCGATACAGAGAGTGAGCCGGTGGATGAACTCCAAAAGCCTAAAACTGGCACCAACTAAAACAGTAGCTATAATATTAGCAGGAAGGCGAAAGCTATCAAAATTGGAAATCTAAGTAGAAGCAATAATAACGACATCAGAGACATTGAGGTATCTTGGAGTTATATTCAACAGAAATATGAGTATGACACAGCTCGTGATACAAATAGCAATGAAAGCGAGGCCGGGGCGATCAACTTAGAACCAAACATCGGAGGTCCATGATGTAGCAAACGGCGGCTGATCGCATCGGTAGTTTACTCCGTCTCCTCCGTCATCTCTCCTCCGTCACTCCGTATGGTGTACCTATTTGGCGAAAGGTCAAGGCAAAGAAAAAATATAACCAAATTTTAGAACGGATCCAGCGAAAAATACTGATTAGAGTCTGTTGCGCATACCGGACTGTATCTAGCGATGCACAGCGAGTTCTGGCGGGAAGCCCACTCAAAGATCTAATAATAGAAGGAAGAAGGCTCAGAGGTCAGAGAGCAGGACACAGATAACTAACCTGTGACAGAAAAGATGGGAGAACTTGAAGAGAAAGGCGAAATGGACGCGAAGTCTCATACTAATTGTTAAAAATTGAATAAATCGGAAGCAAGGTGAAGTGGACTATTGCCCGACACAGTATTGACGGGGCATGTATGCTTTGGCCACTACTTTAAAAGGTTCAAACTAGCAGAAATGGCGGATTGTTCCTACTGTGGGGAGGATGATACAGCGGAACATACAGTCTTCGATTGTCCAAGACAAGACTAGACAGACAAGAATTGAGAGACAAAATTAGACAGACAAGACTAGACAGACAAGACTAGATAGACAAGACTAGACAGACAAGACTAGACAGACAAGACTAGACAGACAAGACTAGACAGACAAGACTAGACAGACAAGACTACACAGACAAGACTAGACAGACAAGACTAGACAGACAAGACTAGACAGACAAGAGTAGATAGACAACATTAGACAGACAAGTGTAGACGAACAAGACGCACACAAGAAGCACATACCAGACTTTTTTTTTATTGTGGTTTGGGGGAACCTCTCACTAAATGCCTTTTTCCACTGGCTTTTAGTATGCGCCACCCCGGTATCGCATATTTCGCATTTCTTCAGGGTGGGCAGCCCAGAAGGTTAGTGTCGCCCTGGTTGAAAATGCGTCTGCCTCGGCGGGGAATCGAACCCCGGTCTCTCGCTTGTCAGACAGGTATGTTTGTTGTCTATTGCACTACTGATGAGGACAGACAGACCAGACTTGTAAGCATATGCTGCGCCTACAGTTTCCAATGTTTCGCTACTAGCGGCAGTCCCGCCGATAGACCTTATGGCGGAGGAATGGGCTTCCAACCAAGATACGAGCAAAGCCTAACCTAAACTGAGTAATCTAACCGATGTACAGTAATCAGTTACTAAGCAATTATTAACTAACTAATTGTGCTTAAAAAACTAAAAATGATTAAAAAGAGAATAAACGAAACTATTAGTGACTTTATCGGTAATGATAGCTATAAAATTATGTGGTTTGTTAGTTTGAAACAAATAGAACAAAGGCAATTTATTTCAAAAACTACGCTGTTGTCTAATTAGTGCTGTTTTTGAAAATGTTTATCCAAAACAAATTTGCACGAAATGATTAGAATCGACTATAAATACTAAGGTTTTTCGTCAATTTAAAATAAACAAACTTGAACCTTTGAACCAGAAACTATTCAAAGTTCGAAATGGAGTTTAAGATGTTATCGGCAGTCTTCTTGCTGGGCATTTTGTTTGTGAATTCAACAACAGGTAAAGTATATATTTTCTACATGAAACTTTTGACTCTAAAAATGTTGTCGTTTCTTTACAGGTTGCCTAGGTAATGCATAAATTTCCGCACGAAAATTTGAAGACGTTTAAAATGTTTTTACGCACAACTGCATAAAAATTGTTCCTTTAGATCTTAGTTACCAGGGCCGAAAATTTGACATTATACCCGTCAAAATTTTACCGTCCCGTGGGCCTGTAAAATCATTGAAAAGCCCGCATCAAAATCTAGCATCTTAAGACTTCCCAAGATGAAAACTCCGTTTCATATCTTGTCGTATCTTGTTGTATCATATGTCTTTAGACTTGCTTGGGATGAAACCCAACACAGCTTTCACTAATATTTCGGAGGGAATTTGCTCAGTGTTTACTTCCGAAATTATGAAAATTTTTGTTTACAATAATTTTTGTTTTTTTTTTCTTTGCAACAAATAACCTAAGTGACGAGCTGTGAATTTAAAACACCGTCGTATTTTTTCATCGGTTTTAACCATTTTTTATTAAATTTTGTAGGTTTTCTGCAGTTGTGCGTAAAATGTTGTACATGCCTCGGGCCGGAGGAAGATTACACTCTTCGCCTCACAAAGACCCTCCTCCGTCTAGCCTCAAACTTCGGCTGAGCGCGTAATCTTATACCTCCGGCCCTCTATATGTAAATAACTATTTTATCGTTTCTTTAAAGAACCACAAATAACAGGTAAAGTATAAATTTCCCGTTTGCTTTGCATATCCAGAAGGCGAAAGTAAAGTCTAAATTTCCTATATAAGGCTTAGGCCGCACTACGGCTAAACCGCCGCAGTTTTTAATCGCGTGATTTTGTAAGCTAATGCAAGCGGCCAAGCGGTAAAGTAAAATTTTTCTTCAAATAACATTATGATTATATAACCAGCAGGTGGAACAATTCAAACTTCCCAAGCGGAAGTTCCAGTTGGACGAGATGTGGCGGCTGCAAGATCTCCAGTTTTAGGAAGCCTGGCTCCGCCAAAACCGGGGGTTGACTTGAGGAGGCTCGGCATTTAACCAGGTCCGTAGTTGTCTCAGTTTATCTAATTGTAAGATTAATCCAAACAATTCCCATCCCATCCAACTTTTTAAACAATCACCGACTGCAAACCACCCCCGCTTTCTAATATTCGCAACAGCAAACCAAATAACCTCTAATTTCCCTATAAAATTCTAAAACATAGTGAATTTTTAAATTCAATACAAGAATAAATGTAAATCCAAACGCAACCATAACAGAAAGGAAAAAATATCAAAGCGAATACCACGAGCAACAGAAGCAAGAAACACTGAACAGAACTCTCTTAAGAAGGCCATACTAGATGCTAAGGAGAAAGCATGGAAGAAGGTCTGCGACGAGATAGACCACAGCATATGTGGAGAGGGGTATAGAATAGTATGCAAAAAAAATGAATGTGGCACCAAATACCTTCCTTACAGAAGAGCATATGGTAGAGGAAGCCAACAAACTATTCCCGAAAAACCCCGTACTGCAATGGGAGAAGTAGCTGGCTGGTCTGCCGAAAGGTGGGCCAACATATTTCACCGTGGATGTACTAAAAGTAGCAGCAAGCAAATTGAAATCGGGATAGGCACCCGGACCGAACTGCATCCCGGCGGAACTAATCAAGTTAACAGCTCTCAGACAATCACAATACTGCCTTAACGTATGTAACAGACTATTGAGCAGAAGAGAGTTTCCAAAAATATGGAAGTAATCGAGACTAGTCCTGCTGGAAAACCTAAAAAAATGGGGCGCAAAGTTACCGTCCCTTAAGCATGCTAAATACTGCCGGTAAACTGCTGGAACAATTACTCTATCGAAGACTCAATGAAGAGCTCGAGCAAACAGGAGGTTTAGCCGGCATGCAGTTCGGCTTTAGAAAGGGTCGCTCCACCATAGATGCAACAGGGTAATTAAAAACAAGGCAAGAGAGACGAAAAAGGATTTTTGCACAATGGTTACGCTAGACGTCCAAAATGCCATCAATAGCAATAATAATGGGGCAATAATAATAATGCCATCAATAGCAATAATAATATTGTGATTGTCTTGAAAGGGTATCGTAGATGATCAAAAAGCAAGAAACATATCTACATACCTAATAGAATTGAAATGCAGTTTCTTCACCAACAGAACAATGCTGACATAAACACTCAACCGAGGTGACATGCGATGTACCACAGGTGTCCATACTCAGTCCACTGCTGTGGAACGTTCACTACGACAGCGTAATAAAAGTTGGAAGTGTCGGAGGGAGTGACCCTAGTAGGATATGCGGACGATCTAGCTGTAGTCGCCTGCGGGCGAACAGGGACATCACCAGAAGATAAAATAAAAACCGCAATACTTGAAATTCAAAAAGAAATGAAGAAGAAAAAACTTCAGTTAGCCACCCAGAAAACAGAATGCGTACTGTTAGTGGGCCGAAGGAAGTTAAAGGAGATAACCATACAGATCGACAGAATAATGATTAGCACCATTAGAGTCCTCAAGTATCTAGGAATCTACTTTGACCACAATATGAGAATGACCACACATGTCGAAAACATCACAAAAAAGGCGGAAGAGTTATCGACCAAACTGTCTAGGTTAATGCCTAACGTGAGCGATGCAAGAAGCAGTAAAAGGAAAATTCTTGCATCTGTATACTGTGTACTCGATAATGTTTTATAGGGCGCCAATCTGGAGCGAGACCATGAAATGTTCTAAATATAGAAACATAATGGAAAGTGTTCAAAGGAAAACACTGATAAAAATATGTAGTGTATACCGCACCACGGCAACTGAAGCACTTCAAGTGATCGCCAGCGTACCGCCAATAGAATTACTAGTGGACGAAAGATGCCGTATGCATAAAAAACAAAATGGACAAACCACGGCACAAATAAAAGAAGACACTAAAAGTAAATGGCAGGAGAATTTAAATGAACTGCAAGGTAAGTCCGAGTGGACCAAAAACTGATCCCGGATATAATAGACAAACTAATTTGGGATACCACATTGCACAAATTTCTGGATGGCCAATATACCTCAAACGATTCCATCTGCAGGAACCGGAAGACTGCACCTACTGTGGGTAGGCAGACACAGTATAACATACCACTTTATACTGCCCCCGCTGGTCAAGCGAAAGACTTTAGATGGAGGTACAGACAGGAGAGACCTTTACCAACAGGAATATTACGGCACTCATGCTGAGGAGTGATGAAGACTGGAATGTTGTAGAAAAGTGTATGAAGAAGAATATTGATAAAAATGAAGAGGAAGAAAGAAGAAGGAATAAACAACTAGTGTAGAAAGAAATATTAGAACAACTCTCCCTTGAAGAAATGTAAATTTTGTGACGCCGGGGGATACAGGGAGCATTCCAGGGGGACCATTCGATCCAGCTAGTGGAGGGTTTGGCGACGCCCCCTCTCCCCCAAAAAAAAAAGATTGGGCTGGACAAAGACTAGATTAGCCAAAATTAGACTGAACTAGGCACGAACAGACCAGACAGTAAGGGTTTATAAATATTTGACTCTTGTTAATTTTAATTGTTTAATATTTTTTTTAAATATGCAGTTCTTCCGGTTGGTTCGCTAGCTATTTTTCAGACTGTAGAAGGCTGGACAAGACAAGACCAGGCAAGAAACAAGACTAGACAAGGCAAAACTAATTAGACAGGACTAAACGAGACTAGATAAGACCAGGCAAAAGTAGAATCTGTTGTCTATCACATATAAATTCATTGTAATTACACCATCCCGTTTAGAATATGTTAAAGTATTGTAACAATTAAAAGCAAACATTTCTATATTTAATGTAATTTTGCTTCTTTCTAGTTGCATCCATATCTTTGGAGGGTACTACATAAAGTCATAAAATAATCCTTGTTATATATACTTTCCAGATGTAAGTCGGTGGCATGATAATTATCTTCAATAACTACGAATATCTATATTATCAATTATCACTATATATTTGTAACCAATATAACTGTTCTGTTTTGATGATTAAATAAAATAATCTTGGGCAAGGGAATACTTCTTGGACGTTTCATTCATGTCATTCTTACATTTTTGTTAATCCAATTAATAACGAGTGTGATGATCTATATCAGGTCTTCTTAAATTATGGGTCGCGACCGGAAATGGGGTCGCTTATCGAATTCTTGGGTTCGCGAGATTTTAATGTAAAATATTTAAATACATTTGTGAGAGTTAATGACGGAAAAAGACATATATTATAAAGTTGACGAATATTTAAAAACTGAAGGATTAGAATGTAAAAATAGCTGTGGAGTATGCACGGATATTACAAAAGCGATGACAGGTCAAAATATTGGTTTTAATAGTATATTAAAGAACGAGTTCAATAAGCGCGGTTTTGCAGCACGCGTCTATGTTTAGAAAACTACGAGCGTAGCAAGGAGTTTTCTAATGGACAAGTGCGAAAAACGCCTTATGAACCAGTTTTTTATGCTATTTTTTCTATTTTGCGCCGAAAAAAATCGCCGATAGATATTGAGAAAATTGTATCGCACTCGGCGAGCCATAACCGCACGCATATAAGTGCTGTTATGAGTCCATTACAGAGGCAAAATAGAAAAATCATTTTTTTCAAGCTGCTTGCTCATTTCGATCATATAATTTTTACGCACACTGTCTTATTCATCGGGAGGCCCTCGCAGCAAAAAATAGCACCAGAATTGAACGATGTGTTTAAGGATGCTGTTAAGATTATAAATTTTGTTATGTGCCATTTTCTTAACAGCCAATTATTTTCAAAAGTCTGTAAGGATTCGGATTTCCACTTGATGACCTATGGCTATCCAAGCTGTGTTATCTATCAGATAATTTTTGACAAATTAAACGGTCTCAACTTATCCTCTTCAAGGAAAAAAATTTAATAGATTTTCTTCGAATGATAATATTGAAAGTTTTATTACAAAGATCAACATTTGAAAAAGTAGTGTAGAAAAGAATTTGTTCGAAATGTGTTCCGGTATCGACAATTTTATATCCGAGAAAAATCGAAAAAATTTGTAAAAAATATATGATACATAACACAGCTTGGATAGCATACTAACCTAACCATTTATACTCATGTAAATTGAGAAACGGAATATACCCATTGAAAAATATTTTGCATTTTCTTTTTTTTTTACTTTTGTGGCTAAACCGAATGATTTAACAAAATTTTCAAAGAATACTTTTTTGTAGACACCGACGTCTTACATACGGCGATCCGGGTTACAATTTTATATTTTGTAGCGTAGGCGAGATATTTGCAAAAAACCTTTGAAGCAAAAATAATTCCCCACGCCGGAGCTTTCAAATTTGGTTAAAGGGTACTTCTTGTGGATTCCCACATTCAGTAAAAGTTTCATTGAAATCCTTCTAGGGCAGCGGTGGCGAACCTATGGCACGCGTGCCACAGCTGACACGCTGGAAATTTTTATTGGCACGCGGGAGAAGGATGGTAGGTTAAAATGTTGTGCTTGATGAAGCACAAACAGGATGAACATTGTACATCGCTCGTAATATATTTTTAAATAACGCATTAATATTTGCTGCTGGCCCCAAAATATCAGACCATATGATAAGCTAAATTGAACGATGGCGTAAAATATTTGCAGAATCAACATTTTCACATTCTCTTAAGTTTAGAATCAGATAACACAGAGTACTTAATGTCGAACATGTTAGTACTACTTCTTCTTCTTGTTTCGAATAGGCATACAACATGTTCTTCTTATTTTAGCTTTTGATCAAGTGTCATTAATCCCTAGAAATTTTATTCATTCAAATTTTAAAAATTTTGTAAAGTACACTGTAATCATAAAGTAAGTTTTGCGTATATTTAAAGTCCATTAAAGATTTATACATCATCCCCTAACGTTTTTGATTTTAAATTGCTACTTTTAATTAAATCGTGTATCCCACACATACACAATTTAATCAATTATTTCAGCATTAGATATTGAAATGTTGCTATCGTCAGCGTACAAAATATAATTGCAACATTATTTGTTTGCGACAGATCATTAACAAATATCCAAAATATAGAATATAGGTCCCATTGGAGAGCTTTGGGGTACTGCCCGCTTCTTTAAATTTCTTTCCGATTTTGAACCGTTTACGATCACTGTTCGTCCTCTTTGACGCAAGGAAGATTTTACTCAGTTCTTGGCGACGCTTTTAACTCCAATAACTTCATTTTTTTGTGGAAGGAGCTTGTGATCATAACAAATATCAAGAATAGAGTTTGTCCTATTATAGAGAGCTTTGGGATGCCACCAACTTCATTAATTTCCTTTCCGATTTTGAACCGTTTACGATCATTGTTAGTCCTCTTTCATGCAAGGAAGATTTTGCCCAGTTCTTGGCGACGCCTCTAACTCCAATAACTTCTGGATTTTGAACTGTTTACGATCAGTGTTCGGCCTATTTGATGCAAAGAAGATTTTACCCAGTTCTTGGTGACTTAAATTCTTTGTGGTATGAGCTTGTGATCAAAAGAGTCAAATGCTTTACTTAGGTCGTAAAATAAAGCAAGAACCTCCTGATTACAATTTAGAGAAGTAATTATAAAATTAACACTATCCTACAAAGTAGGATCAGTTGAGCTACTTTTCCAGAAGCCGTTTTGACTGTTTGCCGGCATGTTTATTGCTTTCCAAGAAACGTGATAATCGAGGTAGAAATGCTAAAATTTTTGAAAATTGGCTTTGAATACAGATTGGTCTGTAGTTAAAGGGATCCCGCTGTGATTTTTGTAAATCGAGATGGAATTTGATACTTTTAAATGTCGTATTCAAGCCTATACGGTATTCAGGCTTATATGGTAACTCAGGCAAAGTTATTGGATACGTCAGCATTTCATAATGTGGAAACTTTAATTTTCAAATTTTCCTGTTCGGTTTTGGTCGGAATTCGTGATGTTGAAGCGGCCGGGTCTAGGTGTTGAAATTAATATATGCTTAGCTATGGATAGCGATAGGTCATTTTAAAAACAATATAGCAATATCACATTTTTGTTCGATTGATAATATTTCGATTTCGTCCTTTAATAACAATAATCCTCTTAATCTTTGACCTCTTGATGTCCATCTTACTTTTGCAAGTATTTATCTCTATTTCTTTCTTCTATTATTTATCGGTATCGCATATTTAGCATTCTTTCAGGGTGGGCAGCTCGGACGGTTAGTGCCGCTTTGGTTGAAAATGCGTCTGCCTCGGCGGGGAATCGAACCCCAGTCTCTCGCTTATGAGGCAGGTATGTTTGTCTACTGCACTACTGAGGAGGACAGACAGACCAGACTCATATGCTGATGTATGTATATAGATATATGTATATAGATATGCATATGCTGATATGCAAGAAGACAGCATATGCTGCGCCTACAGCACAGTTTCCAAGTTATAGCGGCAGTCCCGCCGATAGACCTTACGGCGGAGGAATGGGCTTCCAACCAAGGTACGAGCAAAGCCTAACCTAAACTGAGTACCGATGTACAGTAAACTGTTACTAACCAATTTTTAACTAACTAATTGTGCTTAATAAACTACAATTGATTATAAACGGAATAAACAAAACTATTAGTGACTTTATCGGTAATGATAGCTATAAATAAAATTATGTGGTTTATTAATTAGAAACAAATAGAACAAAGGCAATTTATTGCAAAAACTACGCTGTTGTCTAATTAGTGCTGTTTTTAAAAATGTTTATTGAAAACAAATTTGCACGAAATGATTAGAATCGACTATAAATACTAAGAGGTTTTTCGTCAATTGAAAATAAACAAACCTGAACCTTTGAACCAGCAACTATTCAAAGTTCGAAATGGAGTTTAAGATGTTATCGGCAGTCTTCTTGCTGGGCATTTTGTTTGTGAATTCAACAACAGGTAAAGTATATATTTCCTACATGAAACTTTTGACTCTAAAAATGTTGTCGTTACAGGTTGCCCGACTACAGGTAATGCATATATTTCCGCACGAAAATTTGAAGACGTTTAAAATGTTTTTTTATATCGTAAACGTTTTTTTTATTCTTTACAGAACAACCAATAACAGGTAAAGTATAAATTCCCCGTTTGCTTTGCAGATCTATAAGGCGAAGGTAAAGTCTAAATTTCTTATATAAGGCTTAGGCCGCACTACGGAGTTTTTAATCGCGTGATTTTGTAAGCATATACAAGCGGCATATACATATATAACATACATATGTAAGCATATACATATATAACACTTGCGTATTTTTCCCGCTACTGATTTTCTCCATAGCATCCTGTGTTTCTCGAATGGTTTCGCGGTTATAGCGGTTACAGCTCGCGGGAAAAAAACGTAGTGCGGCCTCGGCCTAATGCTCGAATTTTACAATTGCAATTTTTTTTTTTCAAATAACATTATGATTAAATAACAAACAGATGGAACAGTGCAAACCTTTCCTGCGACAGTTCCAGTTGGACGAGTTGTAGCGGCTGCGCGATCTCCAGTTTTAGGAATCCTGGCTCCGCCAAGACCGGGGGTTCACTTGAGGAGGCTCAACATTTAACCAGGTCAGTAGTTGTCAAAGTTTATCTATGAATCTTCATCGAACTTTTTAAACAATCACCGACTGCGAACCACCTCGCTTTCTAATATTCGCAACAGCAAACCAAATTTTGGCACAATAACTATCCTCTAATTTCCCTAAAAATAAAAATTTTAATTAGTCCCATATTAACTAGAGTTATACATTTTCTAAACAGACTATTCTAGATTAGATTAAACTAGATTACGCTTGGCAAGACTAGATTAGCCAAAATTAAACTAGTCACGAACAGACCCAAACAGTAAGGATTTATAAACTATTTTGCTCTTGTTAAATTTAGTTGATAAGTTTAATGTTTTTTTAAATATACAGTTCTTCCGGTTGGTTCACTAGTTATTTGTCCCACTCAGACAAGAAGTTATCATAGATGGATGTGTTATATATGTCCCATTAAATTGAAAAGTGTTTCTACTCATCGGTAGTGTAGTTGACAATATACACGCCTCGCAAACGGCTTCGATTCCTCGCCGAGGAGGCATTTTCAGCTAGGGTTTTCACTAACCGTTCGGATTGCCCACCCTGAATGAATGCGTATAATGCGATACCGGGGTGGCGCATACTAGAAGCCAACAGTGGAATAGGGGGCTTAGTAAGAGATTGAAAAGTCTTAAACAAAATGAAGCAACGCAAAACAAAGCAAAACTAGCCAAGACTAGAGGCACCTTCTGAAATTGAAGTGTCGTATGAAGTATCGTCGAAGTGTCGTTGAATTGCAAGAAGTGTCAGGCGGCACAAATGTCAACACTTCCCCGATACTTTACAAGAACAAAGCTCGGCCGGCACAAATGTCAACACTTCCCGATACTTTACAATAACAAAGCTCATCGACACTTCACTGATACTTCTATTGCACGAATTTCAACAATTCCCTGGCACTTTGACGATCCTTCACAATAACAAAGCTCATCCAGACTTCACTGATACTTCTTTTGCACGAATTTCAATAATTCCCGGACACTTCGTCGACACTTCACAATAAAACAATTCAACGATACTTTACTGATACTTCGATTGCGTAAATGTCAACACTTTGCAGACACTTAACAATAAAACAGTTCAATGACGCATCACTGATGCTTCGATTGCGTGAATACCAACACTTCGACGACATGTCTCAAAATATCGAAACTTCACTGTTTAAATTTCAGTGTTCCAAACGACACTTCCCTGACACTTTGACGACACTTCTTTGACCCATTACCGACACTTTGATAATATTTTCGCCAGGGCTTGGAGAAGACTAGATGGAACTAGTTAAAATTAGGACAAGACAAGACAATTAAGTTTGGACGAAGGACGAAGGAAGACTACAAAATACTAAGGTTAACAGCCATGATAAGAAAAGCTTAGATAACACAGTGTATGACTACCTAAAACTGGAGAAGATTATAAATTGGGTTGCACTACACAAGACGTACATCCAATGTTACATAGATCTAGTTAAGACTAGTAAGTATTGTCAAAACTAGACAAGAGTAGACAGGGCTAGAGGGTGTGTCAAAACTAGACAAGCGTAGACAGGGCTAGATGGTTAGTCCAAACTAGACAAGAGTAGACAGGGCTAGATAACACAAGACTAGACAACTGGAAAACTGAAACAGGATTAAACAATAAGAGATGACAAGACTAGTTTTGACAAAACTAGACTAGACAATACAATAAATATTAGACAAGGCTATACAAGACAAAGTTAGATTAGGCAAGACTAGAAAGGTTAGACTAGACTATACAAGACTAGATAACACTAGACAGAAAGACTACATAGAAGACTACAGAAGACTACATAGGACAAGACTAGACAAGTCTATGCAAGACTGGATAAGACTAGTCAAGACTATGGTCTGTCCGGCGAGGGAATGCAGCTGTACTGCGCCGAGGTATGAGGCAAGAGACGCGCCGAGGTACGCGCAGATTAACTAAACACCGCGCACTCGAAATAAATAGGGGGTATGCGCAGAACAATGCTAAACCCGTCGGATGCATTCTCGCGCCGGACAGAGTATAGATCGGACTACACCAGATTAGGCAAGACGAAACAAGAGTAGATAGGAGTAGGCAAGGCTAGACTAGACGAGATTAAACAGGTCTAGACTAGGCTAGACAAGACTAGACAAGACAAGACTGTAGAAGACTGGACGAGACTAGACAAGACTGTAGATCATTGAACAAGACCAGACAGGAGGGTAGAAGACTGGACATGACAAGACCAGACGGAATTAGACAAGACTAAACGAGACTAGACAAGATATACTCGAAATAAAGTGGGGGTATGCGCAGAACAATGCTAAACTCGTCGGATGCATTCTCGCGCCGGACAGAGTACAGATCGGACTACACCAGATTAGGCAAGACGAAACAAGACTAGATAGGAGTAGGCAAGGCTAGACTAGACGAGATTAAACAAGTCTAGGCTAGGCTAGACAAGACTAGACAAGACAAGACTGTAGAAGACTGGACGAGACTAGACAAGACTGTAGATCATTGAACAAGACCAGACAGGAGGGTAGAAGACTGGACATGACAAGACCAGACGGAATTAGACAAGACTAAACGAGACTAGACAAGATATAAGATCAGACAAAACCAGACAAGATTAGACAAGACTAGACTATACTTGATTACTATATAGTATAATATGTCATACTAGATTGGACTGGACTAAGCGAGATAAGACTAGAAATAAACAGTGAAGCTTAAAGAAGATAAGACCATGAATAATCACCTTAATCAGCTATAGGTCTATTGCATCTATAAGATTTGGAAAATCTGGAACAATCCTGAAATGGCTAGAGATATTTAGATTCAGATTGAGTTATAGAAGTTTAAATTGGATAAACTAAAGAGTGCTAGAGATAAGATTTGATGAATCTAGAAATTGTGAACTAGACAAGATTTACAATTGGTAAAACCATAATCATATCAATTTCAATCCTCAGTCCACTTTCGTGGCATTAAACAAGAACCAGAAAAATAACATTGTTTTTAAGATTATGTACATAGAAAGACGTCTTTCTATTAATTTAAGTGTAAAGTTTGCAGAAGGCTATTCACTTAAGTTCATAGAAAGACACGATCTTAAAAACAATGTTATTTTGTTCAATTGTTGGCACTAAACAAAAGTGGACTGAGGTCTAGTAAACAACTTTCTTTTCACATGAGATTTGTTTTGGTAGTTCCAAAAGAGACTCAATAATATTATAGAGCTCCGGAAAGGTTGAATATATCAATATATTCAGGCTGTGTTCCGACTATATTAAGCTTAGACAAGATTTGCTAAAACTAAAATAGATAGGCTAGACAAGATTTGATGAAACTAGAACAGATGAAGACAAAACAGACAAGACTCTTCGAGGCTAGACAAGATTAGATGAGACTAGATAACATTCAAGTTGACTAGATGACATTCAAGAAGTTAACAAGTCTATGTGCATCCCATGTGTATTAACTGTAATTACACCATCCCGCTTGGAATATGTTAAAGTATAACAACAAGAGCTAAAGAAAACATTTCAATATTTTGTGTTATTTTGCTTCTTTCTAGTTGCATCAAAAACTTTGGGAAGTAGTGCTACATAAATAATCTTTGATAAACATACTTTCCAGATGTAACTCCATGGTATGGTCTAAAAATCTTCAATAACTACTAATTTCTATATTATCACTCTACATCTATATATTTCTAACCAATATGACTGTTCTGTTTTGATGATTAAATAAAATAATGTTGGGCAAAGGAATATTGTTACATTAAACCCAAATAATAACGAGTTTGAATGTGATGATCTATTTAATAAAATATATAAAAAAGAAGATTTATTACATCAGTATAGTTTTACGCTCCACGCTTTTATTTATAGTCACTAGTGTCATGATTTTTTTTCAATTCATATTGAATCTATTCCTACCTAGTTATTTCCTTCTGTTTAGGTCATTTTAATATAAGCGTGGTTTAATATAAGTTATATCTACTTAAATATCGCAGTTCCAGCAATTTGATGTTCTTCAACATTGATAAATGGAAGTAAAACTACTTTCGGCGCTAGTTGCGATTGATTCGTTAAGTAAAGTCTATATTCAGCTTACAGGCAGGCCCGAACTTATAGACCCAGGGTCCCTAGGACTTGACAAGTAATTCTTTACTCTCTTTAGCGCTGAAAACGAATGTTCTGCTGAGCAGTTTGACGCTGGTGTACACAACGACATTCGGAGCAAAATTCCTGCTGTTCGCGCCAATTTTAATGAATCTGTATTTTTAATTCAACATTTGAATCGATTTCGGCACCGATTATCAGAAGAGGAAAGGTATATCGACCTGGGCCGAAATCGCGCGATTTATCAATTTACTTCGCGAATTTATATATTCGAGTCTGCTTCGAGAGTGAGAAGCGAGCGGAACGGAGTCGAGGCGCGAAGCCAAGTTAGACCGACACGTGCACGCAATTAATAGCGCAAGTTAACCAGGGGTGGTGTAATCACGAGCCTAAAGGGCTGCAGCGGCATTCAACGTCTGGAAGACAACAATTTTAAGGGATCCCTCCACCCATTATACTCATTTCCTCCCTTAAAAAAGGCGCCGGAATGACGGTCCACACGTGGCGGAGAAGCGAGCGACCCTAACAGGTAAGTGATTAGACCAGCTCTGTTTCAAACTGGAAAATTTGATTTTCGTGAGACACGGTCCAAACAATTAGTCTATCTATAATGACGTTTAAAATGGTAACTCTGAATCTGTCCTTGCCAAAGAGTTCGGTCTCGTTTTCTTTTACTTCGTCGAACTAGACTTTACGCTTACGTTTCCTCTGCATGTTATATGCATAGCTATTTTCACCGGATTTTTCTATAACTTTCGACTCGTAATCAAAGGTACAGGTACTGGGTTTCCTTAAGTGTTCTAGGTAACTTACCAAAGACTGATACTGTTCAACGATCGTACCTGTGTCGGAGTTAACATATTTGAGAGGTTTTCTTACTTTGTTGAACCTTTACAAGATGTCATTTTAAAGAAGTGACAACAATTGTGCTAATGTGCTAAAGACGGAAGCAAACGAAGAAACCTTGTCTAAAGTTATAATTGCATGGGATTGGAACGTAAGAATAGGAGAGAGCCAGGTTGGAAAGCTCAGGCAAGGAAGACATGAAGTAACAAGAAAATCAAAAGACAAAATAATCAACGCGGATGGTAGAAAATGACTTGACTGGACGACGGAAAGAAAATGGAACATATTAAATGCATGCTCGGAGGGCGATTGGAGTGGAGAGACAACGTATCTAGGGGTTAGAGGGATGTCAGTGATAGACTATGTAGTAGCAAAGGAGGCAGCAACGAGTGACATAATCAAAGTGGAAGTAGGTAACAGCATAGAGTCGGATGATTTCCCGCTGGAAGTAACGGTTAAAGGGAAAACGGTGGTTAGAAGGCAGATGGAGAAGCAGAAAACAGTAGCGATAAAGAGGCGGTACAACGGTTTAAGAGCAACCTGGAAAACTGCCAGCTAGAATCAATAAATAGCCTAGAACAACTGGTATCTAAAGTCCATAAGGCGATCGTATGGAAAAATGTCAGGAGTGATCACAATAACAGCGCATGGGTTGATAAAAAATATATTTCCAAGAAAAAAGAGTTGAGAGAGGATGTCAAGAGATGGAGACAGAGCGGAGGAACCAGGTAGATTAAAAAAAACATGAGGGACCAAATGAAAGAACTTGTGAAAAACAAAAACGTGGCAAAGAAAACAAATGGAGGAGGCAGGGAAGCTCAATAGTGAAAGAGAAATATGGAAGTTTATTGCCAAAAATGGGGAGAAAGCAACCCGATAAGTTAATGAAATTAAGATGGAAAGAGAGCACATTTTATGCAGTTGCTGGACGGTGAGAAGATAGAAAGAAGATAAGGAAGCCGAGGAGACAGTGGAAGAGGACGGAAAAGAAGAAGAAAGCCATCGAACAGAAATTATGTGACAGCGAGCAATTCCGTGTTTTCGACCCTTTTTTATGGTTTCGAATCGTGGACGCTTACGGAGACCTCCTCCAAAAAACTTGAGGCATTTGAAATGTGGCTGTACCGAAGAATCCAACGAATACCTTGGACAGGGAGAATAACCAATCCGGAAGTGCTGAGAAGGATGGGAAAGGAAAAAGAAGTCCTGAATACAGTACCTAAGACTCAAAAGTTACAATATCTAGGATATATAATGCGTAACGAGAGCCGATATGTTCTTTTGCAGAAGATCCTCGAAGTCAAGGTATATGGAGCTAGAGGAGTGGGCAGAAGGAGAATATCGTGGTTGAAAAAATTAAGAACGTGGTTCAACCATTTAGCTTTTCTGCGCTGCTATTAACAAAGTTCGAATAGCCAACATGATAGCCAACATCCGGAATGGATAGGCACTCTAAGAAGAAGAAGCGATTCCAGAAAGCTGAAGGTAAGGAGACAACGTACCAATTTTCAAAGCAGGATATAAGGGAGAAGCTGAAACTTACAGAGGCATCACGCTGATGGACACATCATGTAAGATATATGCAAAAGTAGTGGAGAAGAAAGTACAGGAAGAAATTGAGGAAGCACGAGCCTAAAGGGCTGCAGCGGCATTCAACGTCTGGAAGACAACAATTTTAAGGGATCCCATCTAAGGGAATTGAGGAAAAGGAAGCGATTCCTGAAGTACAAGGGGGATTTAGAAAAGTAAGTGAAACAACGGACGAGCTGTTTACCTTAAAATACGTAATAGAACAAGAGCTGTGCCAGCAAGGTGGAAAGGTGTATGCTGTATTCATAGATCTTCAAGCGGCATATGACACAGTAAACCAAAAGATGCTATGGGAACTGATGTGAGCAAAAGGGATTAGCGGGTGGCTAGTGAAGGCGGTTACAGAACTATACGGCAATACAAGCTGCAGAGTATGCATGAGTGAGAAAAATTCCGAAAGATTTTGGGTTAGGAAAGGGTTAAAGTACTTAGCCCTGTCCTATTTAATTTTTTTATATCTGACTTTCTTATAGATTTTTTTATTTCGTCTTAGAGAGATTAACAATACAAATTCAGTGAATTCCACAGATCCAACAACTAGTCCAAGACCTTCAATATTTAACAACCCTTTTAGACCTAGGGTAACTGTCAGCAACTTTCTCCCATTTATTGAATTCTTCGTACAAAAAATCCAAGCGCAATTTTTAAATTACGTCCATGAAAACCTAAGCAGAGCTCCCATCTACGATTGACCCACCTACACTTTATCACCTGAAGATCAACAAATTTATAAGACAACTTACAAAATTTCGTCTACTAACCCAACGATCAAATTTACTAATAAACCTAAGAAAACCTTAGAAAAGGTTTAAAAAAAGGGCAGGCAGGAAGAGTGGTAATATGAAGGAGGAAAGTGTGGTCTCTAGCATACACGGATGACAAGTTGCTTTAGCAAGAACAAAAGGGGAAATGAAAGAGAAGATTGAAAGGATTAAAAGATATTTTGAGAAAAGAAGGTTTAGTGTGAATGTAACAAAATGGGGAAATGAATGGAAAGAAATGTATGAACGAGTAGGGTGGTCGAAAGCGGAGGTAGAGAGCATGAAAGGGTACCTTGCGCAAGGGCAACCTTGGCAAGTTTGCATCGAGTCTAATGAATTCAGAAGACCTGTCGTCCTGACCCTCAGAGCGCGTAGATGGTTTTTCATTTGCATCATTGGAAATTATCTGAAGAGCTGCCATGATCTCATCCCAGAAGTAGACTTCGACAGGCGACAGCTCGAGCAGACCATTTTGTCTGAACAAGAGTCTTCACGACTGTTGAATTTGATTTCAGTTTCGCCACCGGGGCTTTGGAGGCCTACGCATAAAACGGGCAATGCTTAAAGGTTATCGATTTTAATTACATATTCTACCAAGATCTTTTGCAAAAGATAAAATATGTTCCCATATTAAAGTATCCTTTCTTTAAATCTTAAATCTGGCAACAAAAGACGCACAAAATATCCGCAAATCTTGCAAAATCTTGAAAGCAGTTTGTAATTTCTCCAAAAATTTTCGAAATTGAAGTCTTGATACATTGGTGAAATTCTTTATGTAATCGTTTCGAACGACATTAGCTGCTATATAGTCCACGCATCTAGACTAAACAAGGCTAGAAAACTTTTATCTAGTTTTGTCCGGCCTTGTCTATAATTTTATTGCTCTATTTATGCCTTGTCATCCAACATTAAAGGATATTTTTGTGTTAAATATACGTAATAAATATGTTAGTCATTTGAAAATTATTACATTTATTACATCAATATAGTTTTTCGCTCCACGCTTTTATTTTTAGTCACTAGTGTCATGATTTTTTTTTCAATTCATATTGAATCTATTTCTACCTATTTATTTCCTTCTTTTTAGTACATTTTAATATAAGCGTGGCTTAATATAAGTTATATCTACTTAGATATCGCTCTTTGACAGTTCCAGCAATTTGATGTTCCTCAACATTGAAAAATTGAAGTAAAATTGAATTGGTAAAACCATACAACATTATAGATAATCAGATAAACTTAATAAAGACGGAACAAAGCTTGAATATATAAATATACTCAACCTTTCCGGAACCCAATATTTTGTAAATCACTCACTTGTTTATAAACACATGGGTTTTCAAGTGAGTGATTTACAAAATATTGTTCATGGAAGCAAAGCTGTGCTGATGAGAGAAAAATCTCGAAACGCGTCCACAGATGGCTATCCACTCAAGGTATCGGAAAGACATGATCTTAAAACTCAATGTTATTTTTATGGTTTTTGTTGAGTGCCACGAAGGTGGACTGAAAGCTATAGAATAACGGACAAATTTCATACGAGATTTGTTTTTGGTAGTACTAAAAAGACTCATTAGTATTATAGAGTTCCGGAAAGGTTGAGTATATTTATATATTCAAGCTTTGTTCCGTCTTTATGAAGTAAAATTACTTTCGGCGCTAGTTGCGATTGATTCGTTAAGTGAAGTCTATATTCAGCTTACAGGCAGGCCCGAACTTAGAGACCCAGGGCCTCTAGGCACTTGACTTGACAAGTAATTCTTTACTCTCTTTAGCGCTGAAAACGACTGTTCTTATGTGCAGTTTGACGCTGGTGTACACAACGACATTCGGAGCAAAATTCCTACTGTTCGCGCCAATTTTAATAAATCTGTATTTTTAATTCAACATTTGAATCGATTTCGGCACCGATTAACAGAAGGAGAAAGGTGTATCGACCTGGGCCGAAATCGCGCGAATTATCAATTTACTTCGCGAATTTATATATTCGAGTCTGCTTCGAGGGTGAGAAGCGAGCGGAACGGAGTCGAGGCGCGAAGCCAAATTAGACCGACACGTGTACGAAATTAATTGCGAAAGTTAACCAGGAGTGTAATCACGAGCCAAAAGGGCTGCAGCGGCATTCAACGTCTGGAAGACAACAATTTTAAGGGATCCCTCCACCCATTATCCTCATTTCCTCCTTTAAAAAAGGCGCCGGAATGACGGTCCACACGCGGCGGAGACGCGAGCGACCCTAACAGGTAAGTTATTAGACCAGCCCTGTTTTAAAGCGGAAAATTTGATTTTCGTGAGACACGGTCCAAACACCTAGGTTTGGATAAATGTCTAAAAAGTCATTTTCTGATAAGTATGTGTATAGCTTCAGTGACGTAAAATGAAACATATTTTGCAACTAGGACGGTAAGTTGTTAATTCGTCACGAGTCCCGAATTGGCCACGAGTGCAATTTCGCGCGAACATCGTTCCTGCGCCCAATTTCGCTCTCGTGACCAATTGACAATACCGCCCGTGTTGCAGATAATATTTTTTATTGCTCATGCCAGTGGACGTATCTTACAAGTTTGGGATTCAGGGGCTATCAAAAAAAAAAAATAGAATAAAAAATGAAGAATTTGCTTTTTAAATTGTCTCCAGTGGTGTGAATTCGTCGGGGTTCAATATATCTATGAAGGCCGCAGTAAAAGTCGTCACCACCAAATCTACAAGAACTCGCACCAGCCTTCGGTATCGCCATAGAATTTACACTCACTTTAAAACATTTTCTTTAATATTAATTTTTATTTTGTAATGAAAAAAAAATTCACGTTACTTTTTTAATATTGAGGTCTTGATTGTGTTTATTTAATTTGAGTTTGATTTATTGAGTTTTTTTTAATGTAATTTAACGATATTGATTATTTGCGTGCGTTACCATAATTATGTGATAGATATGGTAATACAACCAAAAATGGCATTTGTCGCACTAAAAAACGTGCGCCAAGATAGTACTTTTAACGCATGAGTAATAAAAACTCCATAACTTCATCATTCGACGACAAACGAGCTTGCAGGTGCAAACACTCGTTTTCTAAAGTCCTATCCAAATCCGGATTAAATTTATAATTAATTAAAAATAATTAAAAATTAAATTAAGTTTTCTGGCTCCCTCACTTATGTCTTTAAATTCCAAACGATGTAGTTTCGTAAGAAAGTCAAACTTTTTAGTTAACTCCTCATATGCAGATCCGCGTCTCCGTAGTTCTGTAATTAGTCTATCTATAATGACGTTAAAAATGGTAACTCTGAATCTGTCCTTGCCAAAGAGTTTGATCTCGTTCCCTTTTACTTCGTCGAACTGGGTTTTACGTTTCTTCTGCATGTCATATGCACAGCTATTTTCACCGGATTTTTCAATAACTTTCGACTCATAATGATCAAAGTTACACGTACTGGGTTTCCTTAAGTGTTCTAGGTATTTTACCAAAGACTGATACAGTTCAACGATCGTACCAGGGTCGAAGTTGACAGATTGGAAAGCTTTGCTTAATTTGTTGAACCTTTGCAAGATGTCATTTCAAAGAAGTGACAAAAAGCAAGTTTCCATTTTTTATTTTATTCTAGCTCTACAACCCTGGGCGGGTCTTGACTTACAGCACTACTTTTCCACTTAATATGGTCTTCCAACAGTCTGTGGACAAAAGGTATATTCATCTTTTGGAGATCTGATTTAATGTTGTCTCTCCAACGCATTCTAGGACGTCTGAGTGGTCTCTTTCCTGTTGTAATCTCTTCCCACGCCGATCTTACAAGTCTTTCGTCATCAAGCCTGTGAACGTGACTTGCCCATCTTAGTCGTTGTGTTTTAATCTCTTGGACAATATCGCTGGCGTTGTAAAGCTCTTGCACCTCGGCAGCCGTTCTAACGCGATACCCATTTGTGGTGGGATCATGCTGGGGTCCAAAGATTTTTCTGAGGATTTTTCGTTCAGTACGCCTAAGTTTTTCTTCTTTTGCTTTGGTCATTGTCCACGTTTCGCATCCATATGTTATTACTGGCTTGATAATGGTTTTATAAATTTAAATTTTTGATGTTCTTGTTATGTTTTTTGATTTCATAAGATTGTTTAGTGCGTATAGGCAGCGGTTTGCAGATTGGATTCTGCCCTTGATTTCCTCAGTGACGTCGTTATCAGCAGTGACTGTAGCTCCAAGGTATTTGAAACGCTCTACCCTTTCGAAATTGAAAGTGTTAACTTTATCTCTCCGTCCCTTTCTGTTTATACACATGTGTTTGGTTTTCTCTTCATTCACTTTTAGTCCCTCTTCACCCGTTGTTTTTTCGATCTTGTTGAAAATGTGTTTTACGGTTATGATGGAGTCTCCAATGATATCGATGTCATCTGCGTATGCTAATAGTAGTTTTGGGCCTTTCTTCTTCTTAATGGCACTACAACCGATTGCCGGTCTGGGCCTCCTTCAGCATGTTTCTCCAAGCGAACCTATCACTCGCCAACGTTCTCCAGTCCCGTACTTGAAGTTTTTGTAGGTCAGTTGTTACCGCATCCTTCCATCTCCCTCTTGGCCTTCCGGCCCTTCTCCTTCCCTCTGGTTGGCCATTGAACAACTTTTTCGGAACCCTATGATCACCCATTCTCTGCATATGCCCGAGCCATCTCAATCTTGCCACCTTGATGAAACACAATATCTGGTTGATTGTAAAGCTGATATAGTTCGTGATTATATCTTCGGCGCCAGATTCCTCGTTCTTGGGTCGCACCAAATATTGCACGTAGCATTCTTCTCTCAAATACACTTAAAGCCTGTTCTTCGCTCTGTGTTAAGCTCCATGCTTCTGCACCATAGGTTACCACCGGTCTTATCAGTGACCTGTACAGTGTGCACTTATGCTTGGGGTGGATTGTTTTGGACCTAAAAAGTTTAAGTAGCCCATAATAGCACCTGTTACCAAGAGTTATCCGCCTTCTAATCTCCTCGCCCATCCGGTTTACGCTGTTCAGTTGCGAGCCCAAGTACACAAATGTATCTACTGTGTCTTCCGTGCTTTCCGTCTAGTTCTAGCGTTGGTCCTACCTTCCGATGAGTTTCGTTAGCCACCATGTATTTCGTTTTGTTTACGTTGACAGTGAGTCCTAGGTTATTTGCTTCCCTCTCCAGCAGCGAGTAAGTAGTTTTGGTCGCCTGTTCGCTTCTGCAAATTATATCAATGTCGTCTGCGTAAGCCAATAGTTGTGTTGACTTAAAGTACACAGTGGCGTTAGTATCCACTCCACTACTCCTAACGGCCTTTTCTAGTACGATGTTAAACAGTAAAGTTGCCAGTGGGTCTCCCTGTCGTAGTCCTTCCTCTGTTATAAAAGTCTCAGACAACTTGTTTCGTATTCTTACTACAGACGATACTTCAGACAGTGTTACTCTGGTTAGGGCTGTCAGTTTTTCAGGGAATCCGAAACTTGTCATTATCCCCCACAGTTTGTCTTATAACGCTGTCGTATGCTGCTCTGAAGTCCACGAATAGATGGTGTGTCGTGATATTGAAGTCATTACATTTCTCCAGGATCTGCCTAATGCCAAACAGTTGGTCTGTGGTTGACCTGTTTGTGCGGAAACTGCACTGGTATTCACCGATATTCTCTTCTGCGTATGGTAGTAAGCGACGGTACAACACATTAGCGAAGACCTTGTATGCAATGTTTAGCAGCGTTATCCCCCTGTAGTTAGAACAATCTAACTTATCACCTTTCTTGTACAATGGGCATATTATCCCTAGCTTCCATTCATCCGGTAGCTTTTCCGTTCTCCATATGTTTAATATGAGATCATGCATGCACGATATTAAGGCTCTACCTCCATACTTCAACAATTCTCCTGGAATGCCATCTGCACCTGGCGCCTTATTGTTCTTGATCCTGCGCACTGCAGTCTCTACTTCTTCTAAGGTGGGTTCCTCCACTTGTTCAGTCCCTAATATTGATGCGTTATACTTTCCTCTTGGACTACGCGAGTGTTCTGGTTGAGCAGGTCCCTGAAGTACTGACCCCACCTCTTGATACACTTTTCTGTGTCTCCGATTACTCTGCCGTCCTTATCCTTACACAGAAGTGGCTGCTGTTTGTAGCCAAGTCTCGCATTTCTGACCTTTTGATAGAGTCCCCGAGTTTTGTTGGCATTACTCATTCTTTCTATTTCCGCGAAAACTTCTTCATCTTTTTTCCGATTTCTTTCTTCGGAAGAGTTTTTTCTCAACCTTCCGTTTGTTTCGATAATCCTCTACATTCGCTCTAGTATTTCGTTGTAGTACTTTTTCTCTGGCTTTGTTCTTCTCTGTCAGAGCTTCCTTGCATTCTTCATCGAACCAGTTATTACGCCTTTGTCCCTTCTTCCATCCCACAACCTCTGCTGATGTATCTTCGATGTCCTGCTTGATCTTTTGCCACGCTTCATTGACCTCTACTAGTGCGTTTTCTGGCCGTTTCGACATTCGTTCCTGCATTTGGTACTGAAATCTCTCTTTCATCTCATCGGTTTTGAATTTTTCCAGATCGTATCTCTTAACTGCCGGCTGTTGTGTGCGTTGACAATCAATTCTAGCCCTAAGCACTGCCCTTAACAAATAATGATCCGAATCTACATTGAGGCCTCGACAGGCTCTTACATCCAGGATATTTGAACAGTGTCTCCCATCTATCATCACATGGTCTATCTGGTTCAATACTCTACCACCTGGTGATTTCCATGTGGCTTTGTGAATATTTTTGTGTAGGAAATATGTGCTACTGACTACCATGTTGTTGGTCGTCGCAAAGTCTATCATCCTACTTCCGTTTTCATTAGTCTCAGCATGAAGACTGTGCCGTCCGATTGTCGGTCGGTATATCTCCTCGCGTCCCACTTTAGCATTAAAATCACCAAGGATGATTTTGATATCTCCTTCTGGCGCATCACGATATGCGTTCTGCAGTTCCTCGTAAAATTGGTCCTTCACGTTTTCTTCCTTGTCCTCAGTTGGTGCGTGGACATTAATCAGGGTGACGTTTCTAAATTTCCCTCTTAGCCTTATGGAGCATAATCGTTCACTTATTGGGTTAAAACCAATTACAGCCTCTCTGGCCTATCCTGTGACAATACTCCAAATTCCACTCCAAATTCCTTTTTGCCGCCCGTTTTACCACTGTAGTAAAATGAGTACTCCTTACTGGTTAGTAAGTTCTTTCCAGGCCACCTTGTTTCTTGAACAGCAGTTATGTCCATTCCGCCGATTTTTAGGGCATCCGTTAAAGTTCTCAACCCACCTGGCCTCGATAAAGTTACAACATTCCAGGATGCAATTTTCCAATCGTTCTCCCTTTTCCGTTGCTTGTGTCGTTGCCGTATTTCCAGTCCATCCCGAGGCATTATTGAAGGTTTCATAACAGGTTTTGTTTTATGGTGCTGGTTGTTAACCACACGCCCAAACCCCCTGATGATCGGAGGACCATTCCTCCCGCTCTCGCTAGCCCTGACCACCCTTACCATCCATACGGGTTGGTTACCGCATCTCAGGCTAGAGTGGTCAGGTTACCAGGGTTCACCAGACGTGGAGGTGAGAGTCGGAATTGGGTAGGAGAGGCTATGCGACAATCTCTTTCAGTGCGATAGTCGTGTGGTACGCATGTACTACCCCCTTTGAACTCCTTGGGGTTTTGGGCCTTTAGTTATTATCAATTCAGTTTTTATTTCCACTGATCTCAAGATCTTTCCCTAAGACGAGGTTGAAAAGCAACGGTGACAGGGCGTCGTCTTGTTTAAACCCACCGTGTATTTCGAAACTACTAGATATACTTATTTACTCGTACTTTAGATACTCCACCCTCCATACAAACCTTAGTCATCTGAATAAGCTTTTTTGGTATTGAGAGTTCTGCCATCGCATTCCAGACCTGATTTCTCTCTATGCTATCGTAAGCCTGTCAGAAATCTATGAAGAGGTTATGCACCGTTCCATTATACTCCCATCCTTTTTCCAGGAGCAGTCTCAGTGTAAAGAGTTGGTCTATTGTTGACCTGTTTTTCCTAAATATGGCTTGGTATTCTCCCAGGAGGCTCTCTGCATATGGGGTGAGTCTACATAGTAGGATGTTTGATAGAACTTTATATGCGGTCTTTATCAATGAGGTTCCTCTGTAGTTGGAGCATTTTGATTTGTCCCCTTTGTTGTGGATTGGCACTATGATGCTATCTTTCCATCTTGCTGGTATTTTTTCTTTTCCCCATATAAGAGTTATTAGTCGGTGAATTTGGCGATGTTGTGCCTCTCCCCCATATTTTAGAAATTTTGCCGGTATCTCGTCCGAGCCAAGTTTCCATTGAGTCTAATGAATTCGGAAGACCTGTCCTCCTGACCCTCAGGCCGTGTAGATGGTTTTTCATTTGCATTATTTGCAATTATCTGAAGAGCTGCCATGATCTCATCCCAGGAGCAACATAGTCTTCGACAAACGTCGAGTGGACCATCTTGTCTGAAAAAGAGCCTTCACGTCTGTTGAATTTGATTTAAGTTTCGCCACTGGGGCCCCTAGGCTGGCTGGGCCCCTTGACCGGGCCTTGTAGGCCTAGGCAGAAATCCGGCAATGCTTACAGGTTATCGATTTCAATTACATTTTCTACCAAGATCTTTTGCAAAAGATAAAATATTTTCCCATATTAAAATATCCTTTCTCTAAATCTTAAATGTTGGAAGAAGAAGACGCACAAAATATCCGCAAATGTTGCAAAACCTTGAAAGTAATTTCTGCAAAAATTTGCGAAATTGAAGTCTTGATCCATTGGTGAAATTCCTTATGTGATCTTTTCGAACGAAATTAGTTACACCCATCTAGACAAGACTAAACAAGGCTAGACAACTTTTATCTAGTTTTGTCCGGCCTATAATTTTATTGCACTACTTATGCCTTGTCATCCAACATTAAACAATATTTTTGTATTATATATACGTACTAAATATGTTATTCAATTGAAAATATTGTTATCATTATCGTTAATTATATGCAATTTCTCGAATAATTGCAAGGAATATACGTATGAATAAACATAACTTTATTTTTCTACTGTAAGCAATTTTATCTATTTTATTTTTATTGTGTCATTGAAAGGTTAGTTCGCCGATAAGACTACCTATAAATACGGAACCAATGTTCCATTAATATCCACATAATACCAAACTGTCCAACAAGAAATGGAATTCAAATTATTGTCGGTGGTCTTCTTGCTGGGCGTGTTCGTTCTGCCGGTGTTGTCCCACGTCGTGGAATGTCCTCCAGGACATGTTCAGTGCTATATTGAATGTGCTCCCATTACTTGTCCACCGGGAGAACATCCTGTAAAACCTTGTTGCGGCTGTGCAGAGTGCGTTCCAGATTCCCCCGGTAAATTATAAACACAAACGAACTTATTTACATAAACTTACTTGTAAAACTTACTTACTTGTTACTTGTTTTTTAAATTATTTTTGTTCTGTTTCTTCCAGATGGGACGACACCAGGTAAATTATAAATATCCAATACAACAATTTCAATATCTAATTTGTTTTACCTTCTTGTTTCTAGGTGTAACAGAAACAGTAACGCCAATAATAGATTAACAAATCCATTCTTATTTTTAGTTACTTATATGTGTAAATTCGCAATGTTTTAGCAATTAAATTTGCAATAGTTATGCTTTAATACAAGATATACCTACCATTTCTTCCTTCTTCCCTTATTGTTAGATTTAACTACATAAACATGTTTAATTTCGTGTAATATGCTTCGAGTTAAATAAAAATAAACTTGCCCATTTAGTTTTCTGCATGGACCTATGAATACTCATCATCATCATCATCAATTAGCCTATCGTAGTCCAATGCTGGACGCAGCCCTCCCATGACTGCTTCCACATATGTCGGTCTTGCGCTGCTTGCATCCAATTTGTATGGATACGTTTAATATCATCGGACCATCTTGCAGGTGGGCGTCCTCTGCTTTGGATAGCATCATGTCTTGGTCTCCATTCCATTATTCGTCTGGTCCATCGGTTGTCCTTCATTCTCGCAATGTGCCTTGCCCAGTCCCACTTCAAGGTTGTTATTCGTTTTATTGCATCTGCTACTCCCGATCTTCTCCGGATTTCGGTCCCTAAAGGATAATCCCAACATGGATCTCTCCATTGCATGTTGTGTTACCTTGATCTTATTGATTACCTTCTTTGTTAGTGTTGATGTCTCTGCACCGTATGTTAAGACAGGGAGGACGCATTGATCGAAGACTCTACGTTTCAAACAAGTTGGTAAGTTTGACTTAAATATATGTTTCAGTTTCCCATATGCAGCCCAAGTTAATCTCCTATTCGTCGTGGTTCTTTATGCGTTTGGTTATCTCTGTGTATGCGGATTTCATGCTCTAGGTATTTATATGAGGTGGTCTCTTCGACTCCATCTACCACATCTACTACCTATGAATACTACTACTAGTATTCATAGGTCCATGGTTTTCTGTGTTTACTGTTCATGAAGTCCTCTACTTACGAACTTAATCCGTTCGTAGCGGTCGTTCGCAAGTCGAAAAGTTCATAACTCGAAAAGACGATGTTTGGTGCAAAAATTCAAATGCAAAGTTTTACAATCATGTACTGTTTTGACTACTTGAATAATCACATGCACATTATTTATGAAAATTACTCATTTCTAAATAAATAATTCACATGAATTTATAAAAAAAACAACATAAATTTAAAAGTAAACTCTACTATATTTTTATGAATATGTAATATTACAGCATTATATTTAAGTCTCATTAGTGTTCTTATAAAAAACTGTAATAGAAACTCTCGAGTTTTACATTATAGCACGTAAGCGCACCATGTACAGTCGTTGAAAATCTGTTTTCGTTGAGTCTTGTGTTTGGAAACCCGCGAACGCCTTTTCTATTAAACTGAAACCGTCAGTTTTTTTGCCATCAGTTCCATTATCAATCCGTCCTTCTTTGTCCAGTAAACGATGCTATGTACAGGTAATACAGTAAAATGGGGCAAAATAAAAAAAAAACCGGCCAAGTGCGAGTTGTGACTCGCGCACCGAGGGTTCCGTACAAACTTGTAAGTAAGGTATCTTTAGGTGGACCTAACTGTATGCAACCCATATGCTTCTGGTGCGTGACAATACCACGCAACACATTAGTGTATTTTCATAAGTTTCTAATAGTAAATTCGCATTTTTCTTGTAATTAAACTACATATTTACGGTTTTCAGATTTTTCCCTTTACATGTGCTGTAAGACACCGCTTCTTGCCAAATTTCTTGATTCTAGGTCAACGAGAAGTACCCTATAGGTTTTGATTCCCTTGTGAAATCGCAAAATATGCGACATAAACGGTCGTATCTTTTGATCGCGTTGACTTACAAGTTTGATTTTTTCACAGCTGAAAGAGACCACCGAGTATTTGATACAAATTTCAACTTGTTACCCCTACGCGTTCCTGAGAAAAATGGTCTTGACAGACAGACAGACGGACGGACAGACGGACAGACAGACAGCCGGACAACAAAGTGAAAGGACAAGAAAGTGATAAGGGTTCCGTTTTCGGTACGGAATCCTAAAAAACTAACAAACTAAACAAGTAAGGATTCAGAAATACTGTATACATATACTGTATACATATACTGTATACATATACATGTGTACTATAAAGTTAGACTTCCTAGCAAAGCGGCTTTGGCGTCACTAACGCAGCGATACTGATGATAGTATTATGCACTATGGAGGCGCCATTCGAGCGCAGCGACACAGAGCAGTCAGTATCGCTGCGTTAGTGACGCCGGAGCCGCTTTGCTCTGAAGTCCACCTTTAATGTTTTTTGAGATTCCGGTTTGCAAAGTTTAAACGACTGTTACTTATAAACAAAAGAGGATACGAACTTCCGGTGTGCAAATTTGGATTCCTTGGAGTTTTTCCTATAAGAACAGTTGAAAATCTAGGTAGAAATTTAGTAGTTAGACGGCGATGGATGAAACCTTGAAGGACTAACATGGTTTGAGAAAATGCAAAAAAAATATTTTGATTAAAAATGTTAAAAAGTACATCAAGTTTGAACGACTGTAACTTGGAAACAAAAGATGATACGAACATCCGGTTTGCAAATTTGGATTCCTTGGAGTATTTTCTATAAGAACAGTTGAAAATCTATGTGGAAATTTAGTAGTTAAGATAGCGATGGATGAAACCTTGAAGGACTAACTTTGTTTGAGAAATTGTAAAAAAAATATTTTGATGAAAAATGGTGAAAACTACGTCAAGTTTGAACGACAGTAACTTGGAAACAAAAGATGATACGAACTTCCGGTTTGTAAATTTGGATTCCTTGGAGTTTTTTCTATAAGAACAGTTGAAAATTTAGGTGGAAATTTAGTAGTTAAGATAGCGATGGATGAAACCTTGAAGGACTAACTTGGTTTGAGAAATTGCAAAAAAATATTTTGATGAAAAATGTTGAAAACTAAATCAAGTTTGAACGACTGTAACTTGGAAACAAAAGATGATACGAACTTCCGGTTTGCAAATTTGGATTCCTTGAAGTTTTTTTCTATAAGAACAGTTGAAAATCTTGGTGGAAATTTAGTAGTTAAGATAGCGATGGATGAAACCTTGAAGGACTAACTTTGTTTGAGAAATTGTCAAAAAATTATTTTGATAAAAAATGGTGAAAACTACGTCAAGTTTGAACGACTGTAACTTGGAAACAAAAGACGATACGAACTTGCGGTTTGCAAATTTGGATTCCTTGGAGTTTTTCCTATAAGGAAAAGTAAAAATGTAGGTATAAATTTAGTAGTTAGGCAGCGATGGATGAAAACTTCAAGGACTAACTTTGTTTGAGAAATTGTCAAAAAATTATTTTGATGAAAAATGGTGAAAACTACGTCAAGTTTGAACGACTGTAACTTGGAAACAAAAGACGATACGAACTTCCGGTTTGCAAATTTAGATTCCTTGGAGTTTTTCCTATAAGGAATAGTTGAAAATCTAGGTGGAAATTTATTAGTTAGATTTTAGACAGCGATGGATGAAACCTTGAAGGACTAACTTTGTTTCAGAAATTGAAAAAAATTATTTTGATGAAAAATGGTGAAAACTACGTCAAGTTTGAACGACAGTAACTTGGAAACAAAAGATGATACGAACTTCCGGTTTGTAAATTTGGATTCCTTGGAGTTTTTTCTATAAGAACAGTTGAAAATTTAGGTGGAAATTTAGTAGTTAAGATAGCGATGGATGAAACCTTGAAGGACTAACTTGGTTTGAGAAATTGCAAAAAAAATATTTTGATGAAAAATGTTGAAAACTAAATCAAGTTTGAACGACTGTAACTTGGAAACAAAAGATGATACGAACTTCCGGTTTGCAAATTTGGATTCCTTGGAGTTTTTTTCTATAAGAACAGTTGAAAATCTTGGTGGAAATTTAGTAGTTAAGATAGCGATGGATGAAACCTTGAAGGACTAACTTTATTTGAGAAATTGTCAAAAAATTATTTTGATGAAAAATGGCGAAAACTACATCAAGTTTGAACGACTGTAACTTGGAAACAAAAGACGATACGAACTTCCGGTTTGCAAATTTAGATTCCTTGGAGTTTTTCCTATAAGGAATAGTTGAAAATCTAGGTGGAAATTTATTAGTTAGATTTTAGACAGCGATGGATGAAACCTTGAAGGACTAACTTTGTTTCAGAAATTGAAAAAAATTATTTTGATGAAAAATGGTGAAAATTACGTCAAATTTGAACGGCTGTAACATGGAAACAAAAGACCATACGAACTTCCGGTTTGAAAATTTGGATTCCTTGGAGTATTTTCTATAAGAACAGTTGAAAATCTAGTTGGAAATTTAGTAGTTAACATAGCGATGGATGAAACCTTGACGGACTATGAGAAATTGTCAAAAAATTATTTTGATGAAAAATGGTGAAAACTACCTCAAGTTTGAACGACTGTAACTTGGAAACAAAAGACGATACGAACTTCCGGTTTGCAAATTTGGATTCCTTGGAGTTTTTCCTATAAGGGAAAGTTGAAAATCTAGGTCGAAATTTATTAGTAAGATAGCGACGGATGAAACCTTGAAGGACTAACTTGGTTTGAGAAATTGCAAAAAAAATATTCTGCTGAAAAATGTTGTAAACTACATCAAGTTTGAAAGACTGTAACTTGGAAACAAAAGAGAATACGAACTTCCGGTTTGCAAATTTGGATTCCTTGGAGTTTTTTCTATAAGAACAGTTGAAAATCTAGGTGAAAATTTAGTAGTTAAGATAGCGATGGATGAAACCTTGAAAGACTAACTTTGTTTCAAAAATTGTAAAAAAAATATTTTGATGAAAAATGGTGAAAACTACGTCAAGTTTGCACGACTGTAACTTGGAAATAGAAGACGATACGAACTTCCTGTTTGCAAATTTTGATTCCTTGGAGTTTTTGCTATAAGGAGAAGTTAAAAATGTAGGTGGAAATTTAGTAGTTAGACAGCGATGGATGAAACCTTGAAGAACTAACATGCTTCGGGAAAATGCAAAAAAAATATTTTGATTAAAAATGTTGAAAACTACATCAATTATGAACGACTGTAACTTGGAAACAAAAGACGCTGCGAACTTCCGGTTTGCGAATTTGGATTCTATGGAGTATTTCCTATAAGAAATAGTTGAAATTCTAGGTGGAAATTTATTAGTTAGATAGCGACGGATGAAACCTTGAAGGACTAACTTGGTTTGAGAAATTGCAAAAAAAATATTTTGATGAAAAATGTTGAAAACTACATCAAGTTTGAACGACTGTAACTTGGAAATAGAAGACGATACGAACTTCCGGTTTCCAAATTTAGATTCCTTGGAGTTTTTCCTATAAGAACAGTTGAAAATCTAGGTGGAAATTTAGTAGTTAAGATAGCGATGGATGAAACCTTGATGGACTAACTTTGTTTGAGAAATTTTTAAAAAATTATTGATGAAAAATGGTGAAAAGTACGCCAAGTTTGAACGACTGTAACTTGTAAACAAAAGACGATACGAACTTCCGGTTTGCAAATTTGGATTCCTTAGAGTTTTTTCTATAAGATCAGTTGAAAATCTAGGTGGAAATTTAGTAGTTGAGATAGCGATGGATGAAACCTTGAAGGACTAACTTTGTTTGAGAAATTGAAAAAAAAAATATTTTGATGAAAAATGTTGGAAACTACGTCAAGTTTGAACGACTGTAACTTGGAAACAAAAGACGATACGAACTTCCGGTTTGCAAATTCGGATTCCTTGGGGTTTTTTTCTATAAGAACAGTTGAAAATCTAGGTGGAAATTTAGAAGTTAAGATAGCGATGGATGAAACCTTGAAGGAATAACTTTGTTTGCGAAATTGAAAAAAAAAAATATTTTGATGAAAAATGGTGGAAACTACGTCAAGTTTGAACGACTGTAACTTGTAAACAAAAGACGATACGAACTTCCGGTTTGCTAATTTGGATTCCTTGGAGTTTTTCCTATAAGAACAGTTGAAAATCTAAGCAGAAATTTAGTAGTTCGACGGCGATGGATGAAACCTTGAAGGACTAACTTGGTTTGAGAAATTGCAAAAAAAATATTTTGATGAAAAATGTTGAAAACTACATCAAGTTTGAACGACTGTAACTTGGAAACAAAAGACGATACGAACTTCCGGTTTGCAAATTTTGATTCCTTGGAGTATTTCCTATAAGGAATAGTTGAAATTCTAGGTAGAAATTTATTAGTTAGATGGCGACGGATGAAACCTTGAAGGACTAACTTGGTTAGAGAAATTGCAAAAAAATTATTTTGATGAAAAATGGTGAAAACTACGTCAAGTTTGAACGACTGTAACTTGGAAACAAAAGACGATACGAACTTCCGGTTTACAAATTTGGATTCCTTGGAGTTTTTCCTATATGGACCAGTTGAAAATATAGGTGGAAATTTTGTAGTTAGACAGCGATAGATGAAACCTTGAAGTCCTTAAAATTACTATTGTACTATTGTAAATGCCCATTGTTGTACAGTTCGTAGACTATGTAAATACATCATAACACACGTTTGATTGATGTAATAGTCCGCGATTACTGATAGGTTATGATTGATAACACACTAGTGCGTTTCATTTACGATTCGTTGATTGGTTGAGAGCTGCACGTTGATACGATTGTTAAATAATACAGGTTGTCTACAAAAGAATCATCATTTTAAAAAGATATATTTGACAAAGTTTTACATATATAATATTAAATGACACATGAAATTAAAGGTAAAATGTTCAAGTTTATTGGTAGTCCATTGGTATTAACTTAGTATTCCATATAAAGTATCGTCTACAGATGGTGCAAAGTTTACGGCCCGACGACTATGTAAAGCGAACCAATTTTTGTATTGCAATGCAGGAAGCGATGGAGGATGACGAATTTGATAACCATCTAGTGTTAAGCGACAAGGCGGCATTTCATTTAAATTGAAAGGTGAACCGTCACAACATTTGGATATGGTGCGCAGTAAATGCCCATATCATTCTGGAACATGAAAGGAATTCCCAAAAATGTAATGTCTTCTGTGCAGTCTCCTAAACAAAAGTGTACGGACCCATTTTCTTCAATCAAAACACTGTGACGGGCACAACATACCTCGATATATTGCAGTTTTGGTTGTTTCCAAAAGCAAACCAATTTTTGTATTGCAATGCAGGAAGCGATGGAGGACGACGAATTTGATAACCGTCTAATGTTCAGCGACGAGGCGGAATTTCAAACAAAGAACTTCATGTTCTAACAAGATGGGGCTCCACCTCATTGGCATAATGAAGTGCGTCGCTATCTAAACGAGGAACTCCTTCACCGCTGGATTGGGCGATGTGCTTTACAAGCTCCCAGCCTCCCAGGTCACCTGATCTTACGGTTTGCGATTTTTTTCTTTGGGGGTACATTAAAGATAGGGTTTACGTGCCACCAATGCCATCAACACTGGGTGAACTCCGAGAACGCAAAACTGCTGCTGTGAACAGTATCGATAGGGGCAGCGTATTTGGGCCGAACTTGACTACCGTTTAGGAGTGTGTCGTGTGATCCGAGAAAACTTGGACATTTTCCCTTTATTTTCATGTGTTATAATATACCTAAAACTTTATAGAATTTATAAAGTAAAGACATTTAATATAATATACATAAAACTTTGAGAAATATATCTTTTTAAAACCCGAGGATTCTTTTGTAGACACCCTGTACTATTTAACAATCGTATTAACGTGCAGCTCTCAACCAATTAACGAATCGTAAACCAAACGCACTAGTGTGTCATCAATCATAACCTATTAGTAATCACGGACTATTACATAGGTGTGTGTTATGATGTATTTACATAGTCCACGTATACGTCACGTCATGTACAAATGTTTAAAATAAAACTTATTCTTCATTGCCAGAAATTCACTCATTTCTATCTTTCCTCTATAAAACTTCTTTAAGTACCTTTTACAGTTCTTGAAGTATCATCATATGAAAACGCAACGCCATCATTGAATTTATCTGGAGGTTCTTCCTTATTTTCCACATTCTTTTGAAATTTATCTTTATGGTCCATCATTTCATTATCCACATATTTCACCATCTTCAATAAATTGATGCTTCTGTTTTTTTCTATCTTCTAACTTCGCCTTTTCATTATCCTCCCCCTATCTCTCATTTAATCATCTTCTTCATATAAGTAATTTCAACTTCCTCTCCATATCAGTCATTTTATTATGCTCTATGTATTACTCATTTTATCATCTTCTCCATATCAGTCATTTAATCTTCCTCTCCATATTAGTCATTTCATTATCCTCCCCATGTCAGTCAATTCATCATCTTCCTCTTTTCAATTATTTCTGCTTCCTCTACATATCGGTCATTTCATCTTCCTCTAGATACCAATCCTTTCATCTTCCTCTCCATATCAGTCATTTTATTATCCTCTCCATATCAATCATTTCATCATACTCTCCATATCATTCGTTAACCTCTCCATATTAGTCATTTCATCATCTTCATTTCAGGCATTTCTGCTCCCTCTCCATATCAGTCATTTCATCTTTATGTAGACACCAATCTTTTCCTCTCCACATCATCTTACTTTCTTCCTCTCCACATCAGTCATTTCAGTATGCCCTTCATATCAATCATTTTATCTTCTTCTCCGTATCGGTCATTTCATATTCTTCAAGATATCAATAATTTTCACTTCTCCTTGCTTTTTTTTAACAGTTTTCTCTTTGATATCTTCTTTTCGCCTTCTTTAATACCTTCAACTTGTGACTTGTAGATATCTTTACCTAAATCTTCATAATGTT
Source organism: Phosphuga atrata (assembly GCA_944588485.1). Taxonomy (NCBI): domain Eukaryota; kingdom Metazoa; phylum Arthropoda; class Insecta; order Coleoptera; family Silphidae; genus Phosphuga; species Phosphuga atrata. Next base: position 102,160,366 of record OX155892.1, read on the forward strand.
TCTTCTTACTATCTAAATGCGATTTAGTTTCATCTGATATTTTTTCTCTTTATAGTCTTTCAAGTTTTCTCTATTGAACTTTTAATTCCCATAGCAATTGCTTATAAATGTTCATCTAGCATCAACTTGATTTTAAAACTTGCCAAAGCATCTTTTTCATTCTCCATTACATATTTTCTTCGCTCTTCATATCAGAAATTTCACTCTTCTTCTTTCCAAAGTTTTTCGCCTATTTAATAATTTTCCAGTCAAACTTTCCTATTTGAATAATTGGATCTTCGTTCTAATATTCCAGACTCAGCCATTTCAATTGGCAATCAAAAATTATTTCTTAAACATTTTTAGCTCGGTACACTTATCTCACAAGGGAACTTCCTACGTGTGGATCACGGATTTTCTTCAAACTTTGTACACTTTTAGTAGTCCATTAGGACGATATAATGTGCAAGTAGTAAGGCGTACTATTTCGGCCTTTTCGAGAAAATTACAGGTTTCTCTCTTCGAAATTTTCCGCGTCGAATAGATTCATTTGCGTTGCGTCAACGTGTTTAAGATGGCGGTGGCCGAGTGGTTAAGTCCAAGCTTCGTAATTGCTGGAACGGTGGATCTAATCCCACACATCGTTTTCTAATTTCTATTCGATTCGATGCGGAAAATTTCGAAGAGACAAAATTGCAATTTTCTCGAAAATTCCGAAATAGTACGCCTTACTACTTACACATTATCGTTCTAATGGACTATCGTTCTATCATCGTCCTAATGGACTTTTAAAAGTGTACAAAGTTTGAAGAAAATCCGCGATCCCGACTTCGGAAGTTCCCCTCGTCAGTAGAAGTCTTAGCTAAACCGGAGATCCGTCCATGTAAGCCGTGGCAGAAATTAGAACTAACGTAAAATGACAATGTTTTATCGATTTTAACGGTTTTAGCCTAGGTTGGATTAAAGGTTAGATTGGGTGATATAAGATCAGATAAATTCAGACCATATATCGCGCGGTAGCGCGACCTCTCGATCCAAAATAAGAAAAAATAATTCAAATAATTTACCTTGCGACTTCACCCCCTCCTGACATGCGGGGATCTCCCATAATACCAAAGTGCTTTCTGGGCCCATAACCTTTGTTGAATAAAAACTTGGACTTATATAAGACATATAAGTGAATACTTAATTAACTCATTGAATTAAATTACTCAAATAACTCATTTGAACTCTAAATAATCAGAATAATTTACACATAAAACGAAATTATTTAAAACAATAAAATAAACATACTTGAAACCGGTGGCAACCATATTAACAAAATTAATAAACCATTGCCTTCTTGGGAATTAGAACATGCATATGTCATATAATTATTAACCGCCAAAAGTCAAATTAGAACAAAATATAGTATTCCGTGATTTTGAAACAATCATAAAACGTCACGTCACTCGCATCGAAGTTGTAATTCATTTCGTTTTTATCATTATTAAGTTATTAATATTCATTATGTTTACATCTATCGAAAACTACATTTAAGTACTAGATAAAACTACAATTAAGTACTAGATAATAATGTTTGTAATCATTATGGATGATTGTATTCCTTTTCAATAATGTCCACTGACAGTGATAATGAAAACTGGCTCTCCGCCCGAAATTGCTGAAAACAAATTGCGCGATACAAGCCGCGTATAATTTGCTATCGATTAAGTCTCGGGATCGATGCAAGGATGCTTATAGAAAATTTATGGACTGGAGAATGAAGTATATAGTTAAATCGTTTTCCGAAAATGTTGTATTATCAAACTTTGATGAATTATCTCAAACGATGAAACCATCTTCAGTTTGTTACATCAAATGTATTTTTCTTATTAAACAGGAACAAATGAATGTGGTTGTAGATAGAGTCAGTCAGTTTGATTTACCTGAGCATATTACGTAGTTGCCTTACAATTCTAGTCATGTACTATAATGACTCGAGTTTTAAGGCTATAACTTAATATGCTCAGGCCCGGACTTAGGGACCCAGGGCCCTGCGCAGTTGACGTTTGTCCAGGACACCACCCCGTTAGCTTCATAACTTCATCATTCGAAAACAAATGAGCTTGTAGGTGCAGACAATCGTTTTCCAAAGTCCTATCCAAATCTCCCGGATAACAATTTATAAGGTTTCTGGCTCCTTCACGGATGTCTTTAGATTCCAAACGATGTAATTTCGAAAGAAAGTCAAACTTTTTAGTATATAACTTCTTATAAGCAGATTCGCGTCTCCGTAATTAGACTATCTTTAATGAAGACTATAATTAGTCTATCTATAATGACGTTAAAAATGTTAACTCTGAATCTATCATTTCTTTGGCAATTGTTTCTTTTCAATTCAATCAATTCTTTGGCAATGTTCGGTCTCGTTTCCTTTTACTTCGTCGAACTGGACTTTACGTTTCTTCTGCATGTCATATGCATAGCTATTTTTACCGGATTTTTCAATAACCTTCGACTTATAATGATCAAAGGTACAGGTACTAGGTTTCCTTAAGTGTTCTAGGTGTATTATCAAAGACTGATACTGTTCAACGATCGTACCATGGTCGAAATTAACAAATTGCAGAGGTTTGCTTACTTTGTTGAACCTTTCCAAGATGTCATTCCAAAGAAGTGACAAAAAGTTTCAATCGAATCTAATGAATTCAGAAGACCTGCCGTCCTGACCCTCAGACCGCGTAGATGGTTTTTCATTTGTATTATTGGCAATTATCTGAAGAGCTGCCATGATCTCATCCCAGTAGCAACATAGACTTCGACAGGCGTCAGCTCGAGCAGACCATTTTGTCTGAAAAAGAGTCTTCACGATTGTTGAATTTGATTCCGCCGGGGGCGGCCTGTGTCATCTCTTGTCTTGCTTCAATAGACTTAAAAGTCAAACAAGCTGCACTCATCGTCAATATGCACTCCATGGAGGAAAATCTATTTAGAGAAGCTATCGGATTAAACGCCTCCCCAAACCAAATCGAAACGCGCAAATATAGAAGAATTTATTCATCCGTCAGATGTTAGCCACATGAAATACTATCTGACCTTGTCAAACACATTTTCCACTCGAATATATACAGATGGCTCAAAATCCAAATACGGAGTCGGGTCTGCTTTCGTCGTATACAGGGGGGATGAGGAAATATTCTATTAGCACTTTAGATTAGAAAATTACTGTTCTATCTTCCAAGCACTACCTAGTCACATTAAGAAGGTTCTACAATATGTCTCCGTAAACGTAGACCACATCCAATCTTCTTCAATTATCTATGATAGCCGATCAGTGTTAGAAGCCTTAAAACATCTTACAAGGCCCACAGAACTTTTAGTGGAATCGTGGCAGGCGGCAAAAGACTTATCAGGCAGAGTCAACTTACGATGGCGCTGGGTGAAAGCTCATGTTGGAGTAGTCGGAAATGAACGGACAGATAGTCTGGCAAGGCAACTTCAGGCATAAATCCTTCTGGTGAAGATTTGCAGGATATCCCACTTTCACACACTAAAATACCTAGGGAAACTATTAAGCAATTGATTGCTTCTTACAGCTTAAAAGGATGACAGTTGAGATGGGATGCCTCAAAAACTGGGCTCTGGACGAAGCATTTTATACCCAACATAGGAGATTGGACAAAATTGTATCTACAGGTGACACACCATGCGGTGCAACTGATCACTTTTCACGGAAACTTTCAGGCTTACCTCCACAGATTTGGAAAGAGGGAGTCACCGCTATGCACATACGGCGAAACGGACTCAGCATCACATGTGCTGTTCAATTGTCCTCTCACAGAACACTGAAGAATCCAGACAGAATTAAGAATTAACGAAGCCGGAGGTATCTGGCCAAAGAATGAAACAGAATTAAAAGCAGAAAATTAAAACAAAACATGGTGGAAAAACTTTAACATCAGTGCAGTTCAATTTAAGAGACTTGACCATGATTAAAGAAACTAAGTTCTAAAAATATGGCCATGACGACAGTATAGCCAGCATAGTGTTTTTATACGGAATGCTGAATACATATGCTACAGCAATATATGAAAACAAATAAGCTGTTGAATCTGATTTCAGTTTCGCCACCGAGGCCCCTAGGCGGGCTGATTTCCATTACAATTTCCAACAAAGATCTTTTGCAAAAGATAAAATATGTTCCCATATTAAAATATCCTTTTTCTAAATCTTAAATGTTTGAACAAAATTCCGCAAATGTTGCAAAATCTTGAGCAATTTGTAATTTTTGCAAAGGTTTGCGAAATTGATGTCTTGATATACTGGTAACATTCTTTATGTGATCTTTTCGAACGAAATTTGCTCCACCCATCCAGACAAGACTAAACAAGGCTAGACAACTTTTATCTAGTTTTGTCCGGCCTTGTCTATAATTTGATTGCTCTACTTATGCCTTGTCCATCCAACATTAAACAATATTTTTGTGCGTATTAAATATGTTATTCATTTGATAATATTGTTAGCATTATCGTTAAGTATATCCAATATCCACAATTATTTGAAGGAATATACGTATGACAAAACAATTTTATTTTTCTTCTGTAATCTATTTTATCTATTTTATTATTATTATGTTATTGAAAGGTTAGTTCGCCGATAAGACTACCTATAAATACGGAACTAATGTTTCATTAATATCCATATAATATCAAACTGTCCAACAAGAAATGGAATTCAAATTACTGTCGGTGGTTTGCTTGCTGGGTGTGTTTGTTCTGCCGGTGTTGTCCAACCCCGTGACATGTCCTCCAGGGCATGTCCACTGCAACATTGCATGTGCACCCATTACTTGTCCACCGGGAGAGCATTCTGTACAACCTTGTTTCTGCGGCTGTGCACATTGCGTCCCAGATTACGCCGGTAAATTATAAACACAAACGAACTTATTTATATATTTTTTAAATTATTTTTGTTCTTTTTCTTCCAGTTGAGACGACACCAGGTAAATTATAAATGTCCAATACAACAATTTCAATATTCAATTTGTTTTACTTTCATTTTTCCAGGTGAAACAACTGTAACAACAGTAACAGCAATAATAGATTAACAAATGCATTTTCATTTTTAATTACTTTATGTGTAAATTCGTAATGTTTTAGCAATGCAATTCGCAATAGTTTTGCTTTATTACAAGATATACCTACAATTTATTTCTTCCTCCATTATTGTTAGATTTAATTATATAAACATGTTTAATTTCGTGTAATATGCTGCGGGATAAATAAAAATAAACTTGCCCGTTTAGTTTTCTGTGTTTACATGCAGTTCTCTTTTTTTTTAAAGATTGGTCCGATGTGGATGCCGGGTTTGCCGACCCTTCAAACACTGCGGCCTATTGTATTCTGCATTCACATTCACTTATAGTCCCAGAAACCTAGTTGTTATTGTAAATTGCGCTAATTATTATTTTTCACATTGTCTTCTGGTACAAATTCGGCCGGCGCTGGGGATAGAACTTGGTCCCTCTATACTTGTTAGTTGGCGCTCTAACATGAAACCACGAGCGTCACCACTCTCGCCGGCCGTCCTGTACTTAAGAACAATCGATTCGTAGCTGTCGTTCATAGTCTCAGCGACCGTCGCAGCCGCAAGATGACCACCCTTACAACGACAAACCCCAACGAAGCCCTCGTGGCAAAGTATTACGACCCCGATTACTTGGACACCGTGGACGACAGCGTCCTCGCCCAAATGATGGACTATATAACGCTACTGCTGAAGAAAAAATCCGCCGCCAAAGACACCACCGAAACCGCCGCCGAAGATTGCACCGAAACCACCGCCGAACATTCCACTGAAATTGCCGCCGAAGATTCCACCGAAACCGCCGCCGAAGATCCCACCGAAACCGCCGCCGAAGATCTCACCGAAACCGCCGCCGAATACCCCACTGAAACCGCCGCCGAAGATTACACTGAAACCGCCGCCGAAGATTACACCGAAACCGCCGCAGAAGATTCCACCGAAACCGCCGCCGAATACCTCACTGAAACCGCCGCCAAGAAGACTACCGTAACCGCTGCCGAAGATTCCACCGATGCCGCCCCCAAAAATACAACCACCGATGCCGCTCCCAAAAATACAACCACCGATGCCGCCCCCAAAAATACAACCACCGATGCCGCCCCCAAAAATACAACCACCGATGCCAACCCCAAAAATACAACCACCGATGCCACCCCCAAAAATACGACCGAAGCCCCCAAAAGAAACCGCCCGATGCGCAACCAGACCAAAAGGATGAGAAAACTACTGACACAAATAAAATCAAGACAAAAAGACAAAGGACCAAGAATAAACTAAGGAAACAAGACCCACCCGCAGCCAAGCAGAACCTAACATAGACCACCGAAGCAAACCAAGGAGGAAAGGAAATGAAAAACTAAAATTTAAAAAAAAAAAAAAAAAAACCGAAAGACAAACAAAAACCGACGACAACAACATGCTAAATAACAAAACAACAACAGAAAAACAAAAACCGCCCACGCCCAAACCCGCCTTTGAACAAAGGATCCCATACTAGCTGTCGTTCGCAAGTCGAAAAGTTCGTAACTCGAAAAGACGATGTTTGGTGCAAAACTCAAATATAATTTCGTTTTTACAATCCTGTACTGTTTAGGTTACTTGAATAATGTTGAGGACTTGAGGAATATTGTTAAATTAGAGGACTGTTACATTTTAATTCACCTCTCGGTTAATTTCCAACCGATTCCCACAAGTCCAGTCTCGAAAGATGCTTAAGGAATTCGGCAAAATTATTGTGCAGGAAAAACTTGCAATACGACAGAGTTAATGACTAAAAAATGGAAAACAGCCTATATCTTGGGCATGTTGAACATTTGAACCGAATATACTGGAAAATCGTGTCGAAGCACTTCCATTTCCTTCGGATGAACTGAAAAAAGGCTCTAAAATTTTCCATAAAAAATTGCCAAAAAAATCGTTATGATCAGAAAAAAGTGCGTTTTGGGCTTTTTCCAAAACTCTCTGAAACTACAAATCCCAGTAAAATCATTTTCAGCACACTGAAACTAGACGACAAGACTAGCAAATTGATGTGAAAATTGTTTGCAAAAATTATTTTTTTATTTAGAAATTCTGAATTCAAATTTTCCAGAATTTCGACTTCATAAGTCTATATCTCGAGAACGGTTGCATATAATTATAAACTGATTACGGCATCGTTTTCAGGAGGTCATTTCCCCACGGATGCATTTAGATTTCCTTAAAAATATTAATTAGTTTCCCAGTTCTATGCTCTGGCGACCAAATTTTGCTCGATTTCGCTCGATTTTCCCAATTTCGTTCGCGAGATAAGACTTGATATGTCTTATCTCGCGAACAGAATCTGCTAGCAAAATGCAACTTGTATATTTGCAACCAGCAGGAATAGCACTTTGAGAAATTGTAAAATAACTTAATAAATAACAAATTTTAGCAAAAAATACCTTTTGTATTACAAGTTGCAATAAGTAAAAGGTTCATTCTTTAATAAAAAAGTTTATTAGTTCACGATCTTTATTGCAAAAAAATCTAGTTTTTACAACTATGTATAAACATACAAAACAGGATAAACAAGTTTTTATTGGTTGTCGGGAACATCAGACTTAGCAAGTCAAGTTCGGTTAAATCTATGAATCTAAAAATCTAAGTTTAAATCTAAGTTTATATTATTTTATATAACAAAGCAGGAATGAAATTTAAAATGGCAAAAGAAATTAATTGCAAGTAGATAATTATATATTACAGAAATTACGAGAAAACTGGGCCTTCTGTGGTCGTGGTTTCGTCTGGAACAAAGAATAAATTAGACATGTTTTAATGTTGGAAATTTATAGTTTTACCTTGTACACAGTGCGCGCATCCGCAAACGCAAGGCTTGGGATAAACAACATGGGATCCAGGCGCACAGCTAGGAGGAGGACAATAAATCAAACACTCAACGTGGATTGGACAATCAGGAACAGGATTTCCTTGCAACGCCACAACATTCAGCAAGAAAATCAGGGAGATTAATTTGAACTCCATTTGCGATCGAAGTATATGTCTTGTTGCAAGGTGTTGACTGACAGGTGAGGACAAAGCCAGTTGAATTTTTATAGCTGGTGTTATCATGCAAATATTCCCTGCATAATATTTGCAATACCATGAATATAGATTAAAAATAAAATTGTTTACAAACGTTTTAAACAACTTTCCGGAAACTGTTACTTACACGTTATAAGCAATAACACAATATAATTTACAATATAATCAACATATTAAGTTGAATTCAGAGATTTAACAAAATTTCTAATTACTCACACAAATATCACATTAACATTGAATCAAGCAAATTTGTCAACGAAGTTTTAATGGTATTCAGCCTGCAAGAAAATATTTGTAGTTTCATTAATTCCAAATTTGTATAGATATTATTATTGTAATTCAGTTTGTACATTACTCCAGTCTATTCCTGTTTTAATGCATGTTCTTAGTCTAATTCAGTTTGTGCTTTAAACTAGCTTTTATATATTGATTAAAAATAAATGCATGAATTACCTGCATAAATTACAAAACATATTTGTGAGTGTGTACACAGAGTGAGTACATTAGTTTTATTAATGATTAGATAAATTCAGACAAATTGAAACGGAATTAATACTACACATCAAGCCTGGACTAAAAAATAAAAAAATTCGGTTAGCCAAGACTAGACAAGATTGAATACAATACTAGACAGGCAAGCCAGTATACTATCCGTATTCTCTAAAATTGTTGAGAAAGTATTTGATATCAGAGTGAAGTCATTTCTTCGCAAATACAACATTATCAGCTTCAGCCAAGATGGGTTTGTCAAGAGAAAAAGTGTGGAGTCGGCATGGTACCAGTAGATTAGTGATATCTACACGCAACTGGATGATCAAAAGATCCCTTCGGGTATTTTGGTCGATCTCTCGAAAGCGTAGGATACTGTTGACCACAACATCTTACTGAATAAAATAGTAAAATAAGGAATCAGGGGAACGGCGCTAGATTGGATAAAGTCATAGCTCTCCAATCGTGTACAAAGCACCAAGATCTAAACCGCTCATGGCAGTCATATTTCAAAGACGACATTAAACATTACGACACTAAAGTCGGGTATTCCACAAGGTAGTATTCTAGGTCCTGCTTTGTTCATCTTGTATGTCAATGATCTAGCGTCCTCTATACAAATTTTAGATACAAAAGATACCAATTTTAAGATGGTTAATTATGCAGACGACACAGGTCTCTTACTTTTAAAGCAAACTATAAAAGAAGTACACCATATCAGCAATGAATCGTATTTCAAACTGGTTTAGTATGCACCGTCTTGTCATCAACAAGGCCATCAACAAAACAAACATTATAATTTGCAGGACCAGGAGAAGTCTGAGTCAATACCCTGAGGAAATCAATATAGGTAGAGATTTTTTGAAGTTATACCATCGGTAAGACTACTAGTACTACTTGTGGACGAGACTTTAGGCTGCACAAAAGTCAAGAGCATATAGCTTACCTAACGCCTAAACTAAATAAGGCCGCAGACGCTCTTAGAATCCTCCAAGCAACAGTGGACTCGGTAGAAGTGTTGAAGAAAGTATATTTCGCAAATTTCCACTTCGTTTTGCGAATAATGTTTTGGGGCGCGATTAAAGATTGGAATAATCTGTTTAGAATACAAAAACAAGCAATCAGAATAATACACATACTAAATTACGGAGAATCTTGCCGAGCGAAGTTTAAATGTGCGAGAATTTTAAAATTAGTGGCACATACATTTACGAGATGCTGGTTTTCATGTATAAACCCAAAAAACATTTCGGTACATATCTTGTACCACATGACCAACACACTAGACAGCGTCTTCATTTTGTATACACCACGCCCAAGCATAAGCTCACAATGACGGAAAAGAGCCCAGCAATCTTAAACTGTACAATGCCCTACCAAGGGACATCAAACGTAGCAGTAATTTAAATAATTACAAGCAAACATTTTTGTATATATCAATAATAGTTGATTGAGACAAAGAAGGAGTCGAACTGTATTGGGACATAATTGAGAAAACTATGAGAAAAATACCTAAAAGAGATGTAAAATTTGTGCTAGGTGACTTCAACGCACAATTAGGCAGAGTAAGAAGATTCAGTGGACCAATAGGGCAATACCCAGGACACAGATTCACTAACAAGAATGGTCAGAGACTAGTCGAGTTATGTTGTCAACACGGCATGGGGGTAATGTCAACACACTACAAGAAAGACATCAGGAAAATCAAGACATGGCGCTCACATGTAGCATCTTTAGGAAAGTACCAGATTGATCAAGTAGCGATCACACACAAAAACAAGAGTGAAATCATGAACTTTCAAGTCAGAAGAGGGGCAAACATTGACTCCAACCACTACCTCACAAGAATCAAAATCAAACTGACACCAAGGAGAATGAAGAAGAAGACTTCACGGATACCGAAGTTCGATATGACAACACTTAAAACAACTGGGATAAAAGAGGCATGGGAGGAGGAGAGCGCCGCAACCTGGGTAGAATTTAAAGAAAAGATAACCAGGAAAGCTAAAGAGAAAATTCCTCTAACCAAAACAGAGAAACACCCATGGTGGAGTGACGTATGCGAAAAGGCAATAGAGAACCGAAAAACCGCATATAACAATTTGAACAGCGACAAAACTGAAACCAAATTATTATTGTACTTGGAGACAAGGAAGCAAACGACAAGAGACATCAGAAAAGTCAAAAGAAATTACTTAAGGGATAAATTAACAGGGGTAGAAAACCACATTACAAGAGACTTCTACAAGACGTTCAAATGCAGAATTGCAGGGTATTAACCACAGAAACTTAGTTTCGGATAACAGAATAGAGAACTGGCACTAAACAACAAAGAGAACTGCGAAATACTAGCTAAACACATTGAGGAATTCCTGAATTGTTCTGAACCTACAAAGCGATTCCCAAAGATGGAACATTTTATAAGAAACGATAATTCAGCAGCAACAGATGTATCAGAGATTAGGAGACAAATCATGAAAATAAACGGCAGAGCTGCAGGAGAAGATGGAATCATAGCCGAGCTACTAACGGAATTCGGACCGAAAACAACCAGTGAAATTACGAAGATCATACAAGATTTTTGGGAATCCGAAACAATGCCTGACGACTGGAAGTGTGGGGGAGAGTGTGGAGTGAAGGGAGAGAGAGCCAATGTAGATAACTACAGAGGAATATCACTGTTATCATGCGCATACAAGATTCTATCACAGTGCCTACCGGATAGAGTACAGTTCCAACTAGAACACACAATAGGAGAATATCACGCAGGCTTCAGACCGGGAAGATCTTGTGCTGAACAGATACTCAATCTGAAAACAGTTCTAAGATATCAAGCGACGAGAAACAAAGAGACCGTGTGCACTTTCGTAGATTTTAAGAAGGCTTACGACTCTATAGACAGAACATCACTAATTCAAGAACTAGGAGAGAGTGGATTTGACGAGAAGAGAACGAACCTCAACAAACAGACATTAACAGACACTAAGCCCAAAATTAAATTCATGTGAGAACTGCCAAATCCATTCGCAATTAGAACGGGAGTAAGACAGGGTGATTGTCAACATCATCTCTGCTGTTCAACATAGTTCTAGACAAAGTGGTCAGCGAATGGGAAAAAGGACTAAAGGCGCAGGGACTTCACAACCCCATCAGGTTAGGAAGAAAGAATAAGGGAATAGATATCGGTTCTCTTGCATTCGCTGCTGATCTAGCTTTACTTGCCGAGAACACAGAGACAGCATGGAAACAGATCGAGGTTCGGAAAAAAATGGCTGTAAAGGTCGGGCTACAGATTTCCTTCGAGAAAACGGAATATTTGTCAAACCAGGAAGATGCACCGGAATTGATTACAACAAGGTATGCGAATATCAAGAGGTTCACAAATTCAAGTACCTCGGAGAGATGATACAGGCCAATGGAATAGAGAAGAAGTCAACCTACAAACAGAGTGTTCGGACCGTGTCTCTCCAAATTTCACAATTTCCAAACAAAACACAGGCTGGTTAGATCACATACCTGATTGGGCTGCCAGCGTCTCCGCCACGTGGAATCGTCCTTCCGGCGCTTCGTCTAAGGGAGGAAATGGGAATAAAAGGGTAAAGGAATTCCCTTAAATCGGCGTCTTTGGGACGTCCGGCTTTGCTTCAGCCCTTGGGCTCGTGATCACCCCTGGTTAATTTGGATGGGAAATTCAAATTACGCACATGTGCCAGTTTGCGTGGATTTCACGTTTTTCGTTCGCACTCGCCGAGCGTGTTTAGTCGACTCTACGCAGCTAAGTGACTAATTTAATCTATTCGCGAAAAAGTTAATAAATCGCGCGACTTCGACACCGATCGATACACCTGTTTCCCCGTCTATCGATTGGAGCCGAAGTTAATCCAAATAAATGAATTGAAAAATCTGGACGCGCCAAATTGGCGCGAACATCTCGCCGCCCCTGAAGTAACCCACTTCAGCACAAAACTGAACAATAATAGGCCAGGAGGGGCCAAATCAAATCCAGATAGAAAAGAAAATAAACAACCTTCTACCTAGAAAATAAAGGAAAATGAAGTCAACTTCGACAAAATTGAAATAAGTGACATAAAATCAACTTCTACAAAATAGAAGCAACCCTGTCGTTTGCTTCTATTTTTCCCAAAATTTCAAAATTTCCCAAATTTTAGACAAAATAAAAATAAATGAGACTACTGAGACAATTTTTACCCTCTGGGTGTTCAAAACAAATAGTCAACAATTCAAAAATAAACAAAAGAAATTCCGAACGACCAACGAATGGGGCTGTAGTAGACATAATTTGAACAGAAGAGTCACGGGAACAGCTCAGCTATGTCCGGCATACAGTCGCTCAATTCTGAAACAGCACCAAGGATGTTAAAGTGCAATAAATAACAAGATCAGCCAATCACTTATGCTATTGATCTTGACCGCTACGTTGACAACAATAACAGCGGAGATGCGTTTACACTGACAACATCTTTTATTTTTCGGATTCAGAATAATGATCGCGGGCAGAGAGGTGAACGAAACAAGGACAATCAACCTCACTCGCCGAGATACGGAAATCTTATTAGACTTTGCGCTCACTAGACCAATGAATTACGTCCCGAATGAGCTTACGTCACGAGTACAAGTGGTCGCGACAAAAACAAAAGCAAACAAACACAAAAACAAAGTGTTTGTCCTTAGTAAGAGAATCGCGACAAGGATCAAAGAAAGCAAACACGACAAGTGTTTGACCTTGTACAAAATGATCGCAACAAAGATCAGAGAACAAACAAACACAACAAAAAGTGTTTGTCCTTTAACAAGATGATCACAACAAGGACCAAAAAGCGAAACAACGACAAGTCTTTGTCCTTTAACAAGATGATCACAACAAGGACCAAAGAAAACAAACACAACAATAAGTGTTTGTCCTGTACAAAATGATCGCTATAAGGACCAAAGAGAACAAACACAACCAGTGTTTGCCAAAGGACCAAAGCGAACATACGAACAATAATGGAATGCTAGTAAATGCTAAATCCTTTCAAAACGGCATCATCCATCCAAATCCGAAACAAAGCAAATAAACAGGTCAGCAAGCTCGAACCCTACAATATCGCAAGACGAAATCGAGACCCCTACTTAACTATTCACCGTTTGTAAGACGGTGAGTTATGGCGAAATATCACGACACAACCTATTTTTATTGCAGCAGACTAGGGACCGCGGGGTTAGAGGAAAGCTCAAGCGCTACACGTGACAAGGAGGGTGCAGTTATAGCCTACCGCTAACAATAACCCTGCAACACAAGACCTTGGAACATAATACTTGATAATACTTGACCTCTAAACTAAACAGATCTGAAACAAACGTAGACGAGGCATTTGGTAAATAGGTTACACATGACAAGGAGATGCAGTTACAGCCTACCGCTACCAATAACCCTGCAACATGAGACCTTGTAACATATGTCGATTCAGATCTAGGGGACCGCGGGTGCCAAAGAGGTACTCATCAACGACGAGGCACTTAAGCCAAGGATATATTCGAGGAACTATTCTATCGACCAGCTCAAGCGAAGAAAGGCACTTATGCATGAAAATTCTGAAACAAACATACGAGGTGTAAAAGGTATTATCGCCTAACTCTCAGCGTCTTATGCGATGCGTTGGCCATGGTTAGGGCAGGGTTGCGCCCCGCTCGGATACACAGTGATCCAATAAATCAACAACGACGAAGACTGTGTTCCGACAATAATCGATTCAGATTGGAAGGGCACGAATACAAACGGAAATCTTCAGTAACATTGGATCTGCCGGTGCCAAACAATTACGCACACCATAAACAGAAGCAAGGATAGAACAAACAGAAGCCTACTTGCTGCAAACCAATGGAAAGTTACATGGAAACTGCCGATTGTGGTACCCTTCCCCAATAAAAACGGGTTGTAAGACCGTTCTTATTTACTCCATGACAAAACTCAATGGAGCAGAGGGTGATGATGGTGCACTAGCGAGAGCTGGAGGCGGTACCATCAGATAGAAAGAGTGATGGAAAGAGTCCTGGAACTGCCACAACATATATAAATAAGGTAGAAACGCACCGGGGATCTTCTGACGGGAACTATTACGGAAAGACACCGACAGAAGCTCGGCTTGAATCTGGAGTGGATACGCGATGATGAGAAACGGATCCCAATGCGATGAGCAATATGAAACTACTAAAGAAAGAATGAAAAACGAAAATTGACAAAATAAGTCAAACAAAATCGAACATACCAAAAGCTGAGTCAGACAATAATTGAATAAACAAACCAAAATCGAATATTCAAATGTGAACTGAATAACCAAACCAAAATGGAACATTCAAAGGAAAAACTGTAGACTCAAACAGAATCGGATTCACAATTCAAAAGATTCACAAATCGAATATTCACAAATCGAATATTCAAACGAGAGCTGCAAACAGCCAAAATCGAATATTCACAAATCGAATATTCACAAAATCGAATATTCCCAAACGCAAGCTGAAAATAGCCAAAATCGGATATTCACAAATCGAATAATCAACAACGAAGTGATTAACTATATGATCAGTTAATTATTACAACAAATCGGATTATCCACGCAAACTTAATAATCAACAACGAAATGATTAACGATATAATCAGTTTATTATTACAACAAATGGAGTACAACCGGTAGGTTTCCGCCGGGACCGGAAACAAAATGGCGAATCCCACAGCGCCCGAGCACATGGACCAATGTTGGACAATGGACAATGTTCGAAGGACCAATGTTCGGACCGTGTCTCTCCAAATTTCACAATTTCCAAACAAAACACGGGCTGGTTGGATCACTTACCTAATTGGGCTGCCAGCGTCTCCGCCACGTGGAATCGTCCTTCCGGCGCTTCGTCTAAGGGAGGAAATGGGAATAAAAGGGTAAAGGAATTCCCTTAAATCGGCGTCTTTGGGACGACCGGCTCCGCTTCAGCCCTTGGGCTCGTGATCACCCCTGGTTGATTTGGATGGGAAATTCAAATTACGCACATGTCCCAGTTTGCGTGGATTTCACGTTTTTCGTTCGCACTCGCCGAGCGTTTTCGGCTCTACGCAGCTAAGTGACTAATTTAATCTATTCGCGAAAAAGTTAATAAATCGCGCGACTTCGACACCGATCGATACACCTGTTTCCCCGTCTATCGATTGGAGCCGAAGTTAATCCAAGTAAATGAATTGAAAAATCTGGACGCGCCAAATTGGCGCGAACAACAAAAAAAAACAAAACAAAAGAAACGCTCTGGCCAGCGTTCTGGAAGACTGGGAACATCTACAATAAGTCATGCTTATCACGTAACACCAAAGTGAAATAGTTTAACACTGTCATCAAACCAGAAACCCTGTACGCATCTGAAACATTGGTCATGAATCGCAAAGGTGAACATGAAGAAAATAGAAAGAAAAATTGTCAGAAAAATTCTAGGACCCAAAAAGAGTGAAGAAGGATACCGGTTGCGCAGTAGGCAGGAGACCGAACAGATATATAACATAGTGCACGACATGAGGAAACGTCGACTGAAATTGTACGGACATATCAAGAGAATGCGGGACACCCGACCGGCAACAAAAATCTTGGAATAGACCGAAAGCATAAAGAACATATACTGGATCGCCGAAGTTTTTCGAGAGGGAGTCGGGTGTTTGTGTACCTTACAATTTTGGCGCTCATCTAAGGTACGCACTTACGATTTCTTTGCTTTATTCTAAGGATTTGTGTTAAAAATTTGAATTATATGGCTTATATTGATTGGGTAGAGGTTAATTTTAGAAAACATTTTAGTTTTTAAACAAAATGTGTAAAATATTTATTTCATAAGTCTTTCAGGTTACTCGGATTGCGTCATCGGGGGCGAATTGGATCGCTTTTTTAAAATGATTTATTTTATATTTGAGGTTAATGATGCATTTTTATTTCATTGCAGATGGTTGGCACGTACAAAAGAAAAACAAAAGCGGGAGAATGGTCACAAGAAAAAATGAGAGAAGCCGCAAATAAAGTCCTCACCAAAGGGTTCACCTTACGTCGGGCTGCTGAGATTTACGAATTAGCATACACGACTTTACACAGAAGAGTCTGTTTCTCTAGAGGTGTCATTAAGACACGTGGTGGTCAGCCAGCCTTAGATGAGAAAGCTGTAAAGATTTTAGCAGATCGTTTACTGCACTTAGCGAGTCGTGGCTTCGGAATTACACCTAAGTCGGTTCGCAAATATGCCTTTGAATTCACAGAACGTTAAAAAATGAAACACAAATTTACCAAAGAAGTAGGAATCGCTGGTCAGGACTTGTTTCATCGCTTTATGGAAATAAATAAGGAGTTAACTATTCGGAAACCAGAAGGATTGTCAAGAGCTAGGATTGACGGCATATAAAGGGAAAAGTGGACGAGTTCTCCGAGACTTTGGAGACAGTAGTGGATAATATAAGAGGAAGACCTGAAAGCGTGTACAATGTGGACGAAACGGGGATCCCGCTTAATAATCGACCACCCAACATTATAGCCCAAAAAGGTGCAACAGATGTTGTCAGTGTGACAAATGTTGAACGAGGCGAAAATGTAACCGTCTTAGCTGTTGGGAATAGAAGTGGCAACGTGGCTTGTGTGAGTGCGCATGTGTAACAAGACACTCTCCTCTGCAACAAGACGAAAGCATGTAACGAAGTTTTGAGTTAATCAATATATTATTTGTGTAAAGTGTTAAACCCTCATTGAACCCACCCTAAAATCCCTAAGAGGTTATGGGCCCAGGGGAGAGACAAAAAGTTTTTTGAAAAATCGCTTTATTTGATAAAATAAGGGTAAATTTAAAAAGTGCAAAAAACGTGTTTAGCAGAACAAAGAAAAATGGCGACAGCGACCGGTGAAGGGATCGTGGTGTACCCGCAACTGAAAGAGGGAACAAATTTTACACATTGGAAATTCAGAGTATATCTTATACTAGAAGAAAAAGGAGTAAAAGAAGCAATCGAACCTTTACAACCTGGAAAGGAACTGAACAAAGAAAAAGATGCTAAAGCTAGATCAACTATTGTAAAATGTATAACCGACAAATACATCTCATATGTGCAGAAAGCAAGAAATGCTAAAGAAATGTTAACTTGCTTAGAAAACATTTTCGAAAGAAAAAGCGCAGTAAACAAATTACATCTGAAAAGACAACTTTTAACGCTAAAATGCAAAGTAAGTGACAAATTACAAGATCATTTCCTAAAATATGATGCATTAATAAATAGCATAGAATCATCAGGCACTAAAATGGATGAGTCTGATAAAGTGTGTCATCTATTACTAACATTACCATCGTCGTATGATAATGTAGTTACTGCCATAGAAACAATGAGTGCGGAAAAAGACTTGACTGTTGATTTTGTAAAAACGTGTTTGTTAGACGACGAATTAAAGAGAGGTGAAAAGACATCAACAAATAGAAGTGAAGCAGCATTTAGTGCAAGATACGAATGTTTCAAATGTGGGCGTACTGGACATATAGAGTCAGAGTGTTTTAGCAACACAAATAATGGCAAACAGAGAGGAAATTTTCGTGGTCGTGGACGTGCACAATCCAACTTCAGTCGTGGAAGATTCCAGTATAATCGAGGTCGAGGACAGCATAGAGGAAATTCAAATCAAAATCAGACACACATGAGCAAGACAGAAGAAAACTACAATTTCGTAGCAACGACGCAGCTAGAATGTTATCAGGCAACAGTGAACACAGACAATATTGATTGGATAATTGATTCAGGTGCAACAGAACACTTAATACAACAAGAATATGAAAAATACATGACCAATGTTATTGTCATGGAAACGTGTACAAGAATAAAAATCGCAAGCGGTGATGCATTAATTGCAAAGAAACAAGGTAAAATTTGTATGTTATCATGCGGAAGGGAAGTAACTATTGATGCATTAATTGTTCCGGGTTTATTTCATAATATTTTGTCAGTAAAAGGGTTAATAGATAAAGGTATTGAAGTTATATTTAAACCATTAAAGGTAACGTTAATTAAAAATGATGCAGTGTGGCATTGCAAAGAAAGGTGCGGTTTATTTTATTTGAATGGATTACTTAAAGATAATTCTAAGTTTGAAGAAGCAAATGTATGCTCAAACAATAATATATGGCATTTGAGATTGGGTCATTTAAATAAAAAGGGGTTATCAACAATGAAACTACCCATGTCCGACAAAAAATGTAATTCATGCATGAAAAACAAAAGCGTAAGGAAGCCATTTATTAAACAAGAACTACCAAGAAGCAGACAAATTGGTGAGTTAATACACACAGACATAGCTGGTCCGGTGACACCTATGTCAAATGAAGGTCAAAAATATTTTCAAACTATAACGGACGATTATTCTCATTTTGTAAAACTGTATGTACTTAAAAATAAGAGTGAAGCTGAAAATAACCTTATACATTATATTAAAGAAATTCAAACGCAAAAAGATGTAAATGTAAAAAGGATAAGATGTGACAATGGCGGCGAATTCATTTCAAATTTATTCAGAAAATTTTGTTACGAAAACGGAATTATTATTCAGTATACTAGACCTTATTCACCACAACAAAACGGTGTAGCAGAAAGACTTAATAGAACTTTGTACAATAAAGCTAGAACAATGATAAATGAAACAGGGTTACCAAAATACTTATGGACAGAAGCATTTATGTGCGCAGCTTATCAGTTAAACAGATGTCCATCTGCAGCAATAAATTTTAAAATTCCAGCCGAAATGTATTACGGAAAATTAGATTTAAAAAGGTTAAGAGTATTTGGTTCAAAAGCGTGGGCGGTAATTTTACCACGTAAATTTAAACTTGACGAAAGAAGTATTGAAACTCGAATGGTAGGTTATAGTAGCAATGGGTATCGTTTGTGGAACCCTCAAACAGAAGAGATAATAATCTCCAGAGATGTAGAATTTGATGAAAGTGATTATAAGTTTGTAAACGATAAAAATAGAAATGAGTTATCAGAGCAATTCATATTAAATGAAAGCGATGTATTAAGCGAAAATAATAAGTCAAGTGAGAACGAAGTAAATAACGAAAATAATAGTGAAACCGAAAAAAGTAATGAATCAAGTGATAGTGAAGTAGAAAACGAGATGTATATAGTACATGTAGTAGATGTATATGTAGATAGTAGTGATGATAGTAGTATTGATGAAAGAAATGTTATTAATGAAGAACGAAAGACTAGAACACGAACAATTAAAGTACCGGAAGATATAAAAAAGATTTTGAATACGAATTGCATACTGCATATTGTTTATTTTTAAGAAAAGATCCAATAACATATGATGAAGCAATAAACTTAAATGATGGGTGGCAAGAAGCTATAAATAAAGAAATAAATGCTCATACAAATATGAACACATGGACAGTAGTTCCTAAACCAAAAGATAAGAAAATTATAGACTCTAAATGGATTTTTAAAACCAAAGATGACGGTGTAAAGAAAGCGAGAATTGTCGCAAGAGGTTTTCAAGAAAATGTAAATTATAGCGCAAATAACTATGCCCCAGTGGCTAGATTGCAAACAATTAGATTGTTAATTTCTCAGGCTATTCAAAAAGGGTGGCAATTGAAGCAGTTGGATATCCCAACGGCATTTTTGAACAGTAACTTAAAATCTGAAATTTATGTAAATCCACCACAAGGAATAAATATTGAAAGGAATAAAGTTTTTAAAATGAATAAAGGTTTGTACGGACTAAAGGAAAGCCCAAAATGTTGGAACGAAACATTTAATAGTTTTGCAAGTAGTATCAAGTTAAAAAGATCTAAAAATGATTGTTGTTTTTATATTGGCGAGAATGTATGGTTAATTGTGTTTGTAGACGATATACTTATAACTGGAAGTGACGAGAATGTAAAGTTTATTATATCTGAACTAAAGAAAGAATATAATGCGAAAGATTTAGGCAATGTAAAAAACTTCTTAGGTATGGAAATAGAAAGATCAAAAGAAAAATTAAAGTTATCTCAAAGTAAACACATAAGAAAAATGGTTGAAAGATTTAGAATGATAGAGAGTAAAGGAGCAAAGATTCCAATAACAAAAGGTTATCAAATAGATTCAAGCGAAGAGATTGTTAATGTTCCATATAGGGAATTAATCGGAGGATTAATGTATATAAGTACAGGCACTAGGCCAGATATATCCTATGCAACAAGCTATTTGAGTCAATGTCTAGATAAACCAACGCAATCAGCATGGTTAGAAGCAAAAAGAGTGTTAAAATATTTATACACTACTATAGATTTGTCATTAACATATGTAAAGTCAAATCAAATGTCAATTGAAACTTACTCAGATGCAGATTATGCAAACGACAAAAAAGATAGGAGGAGCATAAGTGGATCAGTAACAATGTATTGTAAAAATGCTATATCATGGTTATCCAGAAAACAAGGATGTGTTTCTTTATCAACTGCAGAAGCAGAATATATAGCTGCCACTGTCAGCGCATGTGAACAAATAAATATTAAACGATTAAGCGAAGATTTGAACGAAAATGTAAAAACTGTATTGTATGTAGATAATAAGGGTGCGATTGATATGGCGAATAGTTACGAAAATAGTAAACGATCAAAGCACATTGATATTAGATATCACTTTATTAAAGACAAAGTAAACTCAAAGGAGATAGATATAAAATATGTAAGTTCTACTGAGAACCTGGCGGATATGTTTACTAAAGCACTAAGTTATGAACAATTCAGTTACTACAGAAATATCCTAAATATTTGTTAAAAAAAAAAAAAAAAAGTTTTATTTGTATTATGAACTAGATTGTAAGAGAAACGATTTTTATGTTTTGTAATGTTAAAAAAGGGTTAATATGTAAAAATCGAGGAGGAGTGTTGGGAATAGAAGTGGCAACGTGGCTTGTGTGAGTGCGCATGTGTAACAAGACACTCTCCTCTGCAACAAGACGAAAGCATGTAACGAAGTTTTGAGTAAATCAATATATTATTTGTGTAAAGTGTTAAACCCTCATTGAACCCACCCTAAAATCCCTAAGATTAGCCTGTATGAATGCAACAGGTCAGTACATACCTCCATTTGTTCTGTTTAAAGGTGTGCGGAAACGAGATGATTTTCTCATCGGTATGCCACCCGGTACTGAAATTGTTATGACAGAAAAGGGCTGGGTAAATGAAGAAGCATTTAAATTATGGTTACAACATTTTAATCGCTACCGTACCCAATAGAGGGACTGGATCTATTTGCATGAACAAAACAATGTGGGGAAATACAATAGGCCAATGGGCCGCTGTGTTTTAAGGGCTAACCCCCCTGGACCCACATTGGTTAGAGAGAAAAAAAAAACCGTACCCAAGGAAAAGTTATTCTAATCTTGGATGGACACGCGTCTCACACGAGCTACTCAGTGGTAGATTTATGTGACTCTTTAGACATTGAGCTTGTTCTTCTTCCTCCACACACGTCACATGCTCTACAACCGCTCCATGTATCATTTTTCAAACAGCTCAAATCATATTATCATCAACAAGCTACATCATGGCAACATGCACATCCAAATCAAGGGATCACGAAGATTGCTTTCGGAAGAATTTTCAAACAGGCTTGGAACCAGGTTGCCACTGTTGGAAATGCTGTAAAAGGCTTTGAAAAGACTGGAATATTTAGATTAAATGCCAACCCGTCCTCAAGTTTATCGGTGAACGCGATTTAGACATTGTGGAGTCCCAAGTAAAACCCCCGAGTACACAACAAGTGCAATGACAATACCAATCCTCAAGTACTGAACCAGTACAGCCAGAACTAGTTAAAGATATAGCGCCGTTGCTATCCACTAGTTCACAACAATTTGATAGAGCCCAATCACCCAGCACTTCTAGAGTTATTAAAGAAATTCTTCCATCACCTTTTAAGACACCACCAGCCGCAAATAAGAAACGTCGTAAAACTGCAAAACCAATTTTGCATTTGACATGACCCCAGAGTAAGATTAATCTTCTAGAAAAAGTTGCTAAGAAAAAACTTAAGACTGACAAAAAAGCTGTGGAAAATACTACTAACGACAAAGAAAATATGAACAAGAAGAAGGAGAATAAAAGAACGCCTGGAATAAAAATCAAAGGTTCATCTGCAAAACAGAGAGATTGGCATTGTATTTACTGCTCAGATAAATTTATTCATCCACCGTCGGAGGTTGGATTCAGTGCCATGCATGCGAAGAATGGTGCCACGAGAAATGTGCTGATATGGAAGGGAAAAAAGGCCCGTACATATGTGATTTATGTGTTTGTAATTAATATTGATCGCATTATTCATTATATTTAAGTTTTGTCAAAGATTCCTAAGCTTATAGTGTTAAGAGCTTTTAATTTAGCTACATGTTATTTATGCTCCCATTCGCCCCGAGAATTGGGGCTATTCGGACATCTTTGTCTTTTTAGTTTTTGGTTAATATTTTGGAGAATTTATCGAAAATTTAAATTTTAAAATGTTTATTGCGTAGCTGGATTGTTACCGATTACAATTTTGTCAATAAAAGTTACATATGTTTACAAAAGTGTTTACAAAAGTTTACATATTAGTTACTTTAGTATGATTTTCATATTCTTAAAAAAAAATGATCCGATTCGCCCCGGTCTACCCTACATTTATGGATACTGGTTTTCATGTATAAACACAAATACTATTTCGAAACATATCTTGTACCACATGACAACACACTAGACATCGTCTTCATTCATTCATTTTCTACACCATGCCCAAGCATAACCTGACAATGACGGAGAAGAGTCCAACATACATCGGAATTAAACTCTACAATGCCCTGCCAAGGGACATCAAACTTTTAACAGAATTTAAATAATTCGAATTAGAAGAAAAAGTTTCTGACTATTTCAATAACAGTTTAATATCATTAAGTATACTATCATTATTCATAATTAATTGTTTATTCACATATTATGTTTTTTCATTTGACACATTTCATTTGGTTTATGCATATAAGGTTCAAGAACTTAATTAGTTCACGATATTTATTTCAAAAAAATATCCAGTTTTTACAATTATTTATAAATAAACAAAACAGAATAAACAAGTTTTTATTGGTGTTCGGATTCATCAGACTTAGCAAGTCAAGTTCGGTTAAATCTATAAAAAGTTTATATTATTTTGTATAACAAAGCTGGAATGAAATTAATAAAATGTGCAAAAGAAATTAGTTGCAAGTAGATAATCATAGAAATTAGGAGGAAACTGGGCCTTCTGTGGTCGTGGTATCGTCTGGAAGAAAGAGTAAATTACACATGTTTTGATTTTGGAAATGTATAGTTCTACCTTTAACACAGTGCGGGCAACCGCAAACGCAAGGCTTGGGATAAATAACATGGAATCCGGGCGCACAGCTAGGAGGAGGACAATATATGTAACACGAAACTGGGCATCGTGTCACCGGATTTCCTTGCAACGCCACAACATTCAGCAAGAAAATCAGCGATATTAATTTGAACTCCATTTGTGATCGAAGTATATATGTCTTGTTGCAACGTGTTGACTGATAGGCGAGGACAAAGCCAGTTGAGTTTTTATAGCTGGTGTTATCATGCAAATATTCCCTGCATAATATTTGCAATACCATGAATATAGATTAAAAATAAAATTGTTTAAAAACGTTTTAAACAACTTTCCTGAAACTGTTACTTACATGTTATAAGCAATAACACAATATAATTTACAATTGCAATAAATCATTATATTAATCAAAATATATTAATCAAAAATCAAAGATTTATCAAAATTTCTAATTACTCATACACATATTACATTAACATTGAATAGTGCAAATTTGTAAACGAAGTTTTAATGATATTCAGCATGCAATAAAATATTTGTAGTTTTATTAATTCCAAATTTGGATAGATTTTATTATATTATATATATTCTCTCTCTCTCCAATGGCGCTACAGCCCGAAGCGAGCCCTGGCCTCCACCAAACGTTGTCTCCAGCGTTCCCTTTCCTCTGCCGCCGCCCGCCAGTTCCGCACCCCCAGCATCTCTCTCGCATCCCTTTTCACACTTTCCTCCCATCTCGCCCTTGGCCTGCCCGCTTTCCTTCTACCTTCCGGCACTCTGAGTATTTGTCTCGGCACTGCTGTTGGAGCCATCCGGCACACATGTCCCGCCCATCTTAGCCTGCTTAGTTTTATGTGGGATACCACATCTGGGCTTTTGTATAACTGATATAGTTCGAAGTTCATCCTAATTCTCCAGCCCTCTTCGCTGTTAATTGCCCCCTAAATTTTCCTCAGGATCTTTCGCTCAAAAATCTCCAGCATCTTTTTCGATTTCTGGGTCAGCGTCCATGCTTCGCTTCCATATGTGAGGATGGGTCGTATGATTGCTTTATATATATTACACTTCGTTTGTCTGCTAGCTAGCTTCGAGTTAAGGATGGATTTAAGAGTGAAGTATGCCCTGTTGGCTTGCATGATTCTATGTTGTACTTCCACCCCTTCGTCGTTCTGATCCGTGACGGTTGATCCCAGATATTTAAAGTTGTTGACGACTTCTACAGTGTACTATCCAATATGCAGATTATTTACTGCGTGTACTGGCGCTCCCGGTCTTACCATCATTACTTTTGTTTTATCCTTGTTTATTGACAGACCTATCTCCTTGGCTCTCTTCTCCATTTTACCGTAAGCATCTTTCATTGCCGTTAGCGATCTACCGATGATGTTTAGGTCGTCAGCATAGCCCAAAAGTTGCGTGGATTTATTGTAGATGGTACCGTTGCATTCTATCTGAGCTTTCCTTATAGCTTTTTCGAGCGCGATGTTAAATAATATGGGTGATAGACTGTCTCCTTGTCTCAGACCTGTAATGGTTTCAAACTTGTGCGATGTCGTTTTTTGGATACCGACTTGGTTCCAAGTCTTTTTTAACGTACAATTTACCAATTTAATGATCTTTTGTGGTATCTCGAATTCATCCATTGTCTTCATGAGAGTTCTTCTATCGATAGTATCATACGCTTGTTTAAAGTCTACGAAGACCTGGTATGTGCTGATATTCATTTCCCATGTCTTTTCTAGTATTTGTTTGAGTGTAAACATTTGGTCAGTCGTCGACTTTACTTTCCGGAAACCTGTCTGATACTGTCCTATAATGCTCTCTGCGTACGGTTGGAGTCTTCGTCCGATTATCCATGACAGCACCTTGTAGGCCGTGTTAAGAAGAGTTATCCACGATAGTTCTTGCACTCCAGTTTGTTTCCTTTCTTATAGATAGGGCATATCTTCCCCTCCCGCCATTCCTCGGGTATCTCTTCTGTCCTCCAGATTCTTCCTATCAGCTGGTGTAAAGCACAGTTCAGAGCGTCTCCTCCCATTTTGATCATTTCAGATGGTATCATGTCCGGTCCCGGTGCTTTGTGGTTCTTTAGTGCCTTTATCGCCTCGCTTATTTCTCTTTGTGATGGTTCGTTATCTTCTCTCAGATCTCTTACTTCTGTTGTGTGAATTTGGTCGTCTTCAGCTGTTTGTCCGGTTAATTCCACTCGTAGTGAGGTATTCAGGAGTTCGTTAAAATATTCCGCCCATCTACCTACCACTTTACTTTCTTCAGCCAGTAAGTTGCCCTCTTTACTGTTGATTATTGTTGCTCTGGGCTGAAATCAATTTCGCAGGTTGTTCACTATCTTGTAGCATTCTCTAATTTCGTGTTTCTCTTGGTGGTGTCCTATCTGTGCCACCTGGTCGTTAAAATGGGCCCGTTTCTTCTTCCGAAATAATTTGGATGCTTTCTTTCTTTGCTTGTTGTATTCAGCTTGTTTGGCTCTCGTGGGTCTCTGCAAATTCTCTGCCCTAGCTTTCTGTTGTTTCTCGCGTGCTTCTTCACACTCTGCATCGTACCATTGGTTTCGTTTTTTCCTATGGACTTTCCCGAGAGCCTCCTCTGCCGATTCCTTAATCCCCTTTGCAATTTCCGTCCATTGTTCTTCAATACTATGATTTTCCATCAACACTCCTAGTTTTTCGGCGATCTTTTCTTCGTATCGTTGCCTTACCCTGGTTAAGTTCAGTTTTTCCACATCCCATTTTTCTATTCCGCTGTTTGCTGGCTTTTTCGAGTTGGCTAGCCTTTGTTTTAATTTAATCCTCACCAGGTAATGGTCCGAGTTGCAGTCTGCCCCTTTGCAGCTTCTGACATCCTGTATGCTGGACATAAATCTTGTGTTTATTAAGACATTGTCTATTTGATTGAGTGTCCTGCCGTCTGGTGATCTCCATGTCATCTTGTGGATGTCTTTATGTGGGAATAGCGTACTGCTGATTACAAGGTTTCTAGATGCTGCTAGGTCCACTAGTCTCTGTCCATTGTCGTTAGTATTTTCGTGTAGGCTGTGTTTTCCAATCGTGGGTCTGTATACGTCTTCTTTCCCTATCTTAGCATTGAAATCCCCCAAGATCATCTTTACGTCGTTGTTGTGTGTCGAATCGAATAGCCTTTCTAGTTTTGCGTAGAAGATCTCTTTTTCGTCGTCTGTTTTCTCTTCGCTCGGTGCATGTACGTTAATTATTGTCAGATTGAAGAGCTTCATTCTTATTCGGATCATGCAGAGTCTGTCATCTACTGCTTGGAAGTCCATAACATCCTTCCCTACACTTTTCTTGAGTATGAAGCCTGTTCCTAACTTGTGCGCCTTCCCATTATTACTGCTTTTACATATCCTATATTTTCCTATATCCATGATGCCGCTATCGCTCCAGTTGGTCTGCTGTAGTGCCACTATGTCGAGTTTGTATCTCTCCATTTCGTTTGTTAAGGCTTTTAGTGCACCTATCTGGTAGAGGCTCCTTACATTCCATGTTCCCATCGTAATTTCTTTCGATTTCCTTGTGCATTGCTGTGGTCGTTGCCGAGTAGTCAGTCCAGTCCGAGGCACGTTTGGTGGTTTCGTAACGGTTTCTTTTTTTTTCTATGGATGAGTTGTTGGCCCATCGCAAAACCCCCTTTTCGGAGGACCATTTCACCCGCTCTCGTTGGCCCTGACCGCGCTTTCCATACGGGTTGGCTACCGCATCTCCAGCTTGGTTGCTCAGGTTACCAGGGTTCACCACGTGGAGGTGAGAGTCGGACTTGGGTAGGAGAGGCTGTTAGGCTATTATATATATTATATCTTTTATTTTATTATAATTCAGTTTGTACATTACTCTAGTCTATTCCTATTTTAAGAAAATTTCTTAGTTTAATTCAGTTTGTACTTTAAACTAACTTTTATTCAATATATAAAAGTTAGAAACAAATCCATAAATTAGCTGGAAAATATTTGTGTGTGTGTATTAGAGGACATTAGTTTTATTGATGATTAGATAAATTCAGCCAAACTGAAACGGAATTAATACTACACATCAAACCTGGACTAATAATAAGAAAATTCGGTTAGCCAAGACTAGACAAGATTAAATACAAGACTAGACAGACAAGCCAGTATACTGTCCGCATTCTATAAAATTGTTGAGAAAGTATTCCATCTCAGGGTGAAGTAATTTCTTTGCAAATATAACAACATCAGCTTCAACCATCATGGGTTTGTCAAGGGAAAAAGCGTGGAGTCGGCACGCTTCCAGTACATTAGTGATATCTACACGCAACTGGATGATCAAAAGATTGGTGGATCTCTCAAAAACGTACGATACTGTTGACCACAACATATTGCTGAATAAAATAGAAGAATAGGGAATCAGAGGAACAACGCTAGATTGGATAAAGTCATATCTCTCCAATCGTGTACAACGCACCAAGATCCAAACCGCTCATGGCAGTAATATTTTAAAGACGAGGACAGTAATGTCGTGTATTCCACAGAGGAGTGTTCTAGGTCCTGCTTTGTTCATATTGTATATATATATATATATATATATATATATATATATATTTATGTATATATATATATATATATATATATATATATATATATATATATATATATATATATATATATATATATATATATATATAGAAGAATAGAAGATACAAATTTTTAGCAAACTATAAAGCTAACTTCCTGCGAATTAACGTATCAAAAATACGTAACAAAATATTATACTGAAAATAAGATCAGGTACCACACATTTCAAAATCCAAATGGAAAGCTTTTATCAGTTATTATTAGATATATTCTAATCTCATTTGCAGACATCGAAGAAATGGAGAGCGAAGAAATGGAAGCTCTAAAATTGCCAGTTAAGACAGTTACACGAATGTTCAATGAAGAGAAAAAACAAAATTCCACTCTGTGCTGTAGAGCTAAGGTCAAACGAAGAAGCAAATGACATACTCAAGGTCAACAGAATATTAAATGCGGTAGTTAAGGTAGAACCTTAACAAATGGAAAAAATGTCATAACTGCCAAAGATTTGGTCACACAAAAAATTACTGTTCATTGGAGCCAAGGTGTCTCAAATGTCCAGGAAACCACTCATACAGGGATTGTAAAAAACGGAAAACTTCCAGTAATTTGTATTAGCTGCTCAGAGAACCACCCAGCTAATTATACGGCCTGCAAATACTATACATCACTCTACGAAAAACAATACCATTCGAGAAACACATACCACCACACGAGGTCAATACATAACATCAGAGAGAGCAGAAATAACATAACGATAAATAACCAACAACAAGAACCTTTGCCGATGTCGCCGGCGGAACCCAAGTTGTTCGCGCCAATTTGGCGCGTCCAGATTTCAATTCATTTATTTGGATTAATTTCGGCTCGAATCGATAGACGGGGAAACGGGTGTATCGATCGGTGTCGAAGTCGCGCGATTTATTGACTTTTCGCGAATAGATTAAATTAATCAGTTAGATGCGTAGAGTCGACAAAACACGCTCGGCGAGTGCGAACGAAAGACGCGAAATCCACGCAAACGGGCACATGTGCATAATTCGAATTCCCATCCAAACTAACCAGGGGTGATCACAAGCCCAAGGGCTGAAAGCGGAGCCGGACGTTCCAAGGACGCCAATTTAAGGGAATTCCTTTACCCTTTTATTCCCATTTTCCTCCCTTAGACGAAGCGCCGGAAGGACGATTCCACGTGGCGGAGACGCGGGCAGCCCAATCAGGTAAGTGATCTAACCGGCCTGTATTAAGTTTGGAAATCGTGAAATTTAGAGATACACGGTCCGAACATTGGTCCTTTGAACCGGATCGGGGTCAGTTAGTTGAATACGTCCATGTGCTTGGGCTCGGTGGGATTCGCCATTTTGTTTCCGGTCCCGGCGGAAACCTACCGAGTGCACTCCATTTGTTGTAATAATTAACTGATTATATCGTTAATCATTTCGTTGTTGATTATTAAGTTTGCGCGGATTCCGATTTGTTGTAATAATTAACTGATTATATCGTTAATCACTTCGTTGTTGATTATTACCTTTATCTGGTTATCCAGTGTTCTCGTAATATTTGATTGGATATCGTTATTCATTTTCATTGGTTATTTAATTTGTTGACTTATTTTGCCAACTTTCGTTAGTTTTTCTATCCTTAGTAGTTTCATTACTGATCGTCGTTGTTTCATAATGGATAAGCGAGAGAGGTCTTTAAAAATTTTGATTAGTAGGAAAGAAAACATCTTTGCGAGGGTACAGCGCCTGTATGATTTTTCCACTCAGATCAGCGACGCCACATCTTTAAGCCATTTCAAGACATCGTATCCCCGGTTGACTCAATCTTTGATGGAGTATAATGACCTGGAAATGCGTATCAATGAGTTAGAATTGGACCTGAACCAGGAATTTGTTCCCTCCTTCGATATGGCCATTCAGGACTTAGTAGATTGCATTCAGCAGGTGGCCTCGACTATCTGTGGTACCCCGGAAACGTCAACATCGGTCCCATCTCCATCGCGGATAGATGCCCCGAAACTGAAACGGTTAGAAATTCCCAAGTTCGATGGTTCCTCGGAGGCGTGGGCTCCGTTTTACGAATTGTTTCGTAATTTGGTGCACGACAATCCTCACATGTCTGACCTAGACAAAATGCAATACCTCGTTACCAGCTTGGCAGGGCCTGCATCGAACATTTGTAAACATGTTACGCCCACCGGGTCGAACTACCTTCCCACCTGGAAAGCTTTGGTACACCGGTATAACGATCCTCGAGCGTTAGGTGACGCTTATTTAGGAAAGATATTTGGATTTAAACCGCTCCAAATGGAGTCTCGCCAGGGATTGAGTTCCTTTCTGGATGAATTTTGATTTGGCCCCTCCTGGCCTATTATTGTTCAGTTTTGTGCTGAAGTGGGTTACTTCAGGGGCGGCGGGATGTTCGCGCCAATTTGGCGCGTCCAGATTTCAATTAATTTATTTGGATTAACTTCGGCTCGAATCGATAGACGGGGAAACGGGTGTATCGATCGGTGTCGAAGTCGCGCGATTTATTGACTTTTCGCGAATAGATTAAATTAATCAGTTAGATGCGTAGAGACGACAAAACACGCTCGGCGAGTGCGAACGAAAGACGCGAAATCCACGCAAACGGGCACATGTGCATAATTCGAATTCCCATCCAAACTAACCAGGGGTGATCACAAGCCCAAGGGCTGAAAGCGGAGCCGGACGTTCCAAGGACGCCAATTTAAGGGAATTCCTTTACCCTTTTATTCCCATTTTCCTCCCTTAGACGAAGCGCCGGAAGGACGATTCCACGTGGCGGAGATGCGGGCAGCCCAATCATGTAAGTGATCTAACCGGCCTGTATTAAGTTTGGAAATCGTGAAATTTAGAGAGACACGGTCCGAACACAAGTATCACAACAAGCTGCAGAGAATGATTTTTCTAACACAACACCTACTTCCATCACGCATCCCCTTATCCAATTTTTATTAGACCTTATAACCCCCCTTAATTCTCAAATCAAAGAACTTATTACAACCCATCTTCTTCCAAGCCTCTTCAATGGCCCATAGAAGCAAAATGTAACAATCCTTAACTGGAACGCAGATGGCTTAAATAAACAGAGATCCATATTTATAGCCTTTTTAGCCCGACATAATATTGACATCGCATGTGTAAGTGGAAACACATTTTGTACATGGCGAACAATTTAAGGGGCTATACCACTGTGAACGCTGAAAATTTGGGTGATTTTCGCGATTTTTTTTGGAAGAAAAGTATTCAATTAAATGTTTCAGGAAATTGAGAACATATTTAGCTATATTTAACCTTCATTACATAATTTTTTCATAGAAAAACATTTAGATCCAAGCGACTTATGCGCTGCCTTGAAGCCAGCCGGAAGCGCTAAAAAAAAAGTTCCTCCAATGCCCCCCTCCTTGAAGCCGATTGAGTAGCTGAACCCGAAAAAAAAAATTGTCTTTAAACTAGTAGGTATTTTCTGTACCGTGAGCTAGGATTACCGAAGAATATCAAAATGCAACAAAATGGCGTAGTTACACACACTAGGACTACCGTCATACCTTTTGCACATTCTTAAAGACTTCGTTTACAACAGACAGATTCAAATCAAATGTAACGGCTCCCTATCTGCCCCATTCTCGCTTCTCCAAGGTCTCCCTCAAGGCTCTCCATTATCACCTCTCCTCTATAATATCTACTGTTACTACATCTACCACCATAATAAAATCGACAAAACCAACATAGACCTGTCCTCTTACATTTTACAATACGCTGACGATACGGTACTGACTACACACGACGCCAATTTGAAAAAGACATTGCAACAGTTACCAACACTTTCAGACAACACAATGACGTGGTTCAATAAATGGCGTCTATCCCCCAATCCTTCCAAATGTCAACTCCTAATAACCAACCATAAAATCAAAGACAACTCCCCTTACATAACAATCGGACCCAGCGACGTCCACCCCTCCCACCAAGTAAAATATCTGGGTTTGGTCCTGGATCAGAAACTAAAATTTAAAAATCATGTATCGAAACAGAAGAGCGAATTATTAGAACGTTCCAAACATTTTCGCTCCCTCACCTATGGTAAACACGGCATAACAGCGACCAAAATTTACAAAACAATATGTAGACCACTGTTGGACTACAGTCATATCATTATATTACAGGCTCCAAACCAAACAAGACAAATTATTGGAACAGTGGAACGCATAGCACTACGACTCATTACCAAAATGCGTCATCCCCACAATCCTTTGCATAGTCCCTCTAACCAACTACTGTACGACACTACCAAAATCCGGCCCATCCTAGACACAAATCTTGCAATAAAATTTCGCAATAATAGGTCAAACTGGACAATTATAAAAGACTTATGCCTGACTCAATCGAACAGAAAACACCCGCCTAAAACACTTTACGAAGCACTAATGGACGAATACAACCATAACATTGTAACCATGTAAACGATTACACCAAACAAATGAACAACCTTTTTTTTTTGTTTTTTTTCTTTATATTAAGCACGTGGTGGATGATGTCTAGACATTTAAGAATAAAATGAGCATCGCACATAAGTTTAGCGGCTTTTATCATTTACTTTTATCCGCTTGTGTCCACATGATAGCCATCGATCAGTCTTCATTTAGTAGCAGAACACAATTGTGCGTGTTGTTGATAAAATCTTGCCGGTGCTACTAGTTTTAAAAGTTGTTGTGTGCACCTGCACTACATCTACACAGCAATGATGCCAGTTGATCAAAGCAATTGATTTCCGAGACACGGCCTGCACACCGTGTGTGCAATGATAGTAATGTGCAGTTATCAGCTATTTTAATCAGTTATTTTAATTTTCAGTACAATTATCAGTTATTTATTTATTTAAATTTTCCAAGAAGCGAGCTGCACACCCGGTGTGCAATGATCTTATTTATGTACATTCATTTACGAATTGGGTGATTTATGAAGAATAAAAATTTCGCTCCTGGGGACCGTGTTCGAAAAAAAACGTCGTCTCGAATGGGTTAACACTCGTACTAAACTTGACGGTACTTACGTATTAACGCCACCACCGCTATATATTCGATAGAGTTCACGCTGCCGCGCGTATGTTGTCTTGATTTATCTGTCCGCTTCGCGGCGGACAACCTAATCTAACCGGGCTTAGAAAATAAAGTATTTTGAGTTTTAAAAATGTTTTAATTTTAAATAAAATGTTTTATTTTATGATTTATTAAAAAAAATTTCGGTGTAGATCGGCATTTAAAAATGTAGCGGTGATGGTATTAATACGTAAGTATTCGACTATTAAATTTAGACTCGACTGCGGTTGAAAAACAACACAAATTGTTTCATTAATTTATTTAAATTACCTCAAATAAAACTACAAATTAAAATATACCTCAAAATAAACCTCAAATAAAAATACATGAAAATTAGGGAAACTAATTTTATAAGAGTTTTACTTCTTCTCATACTTGGCTTTGTAAGCTGCCCATTCCTCCTTATTTTCGCACGGCCACCGCTTAAATAGCTTTCCTATATCAAACTGGATGCACCAAGTTCCTTCTTCGTCAATCAAAACTGCAGTTTCCTTTTCCTTGGTGCACACGCATTTTGGCTGCTCCGGCATGTTGCACGGCTTTACGTCATGAACGCCCACACCGTAACACATCACCTTACCTGCAGAGTTCACCTTCCTCACCTCATACCCTATCCAACATTTACAATCTTTTAGTGTCGCCGAGTAAACACTCAACACGGCGGAGAGTATAAACACAGCTTTCAATAAATACGACCTGGAAAGAAGAATTGACTATATCGTACCTA
This sequence comes from Phosphuga atrata, assembly GCA_944588485.1. Taxonomy (NCBI): domain Eukaryota; kingdom Metazoa; phylum Arthropoda; class Insecta; order Coleoptera; family Silphidae; genus Phosphuga; species Phosphuga atrata. Next base: position 102,194,777 of record OX155892.1, read on the forward strand.
CCATATAAAAAATATAAAAATATGATAAACGACTTTTTTACATTCGATAGTTTGACATCGAATGTAAAAAAGTCGTTTTTTTCATATTTTATATGGTTTGATAGTGTGATATATTGGAAATCCTACATGTTCGATACATTATGAAAGACATTTCCACGGTTCCTTTAGGGGCTTCAGATTCGAGGTTTTACTACAAGGCAAGAGAAGGAATTTGAATTTGATAAAACGACTTTTTCACATTCGATAGTTTGACATGGTAGGGACGATATATGCAAGATTTAAGCTTTGATATACCAATTTAACGAGATATAGTCAAGATTGAGTAATCAATTTCCACGAATGGAGATATATATATATTAGCGTGGGCCAAAAAAAACTTTTATAAAGCCAAACCAAGACAAATCATAGGTAAACTAAATCAAACCTAAGCAAACCAAGACAAACCAAAGCAAACCAAGACAAACCAAAGCTAACCAAGACAAACCAAAGCTAACCAAGACAAACCAAAGCAAACCAAGACAACCCAAAGCAAACAAAGACAAACCGAAGCAAACCAAATCAAACCAAAGCAAACTAAGGCAAACTAAAGCAAAGCAAGACAAACCAAATCTAACCAAAGCAAACCATGACAAACCAAAGCGCAACAAGAAAAACCAAAGCAATTCAAGACATACCAAAGCAAACTAAATCAAACCAGAGCAAACCAAGGCAAACCAAAACAAACCAAGACAAAACAAAGCTAACCATGACAAACCAAAGCAATGCAAATCAAACCAAAGCAAACCAAGACAAGCCAAAGCAAATCAAGACAAACCAAACTAAGTCAATCCAAAGCAAAACAAGACAAACCAAATCAAACCAAAGCAAACCAAGACAAACTAAAACAAACCAAGACTAAACAAAGCTTGCCAACGCAAACCAAATCAATCAAAAGTAAACCAAGACATTCCAAAGCAAACCAAGGCCACAGCAAACCAAGACAAATGAAAGCAAACCAACGCAAACCAAATTAAACCAAAGCAAACATAGGAAAACTAGAGCAAACCAACGTTAACCAAGGCAATTGATTTCTAAATATTGTTTAAAGAAGCGTCAATTGAAACAAATATTTCAACTCGAGTTTACTTGGTTTGAAACTTTGAAAACTAAATAAACTGTTGCAAAATAAATGCATGGAAATCTACAAAATTAAAATTAATTTCACAAAAAAAATCAAAATGTACGTCATTTATTCGATAAATTAGAACAAATTTTGATTTATCGTTTAAATAAACATTTAGTCTTATCTGTCTAGTCCAGGGATGGCGAACCAATGGCACGCGAGCAATTGATGGCACGCGTGCAACTGATGGCACGCGTGCAATCGATGGTACGCGTGCAATTGATGGCACGCGTGCAATTGATGGCCCGCGTGCAATTGATGGCACGCGTGCAATTGAAGGCACGCGACAGAACATTGTCAGAACGCCAACGATCAAAACGGTTTGCAACCTTAATAAACCATAAAGCTTATTTCAAACAGACGTAGGACATTCGATTCTTGAATTCTACTGCATCATTAGAGATATTAAACCACTCTTAGCACACAAGGCTTGTTGGTGATCAAGCCTTGTGTGCTAAGAGTGGTTTAATATCTTTTGATAATATAACGGCGGTAGTCACAAAAATTGTCCACCTCATATAATCGCAGGCTTCAAATAAGCAAAAGTTTGGTGCTTTCTTGGATGAAGTCAACTCGGTGTATAATGGCTTACTGACGTCAAATCATAGGCAAACTAAGAAATCAAACCTAAGCAAACCAAGACAAACCAAGACAATGTACGACAATGTAATAATGTACGCTATTTGAGCGGCGGGAACTTCTTACCTAGCGAACCGAATAGACAAATAGTAGAGTTGCCCACAACTAAAGGCAGAGATAGATCAACTCCTCTGACAGTTAACATGGTAATCCCCAAGGCAGCATCTTAGGGCCTCTTCTATTTACACTATACATTAATGATCTGCCAAATGTTTCCCTAAATAATTCCTCCAAAATGGTTGTGTATGCAGATGACACTACCCTGATATCAGCAAATAAATCCATAAGCAAGTAAGTTAGAACCATGTTGTAACTGTTGGGATTGTTGATTTGATGTCTTTAATTATTGTATCTTTAACTATTGAAGACATCAAATCAACAATCACAACAGTTACAACATGGTTCTAGCATTGGTACCCTATTAATATTCAAAACTATCTAAAAGGGATAATCGCACTTATAATAATGAAATATCTTTGAATGAATGGTAGGGCTAGTAACAGTTCATGACGGAAGAGTACTTGGATTATACATTAACGACACATTCAACTGGACAACCCACATATTAAACCTGACTAAACGTCTAAATAAGCGACTTTATGAGGAAATATCGTTCACGATGACGAAAAAAAAATTCTGGTAAAGTTTCAGCCCTTAATATTAATATTAAGAGGTGGCTCATTGTGATTTTTGATTTCCCATTTAAATAACATAAGAATTTTTTTTGTTTTTGTTTCGATTTTTAATGCACTCGAACGAATAAATGTCTCGTGGAAATAAATACATATTCTTGTAGGAAATTTAACGATCTACAAAAAAAGTCTGAAATGATTTTTTGCTAAGTTGACTCCTTTAAAAGTTATTCGCGATTAAAGTCCAACCTCAAATAGTTGAGGATAACTTTTACAATTTCTTATACTCTATCACAAAATAATGACTCAAAAACATGAAATATCTTAGTCAAAATCAAACTAAATTTTTTTTGTTACAATTGGGAAATTTTTGCCTGTGATTTTTAACTACTTGCAATAAATATTGCAACTTATTTATTGCAAGTAGTTAAAAATCACAGGCAAAAATTTCCCAATTGTAACAAAAAAAATTTAGTTTGATTTTGAGATTAAAAAAATGGCAAGTTATAAAATAAACAGTTTTATTACAATTGAAAATTTATTGAAACATGATTCTTAATATTTTACATAACCTAATAGTCAAGTGCAAATATAGCACTTATGAAAATATCGATTTTTCTTACGATTATCGATGTTTTGTAAAAATTTTATTGTTTTATCAAAAAAAACTCGATAAGATTTATGAAAACTAAGATATTTTATGTTTTTGAGTAATTATTTTGTGATAGAGTATAAGAAATTGTAAAAGTCCTCAACTATTTGAGGTTGGACTTTAACTTTTAAAGGAGTCAACTTAGCAAAAAATCATTTCAAACTTTTTTTGTAGATCGTTAAATTTCCTACAAGAATATGTATTTATTTCAAATACAAAAATCCTCTGTCCACGAGGCATTTATTCGTTCGAGTGCATTAAAAATCCAAACAAAAACAAAATAACTTCTTATGTTATTTAAATGGGAAATCAAAAATCACAATGAGCCACCTCTTAATATTAATATTAAGGGCTGAAACTTTACTAGAATTTTCTTTTCGTCATCTTGGACGATATTTTCGTAGTAGCTAAAAAAAAAATTTTGGCCCACCCTAATATATATATATATATATATATATATATATATATATATATATATATATATATATATATATATATATATATATATATACATATATATATATATTGTACTTACATTGTACGACTTTGTTTGCCTCGAAAATATGTTGAATTGTAGCTAATTGTAAGCTGACTTCGCAGACTAAATTTACAGGTGTGACTGCGGCGGTTATATAGCGTCTACAGCAGGTGATTTGTTCTATCGTAACGATAACACAAAAATTATCAATAAAACGTTTTTGTTTCGTTTTCTATTTTGGTGCAAAACTTTTTACGATTTATTCGCAATTCATTCGTTTTTAATTCGATACATCGTCAAATAACAAAGCAACACGAGTAGGGAAAGATTATTCGTTCTGGAACTTCCTCACTCCTCATCCCCACAACCTCAACCTAATTAAAAACTGATTGAAAGCTGTTTAACAGTTGATTATACCTGTAGCGTGTGGCTACATAGACCCCACACCCTGTTAAGCGTGGGGTTACATAGATCTCACACCCTGTTTAGCCTGGGGCTACATAGATCTCACACCCTGTTTAGCGTGAGGTTACATAGAACTCACATTCTTGTAGTTTGTTAAAACTGATTAAAAGCTGATTGAAAGCTGATTAAAAGCTGATGAGGAGTGAGGAGGTTTCAGAACGAATTATCTTTCTATACTAACACGAACATAAATAAACAGACAAGCCTAGAAGAATTGATCTTTATGAATTTGAAAGTAATGAGCTAACTTTGACTGTATTAGTCTGCATAAATTATTTAAAAAGTTATCGACAGACCAACAGATTATAATAATTCTAGTCTTGCTTGACAATTTTTGAACAGATAGACAGAAGAATTTATTTCAACTCTATTAGTCTGTCTAAATTACCTTGAGAAGTACAGACCGCCCATCAGACTTCGCAAAGCAATCTTAATAAATTTAGAAGTGACAGACAGGCGAATGAAGTGATAGGCAGAAGGCGAACTTACTTTGGCACTATTAAGCTGTGAAAATTAGTTTGAAACTTACAGACCGACCGGCAACAAAGGATTAGATTGGTTCTCACTAGTCTTTGGCACTAGGCTCAGTACGACCGGCCACAGTCTCTGTCTAAAGCTGGGTATACACGTACAACATAGCTTGACAAATTTATACAGATAGAAGATGTATTTACTTTAATTTAATTAAATGTCTAAATTACATTGTGAGTTACAGGTAGACGAGTACAAATTTCGTAATGCTTTGTGTAACGTAAGAAATTTGGAAGTGACGGACGGATGAATTTACGTCGACCATATTATTCTGTTTAAATTAGTTCGGAAGGTGCAAGATAAACAAATAAGACCAACAGATTTAGAAAATTCAAGTCTATGCTAAGCTATCTTAACGAATTTGAAAGTGATAAGCTAACTTTGACTTTATTAGTCTGCATACATTAGAAAGTTACCGACAGATCAACAGATTTAGAAAATTCTAGTTTAGCTTCCAAGTAAACTCCAACAGAAATAGATCAAATGGCAAACGTGTAATATCTTATTTAGTGGATAAGTTTAAGCACGATAACTCGAACATTAACTAGATAAGTTTAAGCACGTTAATATAAATATTTAGTCTATTTTCAGAGATGTAACGAAATTGCTACGTATATGTGTTAGTAAGTTTTCAAACTTCGTTTATTACGTAAGTATTAGAACTACATAGATCATTTTAAAGCTAATTTAATCTATTTCATGTAGTATTAGTTACATAGAATACATCTATGTATTATTAATCCAAAGAAATATTAATCAAAAAGTTGTTAAAATTCGTGTTTAACCCTTAACCACCTGCCATACGGCTTAGATGACAAAATTACTGCTACTTTGGGTCTGAGAGGCGTATATCAGGTGTTTAGGTGTTAATATCATTTTATTGACGCATACAAAGTAAAGATATTCGCGGATTATTACGAAAAGGCTTTTTCTTCAAGTCTGGATCCTAACAATCGCATGCTGGTTACTAACTGTTACGACAATCACTTTAGTTAAGATGAGAGCCGCCATGCCAGCTGTTCTTTGATTTTCTGTTCTATTTCGCTTGCTGTAGTCAAATATATAGATCCTTGACGTGAATTATTACACTATCTGTTTTGAAGCGAACTACGATCGTTGGGCACTTTTGAAGTATGTTTCTACTCAGTACCTGCGCCTGGCCACCTTTCACGTCTATGAGTAATTTCCCTGATTTAGCCCTTCTCATCTTTGTAATGTCTACTCCGCTTGTTATTATATCAACCTCATAGCGTATCTTCTTGACTAGATCCGAATATGAACGTCCTTTCTGTTTGACGAGAACTGCCTCTGCATTATAATTTTTCCTATTTCCTAGTTTTCCTTCAGCCTTTGTATGCATGTGTTTTCTTACGATGTCGTATCGTTTTTTCCCGGATTTGGCTCTGTCTTTGTTGTTAAGTGGCTCTGTAGTCTGTATATTCTGACCTGTATATCGGTATTAGCGAACGTAAATTCAATTGCTTTTTTCGTACTTAGTCAGTTCTTAGTAGCAGGCCTATTTTTCGCAATTTTGTTCTTTCCGCTCTTTGTAATCAGAGCCTTTAAGGTTTGTAGGCAACTAAAATTTGTTTTTGTGCCCACGAATTCTGTATTGTTTTTCCCCGTAACCATTTGGTAGATATATCTATTATTTTTCGTGGTTTCGCCGTTTTCAGCAGGTGTCTTGAGAGTGTGTTTTAGATATGCCAGTTTTCCCGATGTAACAACTTGTTTGGACATTTCTATTTGTCCCGAATACGCCTCAACTAGCGTTTTGGGAACACCTGTGTCCCATACCCCGTATCACGTCTTCTGTGATACACCACGCCAGGGCCCATTCTCGTGTAAGCAGCTCATTTCCATGGCCTTTCTTGGCTTTAAAATTTCAGAGGACGAATATTATGCAGCATCATTCAAAGGAAAAAATAGTTGCCCCGGTAAAGATAACGTTTCAAAACTATTACTCAGACAGTTAGATTACCAGATACATACATTCATTATAAAACTCTACAATATATGCCTTCTGCAGAGTCATTATCCTCTAGCATGGAAAACTGGAACTATATTTATGCTACCCAAGCCCGGCCTTGGAAAATCCATTGCACAGAACTACAGACCCGTTACCCTTCGACACGTTCTAGGTAAAAATCTGGAACAAATTCTAAAATCCCGAATTTGGGATAGTGTCTCCAAGTTCATTCCAAAATATTAATTCGGTGCTAAACCTTCCCATTCCATACCCTCATTATCCTAACTAACAATATTCAAGCATCCTACCTATAGAATAAACATACAGCAGCTCTCTTTCTTGACATCAATAAGGCATTTGATTGTGTATAGCATCTCCTATTCAAACTGCACACACTAAAACTACTGTCATACCTTTACACATCCTTAAAGCCTTCCTTTACAACAGACAAATCCAAATCAAATGTAACGACTCCCAATCTGCCCCATTCTCGCTTCTCCAAGTTCTCCCTCAAGGTTCCTCATTATCACCTCTCCTTTATAATATCTACGGTTACGACATCTACCACCATAATTAAATCGACAAAACCAACATAGACCTGTCTTCTTACATTTTACAATACGCTGACGATACGGTACTGACTGCACATGACACCAATTTTAAAACGACATTGCAACACTTTCAGACAACACAATGACGTGCTTCGACAAATGGCGTCTATCCCCCAATCCTTCCAAAATGTCAATTCCTAATAACCAACCATAAAATCAAAGACAACTCCCCTTACATAACAATAGGGCCCAGCGACGTTCACTCCTCCCACCAAGTTAAATATCTGGGTTTGGTCCTGGATCAGAAACTGAAATTTAAAAATCATGTATCGAAAGAGAAGACCGATTTAATATAACATTCCAAACGTTTTCGCTCCCTTACATATGGTGAACACGGCATAACTACAAATACAACGACCAAAATGTACAAAACAATGTGTGACCACTGTTGGACCACGGTCGTATCATTCTATCACAGGCTCCAAACCAAACAAGACAAATTATTGCAACAGCGGAACGCATTGGGACTCATTACCAAAATATGCGTCATTTCGACAATCCTTCTAACCAACTACTGTACGACACTACCAAAATCCGGCCCATTCTAGACAGATACGCATATCTTGAAATAAAATTTCTCAATAATAGGTCAAACTGGACAATTATAAAGGAATTATGCTTGACTCGTAATACATGTAATACAATATATATATACATATATATATATATATATATATATATATATATATATATATATATATATATATATATATTGTACTTACATTGTACGACTTTGTTTGCTTCGAAAATAAGTTGAATTGTAGCTAATTGTAAGCTGACTTCGCTGCAGACTAAATTTACAGGTGTGACTGCGGCGGTTATATAGCGTCTACAGCAGGTTATTTGTTCTATCGTAACGATATCACAAAAATTATCAATAAAACGTTTTTGTATCGTTTTCTATTTTAACTATTTGTTTTCTATCAAACATTTTATTTTTTCATATTTTCTGATCACAAAAAATTCGAATAAAGCAAAACTAAGAATTTACCAACGGGTGTGCTATACATATTTCTTTGTTGTTTTTTGTTTATAAATATATACATATGCAGAGCCGTCGTTTGCGTTTGGTGGCCCCGGGCATATAAAGGGTCCGCCAATTAGCGCGCTCGATCTTTAACAGCTGATGGTGGCCATGTTGTTTGTGGTAGAGTTATCAAACCTAGTTGTTATTATTCAGTGTATCTTCACAAATTACCATAAACCAATTCAGCCGCGAGCAACATGTGCAAATCATTAAAATGTATTACGAAAATCATTCATCGGTTCGGGCAACGTTCCGCGCGCTCCGCCAATTTTACAGTGCAATTGGTCGTCCTGCTGAGTCGACTATCCGTCGTTTGATAAACAAATTCGAGGCAACCGGTTCGGTGAACAATAAGCCAACACCGACGCGTCGTCGAAACGTCCGATCTGCCGCGAATGTCGCCGCTGTGCGCGATAGTGTGCGTGAAAATCCGCGACAGTCAATTTCACGTCGCGCACAGGAACTCAGCCTTTCGGAAACATCACTTCGCCGAATCTTGCATCTGGATTTGGGCATGCATCCGTACAAGATCCAGCTGACACAAGAGCTCAAAATAAACGACCATAGACAGCGCCGTATCTTCGCTGATTGGGCTTTAGAGCAGTTGGAAGTCGACCCCGAGTTTGGTCGCAAAATCATTTTCAGCGATGAGGCACATTTTTGGATAAATGGGAATGTCAACAAGCAGAATTGCCGTTATTGGGCCGAGAACAATCCACAGGAGGTCCACCAGGTCGCAATGCACCCAGCAAAGGTAACTGTTTGGTGTGGATTTTGGGCCGGAGGCATCATCGGGCCGTATTTCTTCGAGAACGACGATGGTGTGGCCATCACGGTAAACGGCGAACGATACAGATCCATGATAACGAACTTTTTCTGGCATGAAATCGACAATATGGATGTCGAGGATATGTGGTTTCAGCAGGACGGCGCTACGAGCCACACAGCGCGCGCCACAATGGATCTTCTGCACGAGCGCTTCAGAGGAATGGTTATCTCGTGCGGAGGCGACATCAACTTGCCACCGAGATCGTGCGATTTAACCCCACTAGACTATTGCTTGTGGGGTTTTCTTAAATCACAGGTCTACGCAAACCAACCACAAAACACTGATGACCTCAAAGTCAACATACGCCACGCCATCGATGAAATACAGCCCGATTTGTGCGCCAGAGTCATTGGAAATTGGACTTCTCGTATGCGCGCCACCAAGCAAAGCCGAGGTGGCCATTTGAACGATATTATTTTCCATACATAATGCCTTCGAATACTCTTTCAAACAAAAAAAAAATTTCATTTATACCTCTCACACAACTTGCTTTATTTTATTTTAAAGATCGAGCGCGCTTATTGGCGGACCCTTTATATATTGAGGTGGCCCCCAGTAAATAAAATACGGCGAGTTTGGGCGGGTGTCGCGACGGTTGCAAACGACGCAGCTCGATGCCGCTTGCAGTAAAATATGAAACGTTCAATTCCCTGCGGGAATCGCGCGAAACCGTTCCCGCAGAGTTCAAGTTGGCGGTTCCGTGGGACTTTTCCTGGATGTCCAAAAAACGTCGTTTTAATGGCGTCGCGACGCCATCTTGGGCACAATCGGAATTAAACTCCCAGACAAACTAAAAGGTTCTATGGCCGATCGAACGGCACCGGTCCGGTTCCGATCCGTCAATTGGTTCCGAAGTTCTACGTACCCCCGCAAAACGCCTCTGGTTTTTCTCACTTTTTGCGCATTTTTCTCTTCAAACTGCCGCAGATTCGCAAAAAGTCGTCGCAGTTTAAAAATTCGGAAATGCCGGAATGGTTGCGCGCGAGTGTTCTCAACAGAACGAACCCAACCGGCGACCTGGAGCCCATCAAGTAAGTCCTGGGCGTCCGTGGAAGTGATTGCAAAATCGGCAAAAAAAATAATTTATTTGATCTTGCACCAAGTGAACGGGACGTCGCAGGACGGCGAGCGAGGGCTCTAAAAACGTAGCGCGGCGGCGGCTAGAGGATTCGGGAAAGAAAAATTGGGATCCAACCAAAAATGCGCCTCAAAAGTAAAATATCGTGATTTTAGTTTTCGGTCTGGTGTGTCCGAACCTGGGGGAGTTGAGTCGTCAAAACGGCACCGCTCGACGGGGATCTCGGTTCTACACCGGAAAAATTTACATTCCCGTTTTGCACCGCCGCCGCCGCTTCCGTCGGGCCGTTTCCGCAAAAAACACGATTTTAGGGTGGGTTTTGGATCCCCGGAGGGGCATAAAACATAAAAAGTATTTAGTCTCCATACGAGACACTTACTTAACAAATGTTTAAGTGTGTAGATTCATTCACACTTAAGTATGTTTTTACACAAAAAAAAATGTACAAAAACTGTCTATACGATAAATTGTTCAGAGGAAAAACTTTTTATACGACAAACTGTCTGTATAACAATGATATATGAGTTTCCACACGAAACCAGTATCACATACAAAGTATTTAGTCTCTATACAAGACACTTACTTAAGGGGGGTTTTATGGGGGGTTTAACACCACAGTAGAGCACGGTAAAGGAGCTATATTTTCGGGATTTTTTTTTTGTCTCAATGAAAAGATCAATCGAAAAACGGTAAAGTAAGTTTAATAATATTATTTAAAAAACTACAACAAATATTTTTTTCAAATTTTTTTGACACAAAATGGCGGCTGTGTGGCACTTGTCCGGAGACGGACATGTGCATGGGATCCCATCGTCCCATCCCATCCCGTCGTCCCATGCTATGGGTTGAGTGCTATGAACGATGGGTGGGATGGGATGGTATGGGACGACAATTTTGTATGGGATGGAATGGGACGGATTTTGATAATCTAGTAAATATAGTTCGTGCAAGATTATTCGCTTTCATATAAGAATCTTTTAGACAATAATCCAAAATTAACGTTTATCGTGCTAATACGCAAAATTGTAATAAATGTCCAGTTCAGGAGATTTCTGGGATAACGAAGTAGTTCTTGAAAAATCTACAGATCCGTTTGCGGCGAAAAAGAATTATTATCATTGTCGAAAAACATTGTCAATTATCATTGGCGAGAAACCGAAAAGAAAATTTGCTGTATGAGAAAAATGGGATGAAAAACGGGTAAATTAAAGACGTTCGGCCTATATTTTCTCAACTTCATATACTTCCGAATACGACAAAAAATCTGAAAAAAATCTCATATATATTAAAGATGTCGGAAACATTGCTTTTACATAATAATAATGTTGAAAAATTTTTAACAAATGGATTTTTTGGAATGTTTTTTAACAAATTTTTGTAAAACCTATTTGTTTTTTATTTCAAATAAATGAATTGATTTTTCAGAATCCGCCTAAATTTTCCCAGATTTTTATTGTCTTTTTTTCCTATTTCGAGAGATGATCGAAAAAATATTTTTCAAAAATATAAGAAAACCGAGAAAATTCATACGAATTCAGAAGAATTCAGAAAAGAAAGATCTACTTAGTGAAAAATATAAAAAAATAAGTTTTCCAAAAATTTATTGTCTCCAAATCCAAAAATTTATCGCCTCCAGGCAGGTGCAGAATTTTATTCCTGCGAGCGGTTGCGCTTTAGAAGGCTGCCATTCGGGGAGTATAAGAGATACGGTCTTGAAATTTTCAGAGGACATACTTGAAAGTCTTCCCTTCTTTCTTTATTCAGCCTGTCTCGTCCACTGCTGGAGATAGGCCTCTCTTAACATCTTCCATCTACTTCTATCTTGTGCTTCTTGCATCCAGTTGGTGGCGATGCGTTTCACATCGTCTGTCCATGGGGTGGGTGGGCGTCCTCTACTTCTGTATGCCTCCTGTCTAGGTCGCCATTCCAGGATCTTTTTGGTCCATCTGTTGTTTGACATCCTTGAGACATGCCCGGACCAGTTCCATTTTAGTTTGGTTATTACTTCAATTGCATCGCTAACCCCAGATCGCTGTCTTAGTACTTCATTCCGCACTTTATCTCGCAATGTAATTCCAAACATGGAACGTTCCATGGCTCGTTGCGCCACTCTGATCTTTTGGACGGACTTTTGTGTGAGTGTTAGAGTCTCCGCTCCGTAGGTTAAGACTGGTAGGATGCACTGGTCAAACACCTTACGTTTTAGGCAGTTGGGGATGTCGGATTTGAACATGTGTTTTAGTTTTCCGTAGGCTGCCCACGTTAGTCTTAGCCTCCTTCCAATCTCATGTGTCTGGTTGTCTCTGCCGATTTTAATCTCGTGGCCTAGATACTTGTATGAGGTGACTTGCCGGATCTCAATCCCTTCCATTATAAAGTTTCGGGAAGGTACTAGGTTGGTCATAAATTCCGTTTTCGAGATGTATATTTTAAGGCCGACTTTTCGTGATTGTTCTGCCAGCTTCTTAAGCATTTTTTCAGTCTTATCTAGGCTATCCGAAATTAGCACAATGTCGTCTGCGAACCGTAGATGCTTGAGGTTTTCGCCATTGATGTTTATGCCCATATCTTCTAGTTCTATGGTCTTGAACATGTACTCCATGAGGTTTGGAAATAGTTTAGGCGAGATGGTGTCACCTTGTCGGACGCCGCGTTGTAATCTGAATCTGTCCGTTTTTTCCTGTAGTTTAACGCTGCGGTAGCATTTTTGTATATGTGCTGTAGTCTCCGAGTACCTATGGTCTATTCGGCAATTCGCCAGTGCCTTAAACATCTCATTGTGGTTGATAGAGTCAAATGCCTTCTCGTAGTCCACGAAGGCAAGGACGAGTGGCTTGTTGTATTCGACACATTTCTCTATTACGGTTTTGATGATTTGCAGGTGGTCGTTCCGTATCCGGCTCTGAATCCTGCTTGTTCAGGCGGTTGATAAAGGTCAAGTTTGGCTGTGAGGCGTCTAGTTATGATTTTGGTGAAGAGTTTATAGAGGTGCGAAAGCAGGCTTATTGGCCTGTAGTTTTTTAGGTCAGCCGTGTTTTCCTTTTTGTGTATAATAACAATGATTGCATTGTCCCATGCTGTTGGTGTTATTCCTTCCGTGAGACATTTGTTGAATAAACTCTTTATGGCTTCTAATAGCTCGCCTCCCCCTTCCTTAATCTGTTCGATCGCAATATCATCCTGCCCGGGCGCCTTGTTATTTTTCATTTCCGTAATTGATTTTGAGATTTCCTCTTGGGTTATCTCCGGTAGATCTTCTGATCCTTGGTTTAAAATTTGGGGGATGGTACGGGTATATTCCGGCTCTGGTGTTTCTTGAGCGCTATAGAGATTTGAATAGAAGCGTTTTACGATTTCCAGGATCTCTTCTTTGTTCCTGATAGTTTGCCCGTTTTGGTCCTCGAGTTTGGTAATTTCTGCTTTTCCAGGTGTTATTTTCTGTCTCAGTACTTTCATGCTTTTGTTATCTTCGATAGTCTTCGCTATCCGTGTTTTGTTATAGTTTCTAATATCTTTCCTTGCGGCCTTTGATATTTCTTTATTTAGTGTTCTCAGCTGGTCTGTATGTAGTAGGTGCTTTTGTAGTTTTTCTCGCCTTTGTTTCATAAGTTGTCGTGTGTTTGCTGATAGTTTCCCTTCTTCCCTGTTCAGTTTCGTACCATCGTATCTGTTTTGCCTCTTGTATCGATGTTACGATTTCATTGCTCAAGGTTTCTATACTCATTTCCTCGATGTTACCGTGTCCTAGTCGTTCTGCTATGGATTTCTTGTATTCCCCGTTATTGTTCACTGTAGTTTGTTCTTTGCTCTTTGATGTTGCAACAACAGTCTTCTCTCCTTTTTCAATCGTAGCACAACTTTTGCTCTTAGCATCCTGTGGTCGCTTCTCACTGACACCCGGTTGAGTATTGTGACATCCTGTACGATTTGTTTTTTATCCGTGATGATAAAATCTATTTCGTTTCGTGTATTTCCGTCAGGGCTCGCCCAGGTCCATTTCCGGTTTTCGGCTTTCTTAAAAAAGGTATTCATAGCATTCATACGATGTTCTAAAAGGAATTGCAGTAAGGTGTTTCCCCTATCATTTCTTTCTCCTATCCCGTATTGTCCCAGGGAAATTTCGCTGTCGTCTTGCTTCTTACCCAGCTTGGCGTTTAAATCTCCAACTATTAGTGTGTAGTATGTTGGAGTTTTTGACATTGCAGAGTAGATGTCTTCATAGAAGGTCTCGATTTCTTCTTCTGTGTGTGTGGATGTTGGGGCATACACTTGGATGATCTTTATGTTATATCTTTGGTTTAGTTTCAGTATTATAAAGCATACTCTGGGGCTTATGCTCTCTATATGTAGGATCTGTTTTGTGTGTTTTTTATGTATTATGAAACCTACTCCTCCATCCGAGCTCTCTTCGTTTCCTCTGTAATATAAGGTATTTCCTGATTTTAGAGTAATCTGCTGTTCTCCTCTTCTTCGTATCTCAGCCAGACCTACTATATCCCAGTGAATTTGGTTTAGTTCTTCTTCGAGTTGGAGTACTTTTTCTTCGCTGGAAAGCGTTCTCGTGTTATAAGTACAGATGTGCAGTGTACGTCGTTTGTTTTGGTAGCCTGTTGTTTCCCGGTGATTCTTTGCACCCTTTGACCGCTGCTTGATCCAATTGAAAGTATGAACTGTTAAATAACACAAAAAAAAAACTTTTTTTTTTTTTAAAGTGTCACAGTGGTATAGTCCCGGTACAGTGGTATATATTTGCATATTCTGCATATGTATTATTTCTCTTTATTATTGTCGTTCTAATACAGACTGACATTGTAGTAGTAGTGTATAATACATATATGTGTATATGATTTAGGTACTTATCATTCCAATAAATAGTCAAAATAAGGTAAATAAATAAATAAATAATATTTTTGTTTTGTACGAGAATGCATGATAAGAAGGGTTAGGTAGTAGGTATTATTTGTAAAATACAGTCACAGTCAATTAATTGCACATAGTGTGTTGCACAAACATAAAATACTAAGTTAAAAACATTTATGAAATGAATAAATATAATTAATTTTAAAGCTTTGTAAAATCGCCAAACGCCGTGTCGGGTAGTGCGAGAAGTTTCACTCGAAATTCGTGATGTGACAGTGTCGGATCGATGAATAATGCTGCATGATTGAATGCTCGGCAAGCATTGTTGAACGTGGAGAAAACTGACGTATTTGTACTGGATGATTTTAATCGTATGAATTCAGGTCGACGTAGCGTTCTGACCCCCGTGTTTAGTTGCATTAATGAGCGTAAATTTGGGTTGATGAATTTGCCCATTATGACTGCATGAGCAAATAGAACTGCAAAATTGACCCGTCTTCTCGCCAATGTTGTGAAACCGAAATTGTTGCACCTGTCAATGTATGGCGATAGTCTATAATTGTTGTCACTTCGCTTGAGATGATCACCATTCAAATATATGAGCATCTGCTTTTGGATGCTCTCGATGTTTGACTTTTGTGTATTGTGATGTGGTGACCAGATGGCACAAGCGAACTCGATGTTTGATCTGACCAGCGACGTATATAATATTTTGGTGACGTCCGAGTCGTATAGATATGATTGAAGTTTGACGAATTGTAGTGCTGCCTTTGATTTGTTGATAGCGTACTCAATATGTGAATTGAAATTTAATTTTTTGTCCAGAATGACGCCAAGATCTCTGATTTCATTCACACGTTTAATCGGCTGGCCCATCATTTGGTAATTGTGGATAATTGGTGTTCTTTTCTGAGTGAATGTCATAATGCTGCATTTTGATTGGTTGCACTCAAGGCCGTTGTCACCAGTCGATGAATCTATTGATGGGCTCTTGTAACGTAATTGTGTCTTCATCGCGTCGAATGATTGTCGCTATTTTTTTATCATCAGCAAAATTGAGCGGGAATATGATTCCGTTGCTGTAATGTTGATCCGAATCGTTGAAAAATGCAAGAAAGAGCAGTGCCCCAAGTATTGAACCCTGCCCGACACCTGACGATACTCGATATAGATTTGATTTAGCGCCGTTACATTTGACGTACTGGTTGCGATTTTCCAAATATGACGTCAATAATCGAAGAGTTTCGTTGTTGAGCGGAAATTCAGCAAGTTTTTTGATGAGCCGTGATGGATCTACGCAATCGAATGCTTTGCTGATGTCTGAATAAAAAACATAGAGCTGTGCATGTTCGTCGAATGCTCGATGTACAAGTGTTGTGAGCTCCATTAAGTTGGTTTCTATGTTTCGATTTGACAAAAAGCCGTGCTGCGTTTTTGAGATCCGAGTCGTAATTATCATTCTCAATTGTGGATTCAACAGCTTCTCGTACACCTTGGACAAATTCGGTAGTACGCAAACTCCTCTGTGATTTGTCACGTCGTTTCTTGGACCCGATTTATGGATTGCAGCGATTTGCCCAATCTTGAACAAAGCTGGGTAAATTCCCTTTTCCATGCACATTGTGTACAGTTTGCACAGTGACCTTCCATCGTGACAGAAGTTCCACAGTGACCCTTCCACAGATTCCATCGTGACCACTGCCTTTGTTGAGTTCCATTCGACTTAGGACCGAAAATACTGCCTCTGGTGTAAACGAAATTTTACCGCAGTTGCTGTCGTCTCTGTTATTGATAAATGCCAGCATATTCGTATTAGCAGGTTGAGTGGTGTACACACTTTGGAAAAAATCGGCAAACATGTTAGCTTTGTCAACATCAGTAGATGCTGTACGGTCGCCGTATTTGATTGTGCTTGATTCCGTTGGAAATCCGAAAATAGCTGCTTACGATATGTCTCGTAGTCATCTCTGGCTTTTATGAAATGATATTCACTTGCAAATGGTTGAATATCTGGTGAATTAGCACGATCACGACGCAATTTATTGTATTGTTTGTTTTTGGTGTTTTTAAGATGTGCTAATTGTTTGTCGTGGCATTTCGGTTTCCTCGATGAACGAATCGATGATTTCGGTACAAATTTTTCGATTGTGTCGTGCAGAATGTGATAAAATGAAGCAACAGAGTCATTTAAATTTGACGAATTGCCAAAAATGTCCGATAAATCGATGTTGCTGAGGTGGTCAAGTATTTCGTCGAAATTGGCTTTACGAAAGCTGAAGACCGATCCAATGTCCGCTGATGGATTTACGACTACTGGTGTGCATTCCAAAGTGCACATGATCGGAACATGGAATTTGTCACTCTTCGACGGTGGCAGCAATGGAAATTCGGCAAAATTAATCGTTGATAGTTCCGGCACATTGGTGAAAACTGTATCCAACACGTTGCCGCTGGTGTTTTTGTAGTTGGAAATTTGCAGCAAATCGCAGCTGGTCAGACTGTTGATGGTTTCACGAGCTATAACCGATTTGTTCGATTGTGATTCGCCAACTGCTGGTACAAGATCAAAGCCGGAATCGTTTTCAATCCATGATACTGCATTCGCGAAATTGAAATCACCAAAAACTAGAAGAGTATCAGAATTTAATTTGTCCGAACACAATTTTTTTATTGCTTCCACATGGCTGCGATATGTCTCAATACTTGCTGTTGGTTGAATGTATTGACAGTAAATATAAATGTGGCCCGATGTTGCTGGAATAGGAACACAGATCGCTTCCAAATCTGTCATGAGATGATTTGTATATGGCTCACATTTAATATTCGAACGAACGGCGATTTAAACTCCTCCGCCCTGACTAGCAAAACGGGAAATCGCCGTCATGTATCTGTCTTTTCGGTACAATGTGTGTGGAAGTGTGTATTGATCACTTAAAATTTCGTTTTTGACCGTCTAGTACAGCCAAGTTTCAGTATGTTTTTTCATTTGACACATTTCATTTGGTTTATGCATGTAATGCCCGCTCCAGACTCTCGCGTAGTAGCACGGGGTTGAGCGAGGAACGAGAGTGTGGTTACTCGCCTCGCCTTGGCTAACTTCGCTTCATGAAGCGGTTTTTCGTGCCCGAGTCAAAGGGACACTAGGCGCGAGTACGCGGAAGGGACAGTATCACGTCTACACTCTCGTGTTTAGTCGTCCTTTAATTTAGTCAACTGTGTGCAGGTGGGTCAGTTAACAACCGTTTCTTGAACGATTAAAAACTAAA
This sequence comes from Phosphuga atrata, assembly GCA_944588485.1. NCBI lineage: Eukaryota > Metazoa > Arthropoda > Insecta > Coleoptera > Silphidae > Phosphuga > Phosphuga atrata. The sequence continues at coordinate 102,212,976 of OX155892.1, forward strand.
AATATTTTTATTCAATATTATTAAATTTTATCTTATATTAATTTAAATAATATCAAAAATCATGAGCGATTGGTCCCAAGAACTCCAGTTACAATTCCTTGAGGCTTTTCAAAGGGAACCAGTTATTAGGGATCAGTTATTGGGATAACATAATAATAATAATTAAAAGCAGAAATAGCTGCAGCAGCAGCTACTACCTGTTCGGTGTCGGTCATGGCCCTGAAGTCCTCGCGAAGTAAGGCGAGAGTGTGGATGCTTACTCCCTGTAGTTCCTCTCCTCTAACAACTTCGGCGAGGATCCTCGCCAAAGTTACTCCGCGAGAGTCTGTAGCGGTCATAAGGTTCAAGAAGTTAATTAGTTTACGTTTTTTATTTCAAAAAAATATCCAGTTTTTACAATTATGTATAAACAAACAAAACAAAATAAACAAGTTTATATTGGTGGTCGGATACATCAGACATGGCAAGTCAAGTTCGGTTAAATCTATAAGAAGTTTATATTATTTTGTATAATAAAGCGGGAATGAAATTAATAAAATGTGCAAAAGCAATTAGTTGCAAGTAGATAATTATATAAATTAGGAGGAAACTGGGCCTTCTGTGGTTGTGGTTTCATCTGGAAAATAGAGTAAATTAGGCATGTTTTGATGTTGGAAATTTATATTTCTACCTTGTACACAGTGCGGGCAACCGCAGACGCAAGGCTTGGGATAAACAACATGGAATCCTGGCGCACAGCTAGGAGGAGGACAATAAATCTTACACTCAAAGTGGTTTGGACAACGATTCCCTTGCAACGCCACAACATTCAGCAAGAAAATCAGCGAGATTAATTTTAACTCCATTTGTGATCGAAGTATATGTCTTGTTGCAACGTGATGACTGACAGGTGAGGACAAAGCCTGTTCAGTTTTTATAGCTTGTGTTATCACGCAAATATTCCTTCGATAATATTTCACAAAAATGTACTTAGATTAAAATTGTTTACAAATGTTTGAAACAACTTTCCTGAAACTGACTATTACTAACACGTTATAAGCAATAACACAATATAATTTGCAATTACAATATTAAGTTAAATTTAAACATTTCTATTTACTCATACAATCATTACATTAACATTGGATACAGCAACTTTGTTTAATTATTTGTTTATTTCAACAAATTCACTCATAAATATAGATAAAGTATGTACATATATGTGTATAAAACAATCACTTCTACAGATTGACTTACAGTCAAGATAAATATAATATTCGAATATATTTGAAATATAGGCTATGGGTTGTAAATCGATATCTAGCGAGGTTAACCAATTCACGGCAGCAGGAGTGGCATCAGTAGGCATCAGTATCTCGTTCGATTCTCCTTCAAATCTTCTTATTGGACACTCGTGAGCTATATAAACTACGGTTTGATCTGCTGCTCCACAGTCGCATTCCAGGGGGTCCGAGAGTCCCCATTTTAACAACATTACCTTGTATCTGGCGTGGCCAGTTCTGATGCGGTTAAGGCTACACCATGCTTTCCTAGACATTTGCTTCCTGGGAGAGAAACGGTAGGATCCTCATGGTCATTATGTTTAAACCCATGATTGGATGTCCATTTGGTTTTCCAAGCTTCTCTGATATGAAATGGTTCGTGATGGGTTAGAACCTCATCTTGCCAGATGGGTTTTAGAGACGTAAGGACGGAAAATTATCCAATATCATGTGGATTGGCAGATTTCTAGGGTGTTTAGGGTCGTGTAGTTTGACCCATTCGCGAACAGTAGCTTGTTGTCTCCTCAGGTCTGGTGGTGCTAAATTCGTTAGTGAGTGGAGCCAAGGTACTGGAGTGGATTTTATGGTTCCTGATATGATTCTCATGGTATATTTGAGGTGCATATTGGCCTTGTTAGTATGAGAACTCTTGTTCCACCACACTGGTGAACAGTATTCTGCCGTTGAAAGAACAAGTGATTGAGCTGCCGTTCGTAGTGTTTCTGATTTTGCTCCCAGCCAGTTTTCTAATTCTGTTGTTTCTGGTTTTCAGTTCTTGTCCAGCTATCTCCAAATGTATTTTATATGTTAGGGACCGGTCTAGTGTTACGCCAAGGTATTTGGGCTGGCTGTTGTGTTTTAATCTTTTATCACAGAATGTGACCTTCAGGTATTTATTTGCGGGGCGGTTATTAAGATGGAATGCAATACCTCTACCCAATGCAATACAATTTGAGCACAGTCGCCACTGTTTGTAGTATCTCCCGAGGTTTTATAATCCCGCCGTTACAGTTTCCTCACCATCCTCAAGGAGACTGCTTTGAGTGGCTATAGCAATGTCATCAGCATAGCAGAACTTCAGGGAGTTGGTTGCCGGCATGTCACTGGTGTAAAGGTTAGAGAGTATAGAGGCTAGCACTGATCCCTGCGGCAAACCATTTCTGATTGTGAATGACTTGCTAGTTGATTGTTCAAGAGTGTCTTTGAAGTATCCGTTTCTTAACATGTTTCCCATAACTTTAGTTAACTTGGAATTTAAGAGAGACATTTTCACCTTTCTTTGCATTATACATCAATAGGTGCTGCTGTGTGGGCAAACATTTCCTGTCAAGATTAAAACGGTAATAATGGACTTGGTACTAAAAATAGTCAAACATTAAAACATTCGTTGCAAAAGCATTAAATCACATTTTCCTTGTCGAAAGACTTCGAATATTTGGTGTTAAACCACCGTTTATTTCGCATGTATCGTGTAACTGGTATTCGAAGCTCTTTGTCGTCATCATTATTGGTTACAAGAATGATTTTAACAATCTCAATAAGGAATTGCGAGGACAAGGTGATACATCTAATTGACTTAGAAATTATACTTAAGTTTATAATTAATTTAAGGCTGTGGCATTTGAAATCTTAACAATTTATTAATATTATTGTTAGCAGATTTATTTATTTAGCGTAAGGCAGTTAGGCACATTTACAAGAAAATATCAAAAAACTTATTGAAATTACAAACATATCTCTATATCATCTCTCTATAGTCGCTATACAGAGAATATTGATGTATTATGTGATACTATATCGCTTCTGGAGTTGCAGTCAGGAAATCATCGTATGCTCGGTGGGGACATTTCCTTTATTATGTATTTGATCGTTTGGGCCTCTCCGTAATCGTATGAGTAGGATGGTAATTTTCCCCATTTGTTTCCCCATTGTGAGCAGTGTTTTAACAACATGAATATCTTGAATATAAAATGAAGACCCAGCAGCGCAACGACGTCAGTCGCGAAAGTTCTTTAAATCTAAAGACTTCGAATTATGAACCTGATATAAAACAAATCTCTGCATCAATTAACCCGTACAAAACGCTAATTGTGATTTTGGTTAAAACGTATTATAACACATGTAAAGAGAGCGCGCAAGTCGCAATGTAAATTATTTGAATTATTTTTTCTTATTTTGGATCGAGAGGTCGCATTTGACATAGTCTGCATTTATCGGTTCTAACCTTAGACCAATCTAAACTTTGACCAAACTTAGGTTAAAACCGTGAAATCGGTAAAACATTGTGTTTTTACGTTTGTTCAAATTTCGACCATGGCTTACATGCGTCGTTAAATTACATTTAAGACATACTAGACAGACAAGACTACGCAGACAAGACTACGCAGACAAGACTAGACAGACAAGACTAGACAGACAAGACTAGACAGACAAGACTAGACAGACAAGACTAGACAGACAAGACTAGACAGACAAGACTAGACAGACAAGACTAGACAGACAAGACTAGACAGACAAGACTAGACAGACAAGACTAGACAGACAAGACTAGACAGACAAGACTAGACAGACAAGACTAGACAGACAAGACTAGACAGACAAGACTAGACAGACAAGACTAGACAGACAAGACTAGACAGACAAGACTCGACAGACAAGACTAGACAGACAAGACTAGACAGACAAGACTAGACAGACAAGACTAGACAGACAAGACTAGACAGACAAGACTAGACAGACAAGACTAGACAGACAAGACTAGACAGACAAGACTAGACAGACAAGACTAGACAGACAAGACTAGACAGACAAGACTAGACAGACAAGACTAGACAGACAAGACTAGACAGACAAGACTAGACAGACAAGACTAGACAGACAAGACTAGACAGACAAGACTAGACAGACAAGACTAGACAGACAAGACTAGACAGACAAGACTAGACAGACAAGACTAGACAGACAAGACTAGACAGACAAGACTAGACAGACAAGACTAGACAGACAAGACTAGACAGACAAGACTAGACAGACAAGACTAGACAGACAAGACTAGACAGACAAGACTAGACAGACAAGACTAGACAGACAAGACTAGACAGACAAGACTAGACAGACAAGACTAGACAGACAAGACTAGACAGACAAGACTAGACAGACAAGACTAGACAGACAAGACTAGACAGACAAGACTAGACAGACAAGACTAGACAGACAAGACTAGACAGACAAGACTAGACAGACAAGACTAGACAGACAAGACTAGACAGACAAGACTAGACAGACAAGACTAGACAGACAAGACTAGACAGACAAGACTAGACAGACAAGACTAGACAGACAAGACTAGACAGACAAGACTAGACAGACAAGACTAGACAGACAAGACTAGACAGACAAGACTAGACAGACAAGACTAGACAGACAAGACTAGACAGACAAGACTAGACAGACAAGACTAGACAGACAAGACTAGACAGACAAGACTAGACAGACAAGACTAGACAGACAAGACTAGACAGACAAGACTAGACAGACAAGACTAGACAGACAAGACTAGACAGACAAGACTAGACAGACAAGACTAGACAGACAAGACTAGACAGACAAGACTAGACAGACAAGACTAGACAGACAAGACTAGACAGACAAGACTAGACAGACAAGACTAGACAGACAAGACTAGACAGACAAGACTAGACAGACAAGACTAGACAGACAAGACTAGACAGACAAGACTAGACAGACAAGACTAGACAGACAAGACTAGACAGACAAGACTAGACAGACAAGACTAGACAGACAAGACTAGACAGACAAGACTAGACAGACAAGACTAGACAGACAAGACTAGACAGACAAGACTAGACAGACAAGACTAGACAGACAAGACTAGACAGACAAGACTAGACAGACAAGACTAGACAGACAAGACTAGACAGACAAGACTAGACAGACAAGACTAGACAGACAAGACTAGACAGACAAGACTAGACAGACAAGACTAGACAGACAAGACTAGACAGACAAGACTAGACAGACAAGACTAGACAGACAAGACTAGACAGACAAGACTAGACAGACAAGACTAGACAGACAAGACTAGACAGACAAGACTAGACAGACAAGACTAGACAGACAAGACTAGACAGACAAGACTAGACAGACAAGACTAGACAGACAAGACTAGACAGACAAGACTAGACAGACAAGACTAGACAGACAAGACTAGACAGACAAGACTAGACAGACAAGACTAGACAGACAAGACTAGACAGACAAGACTAGATATACAACACTAGACACACTAGACTAGACAGACTAGACTAGACAAATAAGATTATACACACAAGACTAGACAGACAAGACTCGGCAGCCAAGACTAGACAAACAAGACTAGACAGACAAAACTAGACAGAAAAGGCTAGACAGACTAGAATAGACAAATAAGACTAGACAGACAAGAATAGACAGACAACATTAGGCAGACAAGACTAGACAATCTTAGAAAAGTGCTATGAATAATATTTCAAACAATTTTCTATATTAGGAAAGAAATTTTTGCAAAAAATGCGTTAAGCAAAAAACAAACGTATTTTGTTTGTCGTGAAATATTTTATCAACTTGTTTCCACTCTGGTATTCAATTCAAGAATATTTTAGCGATAACAGAAGCTATAAATGCAAAACAAATTTTGCATAGATACCAAGTTAAAACATTCATCCCTGGGTAAGCCCCAACGTCTAATTAAAACTTAATTTCTACATTAACAAAATGCAATTGAAATTGTTGTCGATATTCGTTTTCTTGAACGTTTTCTTTCTCCAAGCTTCGGCTTTGCCGCGGACTACTCAACCTTGCATTTCAAGCATTTTTTATTGTCTCTTTGTCTGCCCTACTGTTACATGTCCTCCAGGGCAACATGTCCTTCCGAAAGATCCTTGTGTTTGCAGTTGTCCAAAATGTGGACCAATTAAAAAAAGCGCAAGTAAGTTATATTGCCTCTAATATTTCAAAAATTAAATGTTTTTTTATTTTCTTGTAGAGCAAACAACGGAAGCAGAAGTTGGTAAGTTTAAAATTTTCATTAAAATCAACGCAGAATAGAAACGAGCTCGGTTACAGCGAGTACCCGTATATATCGAAGTTTCGGTTATAACAAGCAATTGTACTCAAATATATAATTGTCTTGATACAAGTTTTTAGGTTTTTAATGATCTCCATGCGTAATAATGTGTTGTTGTAAGTTTTTTTTTAATTAGAAATTTGAAGAAGAAAACAAATTCGATTTTAACTTTCTTCCAGTTTAATTTGTAGATCTTGTAAAGTTGCACTGATTTGAAACAAATCGTCTTAGACCTAATAAAAAGTAACAGACCAAATCATTTTCGAATTTGAACGAAATATTTGCACCTGTTGAACGTATGATTTCGTGAAGTGGATAGTGGCTTGAGGGAAAGACCCAGACACTTTTAATGGTTTTAATTTAACTAAAAATAAACTTAACAATACAGAAAAACTGAACTTAAACAATGTGGTTGGGTATATCAAAATTTGTCGCGTACACTTTTATTACTGTTTTACTACGTCACTGGCATTCTCTTGTGTGCGCATGTTGTCGTAAGTGGACTGAAAGCGCGCAGGATTCAAATCTTAACAGCATCTTGTCGGGTCTTACCTATTGCACTAACCTTACATAACCTACTTTTTGAATAATTGTCTTGATACAAATTTTCAGAATTTCTCTGCTCTTTTCTCGCAATTTTTTATCCACTCTTGCATCCGCTCCGTGCATAACACATATAAGCTGAGCGCGCCATCCGTGGCCAAAAAGACAACTTCGTCTCTAATAATAGTGGATAAAAACAACAGACAAAAACAAAAATAATTATTTTAATAAATACACTATCTAGCATTTCCGGCAGATTTTACGCTGTCATAAGCTTTAAACGGCTTACTGCAGAGACTTCTAGTCTTCACCTATCTATTCAGCGTCCGAAAATTAGTCGGAAAACGTATATAATATTCGCTAGGAAGCTTTCAGTTAATAAATACCATCGACACGGGGAGTCTACACCGCGGAAACGACGAAATGCGAGAAAATCGATTTTTTGTCAAATCGAATTTTGTCAAAATCGTTATTTTTTGAGTTACAGCAAAATTTAAAAACGTTTCTGAAAGCATTTTTGCTGCTGGTAGCAGATATGCAAATTATATTTCGCTAGCTCTTTCCGTTCACTATCGGCTACAAGAATTGAAGAAATTTTTAAGAAAATTCGGCTCTCGAGTAAAGATCTCGGAAATTCGTTAATATCCCACGGACAATCTTAGTGTATTAATAGCAAAATGACCTTCTGAAAACGATGACGCGATCCGTTTTGGATTATCTGCAACCGTTTCCGAGACATCTACTTAGCAAATCGAGAATCGGGTAAATTTCAGGTTGAAATTTCTAGACGAATTATTGAATCTTTCCGAACAACTTACAAATCGACTTGTTCGTCTAGTCGAGTAGTTTCTGTGTGCCATAAACGATTTCGCTGCCGTTTTGTACCGTTCTCGAGAAAATAAAAAAAAAACGAAGAAGCACATATTTTTCGAACGAAATGAAAATATTAGTTGAAATTTTTTTTTTGTTATGATTTATTTTGTGTTGTTATGATTTTGATATTGATTCAGCGTCCAGAAAATTAGCGAATACGTATATAATATTCCCTAGCAAGCTTTAATAAACAATATACTGACTATAACTTGGGTATTTTGAGTATTTTAATCGAATAAACTGGAAAATCGTGTTCAGCACTTCCATTTCCTCGAGGGAAAGAATTCTTTTTCAGAATAAACTGAAAAAAGACCCTAAAATTTTCTGAAAAAAAACGCTATAAAAATCCATCATTTTGATAAGGAAAAAAAAACCGAAACTTGCTTGAACCGAGAACAGAAAATTCCATTTTCGGTTCTGTACGATCCTCTCGGAAACAAAAAAATCCCAGCGAAATCATTTCCGGCACACTGAAACTAGACGACAAGAAGAGAAAATCGATGTGCAAATTGTTTGGAAAGATTCTGTTTTTTATTGCGAAATTTTGAATTAAAATTTATTCAAATACATGTCAATATATACAAATAAATGCTGAACTATGATGTAACTGGCCATGAAGTTCTTAAAATTGTCACTTTTGGCGCTAGTGCTGTTGCGTTCGGAGCGAATAGGATTTTCGTGTCTAAAATTGTATAGTTTTTATCTTGTCTTCGCAATATACAAATTGTATGTCTAGTGTTGCTCGTTATATCCGAGTTTGATGAAAATGGTAATATTCTATACTTTACTCTTCTTTTCCATTGCAGATTTAACTTCAATACCAGGTGTAACAATAACATTTTCAGGTAAATTTTGAATTTTTGAATCAACAAATTATTTTTTATACTAAAACCAATCAAAATACTTAAATAATTAATTATAATTTTCTTGTTGTAGACGATTCAACAACTACTCCAGGTAAATTGTAAATTACGAATGAAGGCAGTTTATTTTTATATTGTTTTCTAGTCTCATTACGACACGCGAAACCTGCAGCTCGATTATAACTGTCTGCATAAAATGTTTCTTAGAGAAAAGCACGGCAGTTGTGAATATTATTCCGATGAAAACGTTTGAATTGTAATTTGTAATATTCTTAGCTTATAATTAGAGTAGAAATAGTATATTTTGCAACTAGGGCGGTAAGTTGTCAATTGGTCAGGATAAATTGGGCGCGCGAACGAATTGAGTGCGCACAATCGCTCGAGAAGGCAATTGATAATACCGCCCATGTTGAAAATAATATTTTTTATTACTTATGCGAGCGGACGTACGTTACAAGTTTGGAATCCAGGGGCCATCCAAAAAAATGGAACAAACAATGAAGAATTTGATTTTTCAATTGTCTCCGGTGGTGTGGATTCGTCATAAGAACTCTCCTCAGTCTCCGGTATCAGCATAGAATTTTTAAAACGTTTTCTTTAATTTATTATTATTATTTTGTAATGAAAAAAAATTCTGACTTTCACGTCACTTTTTTAATATCGAGCTCTTGATTGTGTTTTATTTGCATTTTATTTTTATTTATTTATTTTAATGTAACCTAGCGATATTCAATATTTGCGTGCGTTACCCAAGTTACGTAGAAATACAACTAAAAGCGGCATTTCCCGTAATAAAAACCGTGCACCAGATAATACTTTTAACGTATGAGTAATAAAAAATAATTTGTAATATTCTTAGCTTAGAGTAGAAAAATATGTTATTGTAATAATATTAGATTAGACAAAGTTGTTTGTTTTAATCTGTTATAAGTTCGATTAGTTTAAATGCATTGGTCGAAATAAACTTCATGCTTTCGCTTCATTTATTTAACTTAATATTAGATTACAACTTCATGGTCTAGCTTCTTTTAATCAATTTGATATTTTGTTAGGATTTGATTTGATTGAGTTTTGATTCGAATCAAACATGAAGAGATAAAGTATAAAATATGTTTCGGTTCTAGTTTCAGTTAATCAAATCAAATCTTTGTCAAATGAAATCTTATTCAAATAAATCTTAATCAATTAATACAATAAACAAATCAAATATTAACCAATTAAGATTTGAGTTGATTCAGGCTTGGTTTGATTAACTAAACTAGCTGAAACATATTTTATACTTAATTTCTTCGTGTTTGATAGAATTGGTGAAACTATCGTACGTTATAGATGTAGATTGTAGATATGGTGGTGACGACTTGTATTGCGACCTTTATAGATCTATTGTACCCCACCCTCCTCCTCCAAGTGTTGGTATACTTACCCATTTAGAGCGCCTCCTCTAATCCTGATTCCTTTAGGAATTTCAGGATCTGGGCTGGATTCAAGGCCTGCAGCTCCTCTGTGTTCAAGCAGTGAGCCCCAAGGTACATCTGTCTCTTGCGGAGTAATGCTCCGCAGTCTTTGAACAGATGTATGGGGGTTTCCTCTGCTGAGCCACATAATCTGCATCCGTCATCCTCCTCTAGGCCTAGGGCCTTGAGATGTTTCCTAAGTCTGCAGTGTCCCGTCAGGATTCCTGTCAGAATTCTAAGCTTGTTCCTGCTTAGTTTCAGGCAAGCTTTTGTTCTCTTCTGGTTAAAAGATCCCAGCATCACTTTGGATTGCCTTAGCCCTGGAAGTTCTTTCCAGGTTTTCATCCATTTTTCTCTTATTTCTTTATCTAAACTTTTGTGGATGGTGTTCACACTCATGCCGCAAAAGGGTTCTGGACCTATAAAGGGGCTACTGGATCCCTTGTATGCTAGGTGATCGGCTTCTTCGTTTCCGTCTATACCAGTGTGTCCTGGTACTCAGTATAGCGTTACTTTATTATCCCTGCCAAGCTTGTTCAGCTTTCCCACAGAGTCCCATACCAGTTTGGATCTGATGGTGTATGAGCTAATGGCCTTAATGGCTGCTTGGCTGTCTGACAGGATAGCAATTCGTTTTTTGCGATAATTCCTGTCGAGGTTAAACTGTGCACATCTTTCGATTGCGTGTACCTCTGCTTGGAAGATACTTGGGGATGTTCCCATGGATTCGAAGTACCTGGTACGAGGTCCAAACGCTCCTGCACCAGTACCTTCCTTTGTCTTCGAACCATCTGTATACCACTTGATATACGTTATAGATAATCATACAAACTTAAAACAAACGGAACACAACCTGAATATATAAATATATTCAGCCTTTCCGGAGCTCTATAACAATTATTGAGTCTATTTCGTTTTAAGTTTGTCTTCATGTTTGATTTGAATCTTAATCAAACCAAATCTTAGACAAATCAAATAAAGTCTTAATTAATTCAGATTTGATTGCGTATATTTTACGAATTTGTTCGATATTCAGTCTGTCAGTTAACGAGACGAAATATATAATAGTGAATGAGAGCTGGAGGCAAGATGCAGGCATATTCGTAAACGGCAATCAACTTGAAAGAGTAAATAACTTGATATATCTTGGAAGCTTAATTAACGAAAAATGGGATCCCAGCGAAGAAATAAAGCGTGGAATAGCAATAGCGCGAACAAATCTTATCAAAATGAAACGAGCTCTATGTATCCGCGATTTATCAGTAGAGCTAAGAACTAAAATGCTTAAGTGTTGTTGAAGTACGGGGTTGAATCCTGGACGATAACAGACATAGTAATGAAAAAAGTCGAAGCATTTGTATTGTGGGCCTATCGGAGGATATTAAAAGTCAGTTGGGTAGACAGAGTGACGAACGTAGAAATCCTATAAAGACTAAATAATACTAAGGAACTAGGGAACATCATCAAAAGTCGGAATCTCGAATATTTTGGACACGTTATGCGGCATCCGGAAAAATATGCTCTACTGCATCTTATCATTCAGGGAAAGAAAATGGGAAAAAGGAGTGTAGGACGAAGGACGACATCATGGTCAAAAAATCTAAGGACATGGTATGGCAAAACAACAGCCCCGCTGTTTCATACAGTAGACGACAAAGTTAAAATCTTGAACTTATTAGCCAACAGCATGGTCAACGATCGAAGCGGTCACGACACTTGAATGATGAAGATATGTAAATTTATTAACTGCTCTTGTCTGGTCTTTTACTTTAATTTATATGTTTTAGGCGACAGTTATTGATCTATTTCTACTAAATTTAAAATTGTCAAAAAACGGTAAATTGTAAGGGGAATATAGACTTTACTTAACGTTATTTTCTCTAGAAAAAAGGTATGAGTTACTTCAATTCGCGTCTAAAGTGATTTTAGATTAATGTTCTCAAAATGTTGGATCTGTGAAAGAACGACATCTATGTAGATATGACCTAACATAGCCTTATTTCCGTCAGTTAAGGTCAATTCCGTTAAAAAAAATACTCGCAAGTGTTAGTCGCGCCTAAAAAAAGTTTTACTAGAAATAAATGATTATTCAATTGATTGACTTGTCGACAGATAAGATTAGTCAATTGGTAAGATATTATAAATTCGATTTTTATTTATAATTATCTCGGGAATATACCGAGAAAGTTTAGAATGAATAGCAAATAAGACTCTATAAAACACATGCGCTCAGACAGTTTAGCTAATAATAGGATAGGAAGGTGAGTGGTAACGGATTTCTTGGGCAACCGATTCAGTTTGTCGGTTTGTTTTCAGAAAAATGTTGCTGAAGTTGTTGGTTTTGCTGCAAGTTTTCTACGTACTGGAATGCTGTGAAAGACCAGGATGTACTACAATGCCAACGACGCCGGAGTGCCCGACGATCACTTGTGTACCAGGTACCGTACACACCGAAGGTGACGAAGAACATGGGTGGTGTCCATGGTGTGATGGAACACCAATAGGTAACATTTTCAAGTACACGAGATTTCAAATTTGGGGGTCGTAAGATGCTTTGCATACACGAAAAGCTTGGCTAACTCAAATTGGAATAAACACCTTCAATAAGAATCATTGAATCGATCCATAGCTCAAAGTGGGGTTTTAAATTATTTCATTTATTTCTACATATTGATCTTCAATAAGGATTGTTAAAATATGTTTTTTTTATTTATTCCGTTTTAATTAAATTATTACTTTTTTTTAAATAATTTCGATTTTTAATTATCGGTTCATATGAATATTTTTCAATTCAGGACCATCTACGACACCAGGATTTCATAAACCAGAACGTTGTTCTGTAGTTGCTTGTAATCCATCTTCCAAGTACCATCCAGGCGATCCAAAGAATGGAATCTGTCCAAGCTGCTTATAAATCGGCACAGAAACAGAAAACATAAATTTCGCAGAAATTGTAAACTTATTAAACGTCTGTAAACATTTGCAAGACTGTTTATATCATTCACAGTATTCTATCACACCTGTCGTATCTATCAATATGTTAAGAAATGTAAAACATAATTAAAAAAAAAAAACGAGTTAGTACCTTTACACACGATTGAAATAAAACTTCTTTGACCGTTGTGGCACGTATTACCTCTTCTTATTGTGGTGCCATACGCTGTCTAGCGCGTTGGCGTTCATATGTTCATTGGGTAATGTTAAGTGTGCCTTCTTCGGCTCTTCTAAATATCGTTGCGGTATCGCGATATTGCACCAGTTCCGAATATTGCGGAGCCATGGGTGTTGCCTTCGTCCCGGTCTTCTTTTACCTATTACGTATTTTACGTATTACTCTTAAAATACTCTTGAAATATTAAACTATTGCAGATTAATTTCTTTAGATAGCTAACGTTTACCAATCTATCTAGTGCTAGTAGCCCAACTAATCCAGACTCATGTTTTGCATTTATACTAGCTAGTATTAGTAGTCTAATTAGAACTAGTAATGTAGCAGTTTTCACATCATTTAGTGTTGCGATTTCATAAGATGAGATTTCGACACTATGAACTCTACATGGGGTTTTTCCAACCAGCTATTTAAATATTATATTTTTCAGTTAGTGTGAGCTGTTCGAGTTGCGTAGCCGACAATCATAGATAAGATTAGCTGTATGTATTAGCAATATATACTATATATTGCTAATACATCTATATATTATATATATATATATATATATATATATATATATATATATATATATATATAATATAAAATATAAAAAAAAAATTATCATTAAAAATATTTTTTCAAGTTTATTTGACGTTATTAGCAATTATTAAAAAAAATCATTAAAAATATTCATTTTTTTAAGTTTGCAAATTATTATAGATAACATATTTCTTCTTCTTCTTTCGAATAGGCCTACTTTGGACCACGCTTGTTCAACTGTTGGGCTTTAAACTTTGCCCAGTATTGTCGCATCTTCTGCCGGTGTAACTCCTTTCTCTCTTCTGTCCAGGGGGTATCTTTCCTTCGAGGTTTTTCCTGAAATCCACGGACTTCCTTTAGGGTGCGTTTCACAGACTGTCTGTCTTTGAGATCTGTTATTCCCAGTTCTTTAATATCCTTCTCGATCTCTGTCAACCAAGTGGTACGAAGCTTCTTGTTTTCCCAGAAGGTGAACAGACGGTTGGTTAGTCGGTTTGGAGGTAATCTTGCAGCGTGTCCATAGAAAGCTACTCTTCGTTTCCTTGCACAGTCAGAGAGCATCTCAATATGCTCGTAGAGCTCAGAGTAATGCCGTCTTCGGAATTCCCCATCTTCCTTTACCGGGCCTAGGATCTTCCTGAGGATTCTCAACTCTCTGATTTCCAATTTCTCTATTAGACCCCTTCGGTTCAAGGAAAGACACTCCATGGCATATAGGGCTTCTGGTCGTAAGACTGTTGTGTAGTGCTTAAGTTTCAGGTTGCGTGACAGGCATTTCTTATTGTAAGTGTTCTTAGTCAGCCGATAGGCTAGTTCTAACTTGCTGACTCTCTTGGATAATGATGCTCTATCTGATAAGTTGGGTTCAATCCATTCGCCGAGATACTTAAATTTCTCAGTCCTCTTGATATTTCCCTGTTCTAGTAACAGTAACATCTCTCTGTTTGCTTCTCTAAAGTTAGTGAAGAATTCTGTTTTCTCCAGCGACACTTGAAGACCCACTTTGGCAGCCTGTTTTCTGAGGCAGTTTACCTGCGTTGTTGCCATCTCAAGAGAATCAGCAAACAGTGCCATGTCATCTGCAAAGGCCAGGCAATCTACAACCAGTCCATCGTTCTTACGTGTCAGGTAGATACCACTCTGAGCACCCAAATTGTTCAGTTCCTTGCGCCATTCTCTCATAACCTTTCCAAGGACACAGTTGAAGAGAAGTTGGGAAAGTCCATCTCCTTGTCTCACTGCAGTTTTTATTTCGAAGCTTTCTGAAATCTCGCCTCTAAATTTAACCTTGGAATGGGTGTTGGTCAAAGTTTCTAGGATTAGTCTGCGGATTTTGTTGTCTAGTGCTAGTTCCTGGAGTACTTTGTTAAGCGTTTCTCTATCGATGGAATCGTAGGCCTTCCTAAAATCCACAAAGGTGACGACCACCTTGCGGTTTCTCATCTTGGAGTACGCAAGTACAGTTTTAAGGTTGAGGATCTGTTCAACACAGGATCAGGTCTTCCTGAAGCCCCCCTGGTATTCTCCCAGTTGACTATCCAACTGATTTTCTGCCCTTGTTTGTAACGCCTTCGAGAGAATCTTGTATGTTACCGGGACGAGAGAAATTCCACGGTAGTTGTTTAGATCTGTAAAATCTCCCTTTTTATGAAGCGGATGGATAAGAGCAGATTTACAATCGGGTGGTAATTTCTCTGTTTCCCAGATGTCCTGGATGATCTCGGTTAGCTTGCGCACGGTATTGTTTCCAGCACCTTTTCACATTTCAGCAACGATAGAGTCCTCTCCAGCTGCCTTATTATTATTATTAAATCATTTATTGTCCTCCATACAAAGAAATATACAATCTGTTTAATTACAAATTAAAAATATTACACATTAAATACATATGTTCAAAAATGTAACTGAATGGAGAACAAAAGGACTTATTCAAGAAATTAACTAGAATTTCTCAATCTTCCATAAGCCATTTTAGTTATCTTTAGGTAAACCTTACATCGACTAACATAGCAAAAATATGTAGACGAATATTAACGTTCATTTTTCTAAATGCTCACTCTATTTTGGACCCTGTATTCTTTGCCTTTTAAAATAATTTTTATACCTTTCAGCGCTCGCTAGTCTTAACTCCATTGGTAGATTGTTAATGATGGTGAGTTATTTGGTAAGTGTACGGAGATTTAAACTTTGAGGTATGGTGTATAGGTGGAGTCAGCAAGCCCTTATTACGCATATTAATTGTATGAACGTCCGTTCTGAAGGTTATTTTGTTGTACAGATACCTGGGTAATTTGCAGTATAGGATTTTTTTTAAAAGACATGTAAGATGAAATTTCCGAAGTTTTTCCGTATTAATCGATCATTTGCATCGAATTTCCGTGGAATTTTTGGCGAGGTCTTAGGCCATGTATAAATCTGATACACCTATTTTGTGCTCGTTGTATTCTGGCGCGGTCTGCATTATTAATGAAACTAGTATACACCGATTCAGGATAACTAAGCATTGTCAAAACATAGGCAGTCACTAGTTTCCTTTTTAAGTTTAAAGATAAGACACGCCTACAGGAATGCAACACTTTCAATTTTAAATAAACACGCTTTAAAAATGTTGATACATGTGATGAAAATCATCAATTAATCTGTCATCAATTAATAGTCCGAGATTTTTTGCTTCATTTGTTATATTCAGGCGCTGATCATGCATAGTAATTGTCAGTTTTTCCTTAATAGCCACTTGTTTCCTTTTTGAGGCAAATACTATGATTTTAGTCTTGCTGGGGTTGATCGGGAGGTTTTTTGTCATTTTTTTTTTAATGCAATTTTTTAATGTCCAGCGGCGAATTTAGCTATACTTTACCCTATTACCCTATACTTATCAAGCGCCCTTGCTATTTCATCAACTACGTCCATTAGTACTGTAGTGGAGCTATGACCTTTTCTAAAACCGGATTGAGTCGCCGGAAAGATTTTATTTACTTCAAGAAACTTCCTAACTTGCAGGTCCACCAATTTTTCAAGGATTTTGGAAATGGTTGGCAAAATAGAAATGGGCCTTAGATCAGTAATTAAGTTAGGGCATGCGTTTTTGGCAATTGGGTGGACATATGCGTGTTTCCATGCATCCGGAAATACGCTATCTAGTAAGCAACTGTTAACTATATGAGTAATAATTGGAAGTATCTGAGGCAAGCACATTTTTATCATGTTGATATTTATTCCATCAGAGCCCATAGCACTAGATTTTACATTGAGAATTATTTTGTGAATATCAGTTTCAGTTACCGGCTTTAGGTTCAATAAATCTGAGATTTCCCTTATGAAAGAATATTGATAACTTAGAAGAGTATTTTCATCAACTTCTTGAGCGAGTTGGTTAGCAGACCCTACAAAATAGTTGTTTAGATCATTGACACTACCCAGTGATTCTGGCAGGCCTGGTTTAGTCTTTGGGCAGGTAGTGTTCATGTTTTTTAAACCTTGCCAAATAATCTTTTCATCACCTAAAGTTGTGATACTTTCCAAATACGCTCTTTTTTCTTGTCGCGTGGTAATTCTTGCAAGTTTTTGCAAATCCTTGAAACATTTTCTCGCAGAAATACACCCAGTCTTATTATATTTAGAATGTGCGGCATTCTTCATCTTATAAATCTTTTTTAAATTTGGTGTAACCCAAAGTTTTTTTGGCTTATTGATTATTAATTGTTTAATAGGTGCATGGTGATCAAACAGAAATATTATTCTCTCAGTAAAGATATTTATGTTAGCGCTTATATCCGGTACTATATCATCTATTCTTAAAGCTGACAAGTCCATTTTAAATTGATTCATGTTAATTTTGCTGAGTATACGCCTCATATATGTTGTTTTCGCCAGGATAGTATCACTATACATTAGCTTACAACCTACCAAGCAGTGATCCGACATATTTACGTCTCTTACGAAGTATTTACGTCTCTCCACTTTTCACAATATTGTGATCATTAACCAAAATAAAGTCAATTAGGGACGAGCTTGTGTGACTAATTCTCGTCGGTTCACTGATTATTTGGTGAAAACCACATGCATCAATCATGTTATTGAACTCCATTACCTTATTATTTGTGAGCCGTGAAATGTCAATATTAAAATCTCCCATACACAAGATGTTGTCATTTTGCTTCTTCAATCCTATTATTAGATATTCAAGTTCATTAATGGAGTCCGTAATTCTACCACCAGGTGGTCTGTATACAGCTCCCATAATAAGTGAACTATTACCCTTTCCAACCCTTATCCATAAAGATTCACAACATTCTCCACCTTTCTTAACAATATTACACGCACCCAGAGTAATAGCTACAAGAATTGCAACTCCACCACTTCGTCTGCCATCCTGTCTGTCATGCCTATATAAGTTATATCCATCGAATTGCAGCACATCATCAGGTATTCTATGAGATAACCAGGTTTCTGTAAGACATATTATTTCGTATCTCTCGCTGTTAATTAGGCATTTAAATTATGTTCGAATAGTATGTTCAATTGTACAACATTAATTAGTTTGAAATTTTTAGTTGTTTTCACTTTAACAATATTAATACACTACAACAATATAACAAAGAGATCACGAACCAAATAATAGGATAGGTTATCCAGATCATTCTCGCTTCTTATTCTGATAGGGTCTGTAGACTCGTCTTTGCGAACATATATACACCCCTCCCGATGCCAAATGAATTTATAATTGAAGTCCCTTAGGGCTCTGGCTTTCCTGGGTCTCACGTGGCAAGTCTTCATTTATATAAATATGGTTGTCAGCACCAGGAATGCCACATTGTGTTAATGTTAACTTTCCAAAGAATTTCTTTTTTTTAAGGATTTCATTCCTAGGAGCAACTTCTTTGAAGCTCACTAAGGCTAAATGTCCTTTTATGGAATTCAGTCTTCTAATGTCTGCAATAGCCTGGGAGTTTATGTTAGCATGAATACATTTGCTGATATTCATTATTAAGTTGACACTATCATCCTTATTCTGAATATCAATAGGGACACCACTAATAATTAAGTTTCTTTTCCGCTTGTTAACCTCAATTTCCATTAATACCGATTTGAGATTGTCAATCTCCTTTTGCATGCAATTTTGATGCTCCTTAGTTTCTTGCAGCATTTCGGTGAGGACGACATTTTTTCTCCTCTCCTCTTCGAATTTTTCATTAATGAATTCCATGAAGGTCTTCACGTCGCTCATGTCTGACTTTAGATCAAGAATTACTTGTTTAAAGTCGATGTCCTCCGCATTAAGTGAGATGCTAGTGCGAGGTTTGGAGAAGCCGCCAGCATCCGAAATTTATTAGCCTTTTTAAGCACCGACCACAGATTTAAGAATCTTTCGAACGATTTTTAGAATTTCGATTCACTGACGATTCGCGACGATTATTTTTGGATTTTTTTTTGTGCTAAAAAAACATTTTGGCAACCTATAATTAATTTTGTTTCTCCTATCGAAAACTTGCAAAAATGTAAAGTGGCCAAAATATTCCTGAAAGTCTTAATAATGTTTTTCTAGTTCCAGAGACTTACTCAACGCAATGTACTAGGGTTTCTTGTCCACCTAATTGGGAAACCAATCCTGGTGATCCAGAACGTGGAGTTTGTCCTTATTGTCAAGAAGGTAAAGATTTATTTATTTGAAAATGCATAAACTTCAATTTGATTTTCAGTTGATTGAAAGGAAATCGCAAACTCTCGTAAACAAATTTGTTTCTCCCGTCGAAAATTTGCAAAAATCTAAAACGTTTCGTATTACTCAATACTTCTATAGTTACAGGTGAGCCAACGGAATGTCCTACGGTTGTATGTCCACATGGTTCGTTATACATTCCTGGTGATCCAGATCGTGGAATTTGTCCTTATTGCTGTTTCTTCGGCATGTAAGGAATTCTGAAAGATTCATTTTAGCAATATTTGCAATAAATTGTGTAACCATTGTTTCAAGAAAATGTAAAAAATAATATAATTTTATATTATTTAATATTTCTTGATTGCTGTATAATGTAATATTAAAAATAAAACTTTCTATTGACGCAATTCCTCGATAACCTAACCTTTTTTATAATAATGGTGATAACAATATAAAAATAAGGAACGCTGACTCATTTCCCACATTACACCCTTGGGTCGACTGTTCCGATCTTCATATGCTAGTGCTTCATGTCATCACTTTCCTTTTGGCCCAGGATGGCCATAACCATAGAGTCTGTGGCCGCCCAGTCTTCTGGCGATCACAACGTGCTTTCCACCACCGTTGCAGCAAGCACCCTGGGTAGAGGATGTTCCAGAGGGTCGGTTCCATTACTGAGCCATAAAAAACCTATCCTAACCTAACCATAGAGTCTGTGGCCGCCCAGTCTTCTGGCGATCTCAACATGGTTTTCACCAGCGTTGAGTGGGTAAGGTTCGATTGGGTTTCCTACGTACACGTAGCTCGCTCAACATTCCACTTGCTGCATACAAATTTTGTATGGGAAGCGTGTATGGGAAGGAATAACTTTAGGACCCTCTGTGAAAACATGGAATCCACCCCGGTGGCAGCTAGACTGCACAAAGCACTAGCGAAGGATAGAGTGGAAATGACAACCACTCTCAAGAGACCGGATGGGACCTTCACGGAGGATGAAGAGCAAAGAACTCTCCTCTTACTAGAAACGCATTTTCCGCGATGTAGAGGATACAGGGAGATCGAGGGCTTGATGCAATCACGGAAAACGGAAAGTCGGGCTGACTAGAGGAAGGCAGCGTGCATCTGTACGGAAAACCGAATCAGATGGGCTATCGGCACTTTCCAGCCTTTTAAGGCCCCATGTGTGGACGGACTAGTTCCTGCTTTCCTACAAAAGGGAGGGAGAGAACTAATACCGTATCTTCTAAATATCTTTAGAAATAGTTTAGCGTTCGGATATATCCCAGATCCTGAAATTCCTAAAGGAATCAGGATTAGAGGAGGCGCTCTAAATGGGTAAGTACACCAACGCTTGGAGGAGGTGGGTGGGGTACAAAAGATCTATAAAGGTCGCAGTACAAGTCGTTACCACCATATCTACAATCTACAATGGGAAGCGTCGTCTACTTCTCCGCAATATGAGCACTTGTCGTCTTCTGCCCTGCCTATGCTGTTGAGACACTTCTTAAAGCACCCATGGCCGCTTAGCACCTGGGTGAGGTACAAGGTGACTTCGCCATGGCTTCTGTTTACGCAGGGTTCTACCTGTGAGATAAGGGCCTTAGTCCATTGATCTTTCCGGTTTGAGTCCATTGGTTCATACAGGGCTGTATTGCTGCGTTTCTTCTTTTGGGAGATGCTTATCTTTTCTTCGTTTTTTCGAACATGGTACAGCTCCACTCTTTGCTCAACAAGAAGCTCGATAGGGGGAATGCTGGCAACGACCAGGGCAGCCTCCCTTGAGACTGTCCTATCTACGCTGCAGACTCTGAGTGCCATTTTTCTTTGGACACGGCCAGCGCTTTATTTCAGAGTCACCGTACGCATCGCTTTTCCTCATACTGGATTTGCATACAGCAAGGTGGAGTGGTCCACTGAGCTTAGCTTCCTTTTCTTACTGCTGGCAGGGCCGCACATGTTGGGCATGAGCCTCCCCATGGCGGTGGTGCATTTCAGAGCCTTGGCTGTTATTTCCAGGATATGCTCTTTAAAGCAGAGTCTCCTGTCGATCACTACACCCAGATACCTAACAGATTCCTTGAGCGTAACCTTGTTGTTTCATATTTTGAAGCAGATAGGTCCTATTTTCCTTCGCCCCGTCAGGAGTCGTGCTTCCCTTTAGGGGTTAGGAGTAACCCCCTTTAGGAGTTAGGAGTACTTTTAAAGTACCCGTAAAATTAACAACTACCAAAACCAAATTGCAAAATGAATTTAAATTAATTGTTGATGTAAAGTTTTGTACTTAAGTGTTAGAACTAACTTGTACTTTAAAGTGTTAAATAACGAGGAGTGTGTGCTCCCATAGCACTGATAACGGCTGATTACACCGCCTTGGCAAGCTTCGCAAAAGTCTTCGAATATGTTTTTGTGGTGTAGCGTCCCATTCTTCAATCTTCAATAAGAACCTTCAATAAGTTAGTTACTGGATGGGCTGAAGAGGATGCGGGCGACCACAAACACGTCTATCGAGCATATCCCAAACTCGCCCTATGGGATTTAAATCAGGACTTAACGCAGGCCACTCCATTGTTTGAATTTCCAGTTCTTGTAAGAAGTCTAATGCCCGCCATACACACAACGGTCCACATGACAGGTTTACCTGTGCAGGTTTGCCTGCGCAGGTAGACCGGAGCGTGTGTGGGAATAGACCTGTGCAGTTTCTTGTGTACGGTTGACCTGCGCAGGCAAACCTGCGCATGTAACCTGTACGGTAGACCGTAACGTGTATGCCGAGCATTAGGAGCACGACTTTGGTTTTTTTTCCAACGCCAGCAGAAGCTTTTTACCCCATCCAGGAGTCGACAATCTGAATGGCTCTGTTGCCCTTAGATATCGTACTTATTTGGCCCCTTCCTGTAACGATGAGGGCTAAGGTTTCTGAGAATCCCACTGTGTACCCAGTCCGGCAGTTTGAGCTTGAAGACCCCGTCGTATAGGATGTTCCACAGGGCTGGTCCCATGACTGAGCCCTGTGGAACCCAACTTTTGACTTCCTTTTCCACGGACTTCTCGGCAGCTTCTAGTCTAATCTTCCAACCATAGAGGTAGCTTCGCATCTATCTTCAGTAGGTATAGTGGCAGAGTAGTCTGTCCGTCGCTTCTTCCATGATAACCTTTTGTTATACCTTTGAACGACTTACCGGAGAGACTTCTAGTTTCACCAAACCATTCAGCGTCCCAAAATTAGCCGGAAAGCATATACGATATTCCCTGGAAGCCTCAAATCAAGGAACTACCATCGCGCGGGAAGCCAAGATTGCGGAAACGACGAAATGCGAGTAAATCGATTTTGGCAAAATCGTTATTTTTTTAGTAACAGCGAAATTAAAAAACGTTTCTGAAATCATTTTTCCTGCTAAATTTAAATATGCAAACTATATTTCGCTAGCTTTTGTCGTTGACAATCGACTGGCAAAATTGCTTAAAATTTTATGAAATTTCTGCGCTCGAGTAGAGATCTCGGAAAGTAATAAATTTCCCGCAGATAGTATAAGTGCGTTAAAAGGAAAATTACCTTCTGAAATCGATGCCGTAAACCGGTTTAGATTATCTGCATTCGTTTTTGAGATAACGACTTGGCAAATCTGCAATCGTAAAATTTCAGTTTGAAATTTTTCGATGAATAATCGAACCTTTCCGGACAATTTACACATTGACTTGTCCGTCTTATAGAGTAGTTTCTGTGTGCTAAAAATGATTTTGTTTTTAGTTAGTGTGAGCTGTTCGTGTTGAGTAGCCAACAGCCATAGATAAGATTAGCTGTATGTGTTAGCAGTTATTAGTAAAATTATCAATAAAAATGTTCGTTTGTTTTAATTTTGTAAACTATTTTAGATAACCTGTTAATTTTTGTGCATAAAATACGTGTATAGAAGTAGTTTACGTGCATTTCGGCGATAGTTTCCGTTGAATTGTTACAGAGTTTCTCGAATTTAAAAAATGTTTTTAAAGTCGCTGTTGGCGTTGTTGGTTTTCGGACAGGTTTTGCTCGAATGTTCTACGAGACCTAGATGCAGGACAAAAAAAACAAAGAACTGTCCATTGATTACTTGTCCTGTCAGTTTCATTTATTATCCAGGCGATCCAAAACGTGGAGTTTGTCCCTCCTGCTTAGAATCTACAACAGGTAAAAATAAAACGAGTCTCCCGATTCTGATCTTGTCTTCAATCTTTGACTTTGACATAACATTTTCTTCATAAATTTGAACTGCTCGTTCTGGTCTTGGGCAAGTTCAGTTTGCTCAGGTTCAAATTTATGAAGAAAATGTTACGGCTGCTCGGAACGAGATCAGAAACGAGACTCTCGGGTGTCCTTGCAAAGTAAGTCCTAGTAAAATTTGATGAACAATCAATTCAAATAATTTACACAGGCGACTTGCACAGTTTATGATGCCATGATGGCATAGATTGAAATGACATGATGTACATGATGGTATAGATTGAAAGGCATCATATATGCCTTACATGATAGTACTCCGCATGAGCGCAGCCATGAGGTTTGGGGGTTCAACCCCCTTCCAACCGGTCACCCGCCCCAAAATATGCAAAATATAACATAAATATTATATTGAAATCAGGAGGGACGGGTAGAGACGACTATCTTCAAGAGAGCATGGTAGATGTGGAGTTTAGGAACCCTTGTGTGTCAGTTTTAGAAAGTAAATTGGTGCATTTCTGCAAAACTCCCCCACGAAACTAAACCCTGGCTACGCCCGTGGTACTCCGGGTCTTCCAAACTTTGGCTTCCAATTGATATAAACGAAATCAGCTGAAAACGTTTGAAGAATTTTGATAAGATAAGATCTGGTTTGATACAAATTTTGTAATAAATTATTAATCTAACTTATTTTCTGAACAATTTCATAAATTGAGAAAAGTCAAAATCGAATTTTAAAATCTGATTTTGTCTTGAATTTCAAGGAAACAAATTTAACAAATAGATGTGTTTGTTCTAATTGATCACTCATATGAAACGTTATCCTTAGTATTTAAGAATCTTCGGGAAGAAATGGTATAATCTTGATAATCCGACATATTTGGTAATCGCTCTGAGGAAACACTTGTCTTTTCTTTAGGCTGCTCCGCGCCGCATATAAACCTCGCGCACAGAAGAAAGAAAGTCAAAAACACCATCTAGAGTTCTTGGAAGAAGTCTGGCCAACACACCCTGCTTTTAACTCTGAAAACTTGATTGACGATTCCGACCTTGCTATCTCCACTCTACAATTGTCTTACCGAAGTTTATACATATTTTTTGTATGTACACGTTTACACGTATTTAGATATATTTTATTCTTTGTGAAATACAATTGTACATAAAATATGTAAAATTGTTACTGTTTTCTTTTCATCATGATAATCTGGAATTTTTTGATAATCCGGCGGTTATATGATCCCATATGTGTCGGATTCATTCGAAACAACTGTAGGTGTGAGGCAGGGTGACGCGCTGTCGTGCCTCCTGTTTAACATAGCACTAGAAAAGTAGTTCGAGTAGTAGTTTTAGTTTTTAATAAGTCATCACAGGCGCAGGCATACGCAGACGACATGGACCGAGCAAAAGAAATCTTTGTAAATTTTGGGAATGCCGCTAGAAATATGGGACTACAAATAAATGCAAATAAGACAAAGTTTATGGCTGCCACAAAAGAACGCAGGGCGAGAGACGCGGGTCAAAATATCACAATTGGAGAATATAACATCGAAGTAGTGGATGAGTTCGTATATTTAGGAGCCTCGATAAACCCGAGTAATGATATCAGCAAAGAAATAAAAAGGCGCATAATGCTTGCCAATCGCTGTTATTTTGGGCTGTCAAAATACTTACGTAAATCGAGCCTTTCGAGAAGCACATAGATCAGAATCTATAAGACGTTAATTGTACCAGTTTTAATCTATGGCTCCGAAACCTGGACCCTAAAAAAAGCAGATGAGACGTTACTATCGACATTTGAACGTGGGATCCTAAGAAAGATTTATGGTGCTGTCCAAGAGGATAACATCTGGGGAAGAAGATATAATTTCGAACTTTATAACTTATACAGAGGGTCAGGAAACAGATACATAATAACAACGATCGAGATTGGCAGGTTAAGATGGGCAGGACATGTAGCACGCTATGACAACAACGTGCCAACGCGAAGAAACTTTGATGCCATACCAACCGGCAGTAGAGGCTGAGATGGAAAGACGGCGTTTCTGAGGATGCCAGAAAAAATGGTGCAGCTGACTGGAAGGTCAGTGCCAGAGACCGGGAAGGTTGGCGGACGAGGCTGGAGAAAGTCGAGGGCCTGTAGGACTGTAGCACTACTGATGATGATGATGTGTCGGATTATCAAGATTATACTGAACATGCAATCAACTGACGATTATTTTGTGAAAGCTTGGTCTAAAACAATACGTTTTGGCAACCTAATTTGGTTCTGTGGAAAAATTTGCAAAAATCTAAAATATTGCTGCAAGTATTAATGTATCGTTTATAACTTCAGCAACTCCAACAACACCATCACAGTGCCCTATGATTACTTGTCCACCTAATTGGGAATACCATCCTGCTGATTCACATGGAAGTTGTCCTCATTGCGTTGAAGTAACCACAGGTAAAGGATTCTTTATATTATGCAAAAAGGTTTATTTTAATCCATTTTACATCTCCATTAACTGTAAATGCATGATTTAGGATACTCCCTTTCTCCAGGTTGGAGTTCCGAGCATGGATCGAGCGTCCCCCTGGATTTTGTCTACCCATCTCGCCTCTGGTCAAGCTTCCTAGCATTAATCCCGCTTTATTGCAGGGTCTGCTTTTCTGCACTTTTTCTTCCATTCCATTTTATTTTTTCCATTTTCTTCCATTCTGGCCAGGGCATTGAGATCCAACAGAAATTGTTTTACTGACAGGCTTGTTTTTGAGCCTGCAATCGAACCCTCCTCCTTTCTCATCCCGGAGTTAGGACCAGGCAATGGCGGAGTTACAACAGAAATTGTTTAACTGACAGGCTTGTTGTAGATCCTGCTCCTGCTTTCTCATCCCGGATTTGGGACCCTGCAATGGCGAAGTTCATGATTTAGCAAACTGTTGTAGACAAATTTGTTTCTCTGTCGACTATTTGCAAAAATGTTCGTGAATTGCTTTGAAAGTTTCAGGTACTCCAACAACATCTGAGTGTCCTATGCCTATTTGTGCGCCTAATTGGGAATACCATCCTGCTGATTCACATGGAAATTGTCCTCATTGCGTTGAAGTTACCACAGGTAAAGGATTCTTTATATTATGCCAAAGATTTATTTTAATCAATCTCCATTGACTGCAAATGCAATTTAGCAAACTGTTGTAGGCAAATTTGTTTCTCCTGTCGACTATTTGCCAAAATGTTCTTGAAAGTATTACTGCACGCTTTGAAAGTTTCAGGTACTCCAACAACAACTGAGTGTCCTATGATTACTTGTCCACCTAATTGGGAATACCATCCTGCTGATTCACATGGAAATTGTCCTCATTGCGTTGAAGTTACCACAGGTGAAGGATTCTTTATATTATTGCCAGAGTTTTATTTTAATCCATCTCCATTGACTGCAAATGCATGATTTAGCAAACTGTTGTAGACAAATTTGTTTCTCCTGTCGACTATTTGCAAAAATGTTCTTCAAAGTATTACTGAACGCTTTGAAATTTCAGGTACTCCAACAACATCTGAGTGTCCTATGATTACTTGTCCACCTAATTGGGAATACCATCCTGCTGATTCACATGGAAATTGTCCTCATTGCTTTCCAGTTACCACAGGTAAAGCATTGGTTACATCAAAATCTCTTTGACTGGAAATGCATGAGTAGGTTTTGTGTAGGCAAACAAAACTAGACACATAAGACTATACAGACTTAGAAAAACTGCACTAGTCCTGCATGTCTACACAATGTTGATATGCATGTCTGGACATGCATATTTAGAGAGATATGTCTACACAAAGTAGGCCAGACAGACATGTCTAGACAAAGTAGAACAGGCAGGCGTGTCTAGACAAACAAAAGAATACGGACAAGATTAGACAAATAAGAATAAGAATAATCAGACAAAACTGAACTTAGAAGTCTAATAGTTTTTGAAATCTTAAATAATTGACAATTTTTTCTCGTTTTCAGCTTCTACGTCATCTAAATAAGCATAAAATTAACAGATCTTTGAATTTGGTTGAGGGATTTCTTTGCGGAATTTGCAGGAAAATATGTAATTTCTTCTGGAAACAAATTTAGTCTAAATATTACTTATTTTGTTGATTGCTCTATAATGTATTATTACAAGAAAAAAAAACTTACTATTAACGTAATATCTCATTAACCTAACCTTTATTTAATAATAGTAATAACAATATAAGGATAAGGAAAGCTAAGGTCTTCTTCTAAGGGTGCCTTCTCCTAACGGGGTTGTTTATCATAATGATAAATCTCATTTTTGACACTGCTCCTCTAAAGAGGTCTATAGAGGAGCAACCAAACCATTCCCTCAAATTCTTCAGCCAGGAGGTCCGTCGTCTTCCCGGACTCCTCTTTCCTGATATTTTCACTGCATAATGAGTTGTAGTAATTCATAATGATCTATGATCAGAAGATAATGAAGTTTTCTGGTTTTTATTGTTTTAATGAGTTCTCGTTCTTTATTCATCTGGGTTAATACTGCTTCACTTGTTTTCCTCTCGGTCCATGCTAGTCTTAACATACGTCGGTACACCCATAGTTATAACGCTTGGATTTTATGCGTATCTTGTTTTTTGAGCGTGCATGCCTGTATTCCGTATAGAAGGATTGTGAAGATGTAACATCCTAAGAGTCTGATTCTAATTTCCATGTTTAGGTCTCTGTTGGTTACAAGATTTTTAATTTTCGTGAACGCTGTTCTCGCCATCTCTAGTCGGAACCTTGACGTCAAAGGACCCATATTCCTCATAACACCCTTGAGTGGACTGTTCCGATCTTCCGATCATGTCCTGCCTTCTTCGCTGCTTTCGTGTCACTATCCCTTTGGCTCAGCGTAGCTCTGGCCATAGCGTCTGTGCCCGCCTAGTCCTCTGGCGATCTCAAGATGGTTTTCACCAGTCTTGATGGTTATAAAATGATGGTTTTATGATGGTAAGGTTCGATTGGGTTACATTCGTCCACGTATCTTTATCACCATTCCAATTGCTGCATACAAATATTGTATGAAACGCGTCGTCTACTGTTCCACAGTATTTCGTCTTCTGCCCTGCCTATGCTGTTGAAATACTTCTTAAAGCACCCAAGGCCGGTTAGCACCTGGGTGAGGTAGAAGCTGACTTCGCCATGGCTTCTGTTTACCCAGGGTTCTATCAGTGAGATTAGGGCCTTAGACCCTTGGCATATTTCGGTTTGAGTCCATTGGTTCATACAGACGTGATTTGATGCGTTTCTTCTTTTGGGAGCTGCTTATCTCTTCATCGTTTTTTCGAGCATGATACAGCTATACTCTTTCCTCGAAAGAACCTAGATCAGAGGAATGCTGGCAACAACCAGGGCAGCTTCCCTTGAGACCATCCTGTACGCCCTGTAGGCCCTGAGTGCCAAGGCTCTGTTTCAGAGTTGCCGTACGTATGACTTTTCCCCTGCATACATACAGGGTGGAGAGGACCACTGAGCTCAGCATCCTTTTCTTACTGCTGGCAGGGCTGCACTCGTTGGGCATGAACCTCCCCAGTACGGTGGTGAATTTCAAAGCCTTGTCCGTTATTTCCAGGATATGCTCTTTAAAGCAGAGTCTCCGGTCGATCACAACACCCAGATATTTAACAGACTCCTTGGGCGTAACCCTTGTTGTTTTCTATTTTGAAGCAGATAGGTCCTATTTTCCTTCGCCACGTTGGAGCACGACTTCGATTTTTTCCGCAACCAGCAAGCGCTTTTTTTTCTCATCCAGGATTCGACAATCTCAATGGCACTGTTGCCCTTAGATTAGTCGTACTTATTTCGTCCTAGCCCGTAACGATGAGGGCTAAGACTTTCGCGAATCCCACTGTCTTCACCCAGTTCGGCAGTTCGAGGACCCCGTCGTAGAGGATTTTCCACAGGGTCGGTGCCATTACTGAGCCCTGCGAAACCACACTTGTGACTTCGTTTTCGGCGGCTTCTAGTACAATCTTCCGTTCAGAGAGATAGCTTCGCATCTATTCTTGGTAGGTATAGTGGAGGTAGTCGCTTGTCCTTTCTGCTGTCCGTCGCTTCTTCCATGATGACCTTTTCTTATAACTTTTAAACGACTTACCAAAGAGACTTCTATAATGTAATATTACAAGAAAAAAACTATTGACGCAATATCTCCTTAACCTAACCTTTTTCTAATAATAGTAATAAGAATATAAAGCTGAGGAACTCTGACCTCAAAGGACCCATTTTCCACATTACACCCTTAACAGTCGACTGTTCCGATCTTCATATGCTAGTGCTTCATGTCCTGCCTTATTCGTATCTTTCGTCACTTTCCTTTTGACCCAGGATGGCCCTAGCTATAGAGTCTGTGACCGCCCAGTCTTTTGGCGATCTCTACATGGCTTCCACCAGCGTTCGATTGGGTTTCCTTCGTCCACGTACCTCGCTCACCATTGCACTTGCTGCATGCAAATATTGAATGAGAATCGTCGTCTACTGTTCCACAGTATACTCACTTGTCGTCTTATGCTCTACCTATGCTCTTGAGATACTTCTTAAAGCAGCCATGGCCGCTTAGCACCTGGGTGAGGTAGTAGCTGACTTCCCTAAAGATTCTGTTTGCCCAGGGTTTGACCTGTGGGAATAGGGTCTTAAAGCCAGTCCAGGCGCTACGTTTTGCACAAACTTTTCTCTGCACAGTTAGACACGTTGCCGATAAAACGTTGCGTGTAGATAAGAAAAGTGTGCAGTTTTGGAACGAAGACGTTACAGTTGTACCCATAACTGAGCTAGAGAGCATCCCTGAACTGTGCGGACAAGTCGGCGCATGTGAACGGTAGCTCCGTTTTCCGATTCATTTTGTTCCTCAGTTTGTATGTGTTTGTCACTTTGAGCGACAATGTCTGACCTTCAGCAATGTTCTCGTGAGTTTCTCACAGAATTTATTACGCTGGACCCAGTGAAACGCCTACTACTCCTCTTTCCGAAGCATCAACTCCCTGTTCTAGCAATAGAACATTGTCCCGTAATACTTCAAGATCACACTCTTCAACTCGTAATGGAAAAGGAGTTTCAAATGATGATGGCACAACTGACGTTATGAAGTTGGCAGGAAAGAAACTGGAGTCGCTACAGGCAGAGGATGCTTTTTTGGTGTTTGGAAAACATGTCTCTAATGAACTCAATGACTTGCCAGTGACAAGATGATTTTGGTTTAGTGAATGGCCGGAATTGGCGTCAACAGAATCTGCCCCAACAATTAAGAATGCCACATACTCTTTCTTCACAAGTTGAACAATACCATTCCTTCTCGCAGCAGTCGCAGCCTATGCACCATAACTACGTCCCAGAACAACTTACACGCACTCAGGAGTATGAAACAATTGGGCAAATTTTGACAGTTTCACGCATCATCCCACAGCAAGGAGGACAAGATCAACAGACACCCGCCCATCAAGTCCTTGCCCTTCTACTGCAAACTATTTGTCAACATTTCAACCAAACTGAAGTACTTTTGCATTTTCATTTTGCTTAGCCTAAAGGGGCCTAAAGGCGATCAACATGGTTGACCAACATGGTCAAATGCAGTGTTGAAGTGTTTGTTGAAAGTCTGTAGGCAGGTTGGATGATTGGGGCTCCATCAAACCTACCTACAGACGTCCAACAAACACT
This sequence comes from Phosphuga atrata, assembly GCA_944588485.1. NCBI lineage: Eukaryota > Metazoa > Arthropoda > Insecta > Coleoptera > Silphidae > Phosphuga > Phosphuga atrata. Next base: position 102,244,311 of record OX155892.1, read on the forward strand.
TCAACACTGCATTTGACCAACCATGATGGTCAACTATGTTTATCGTCTGTAGGCCCTTTTAGTTTTGTGAAACAATTGTGTTACTTTTAAGGTTCATATGAATATAAATCTTTTATACACAATAGCATTATTACTTACCTTCAAGTATTCATTCTTGAGCACCTTGAAGATAGCTTTACATGTTCACATGAGAATGATTTCACTTAACGATTGTTTCGATATAATTGTTGTGAAGTCTTTGTAACTTGTAGCCAAAAATCTTAAAGTTGCTATTAGCCTTTCATTGCTGTTCTTACACAAATATTTTCTTTGATGATATGCGGTGTCACTAATTCCAATAAATAAATATACATGTCTATGTCTATTCTCAAGTATCTATGTCTATTCATCACGTAATTCACGCAGTAATCTAATATGCGAAATGTGCTGCCTTTTTAGAAGCCACTTCCGCGACCACTTTGAACGGCGGATACTTCTGAGACATTGCAATCTTTTACTTTTCTTAACAAGACAGCATGCCAAAATTTACCAAAGTAGTAGCTCCTCCATGACGATGCACAGTGGGACGGAATCCCAAAAAACTGGCCAAAGGTCGAAAAATGAAGTTTCGTTTTCGAGGTTGGAAGGATTTGGGTTAGGTAGAGTAATTGTCCGAGGGTCGAATAATTGTCCAGTCGTGTAGACTCGGGTGGGCAAAATCCCTTATACCTGCTGTGGTATTCCAGTTCAAAAGTGACCGTTTCTCGAGCCAGACGTGTCGCGCTACGAGCGAGTTCAACAGTGTTGTATTGAAAACGACGCCATGCCTATAAAAATAACGTTAAAGCAAGTCTGAAAAATGAATTCGAAAGGGGAAGGTATGTACAATATTGTCATGATATCCTAATTGTATAATAATTATATATGTGATATGAACAAAGGAATGATTTGTCTGAAAATGATCATAACATTGCAACGGAAAATTGTAAAAACATGGAGAAAAGTTATATTGCACACCATTGTTCAGCGGCCGGACATTTTCTAGGATGCAGATTAATCTATTGTTTAATGAAAACTACAAGAAAATCTTGCGATTTTATGCGCCACCGATAATGGTGCCAGGTTTTCAATTTTGAATAATTCAAACATAAACTATGGATTCTCAAAAATTAGTTCAGATAAAACTTGTATGGTTTTAAAAGATCTATCCAGGGGTGTAATGACATAGTGATCCTAGTGCCCCAGATGGGGCTGTTGAGGCGCAAACCGTTTTTTTTCTCATTACCCTCATTTTTTAAAGCAGATTTATATTTCACGCGTCAAACAATAAATATTTTTTCTCAAGTCAAGTTTTGCTAAGCCCTTTCCAAGAGGCTTAATTTTTTTTTGTTATTTCCGTGTATTTTATCCATTCATTTTACGATCTCGATAGAATCGAAATAATTCGCTTTCATGAATAATTCAGGAATTATGAATGACTAGAATAATATTGAGGAACAAATTAATAATAACTCGTAAGGTTGAATATCTAATTGCCTATTTATATGTATTAAACTCGGAAATTTCAGAATCGGCTGCCGTTGAGTATCTGGTTTATCCAGGAAGGATATTTTCCTCCTCGTCAGGAAGAAAGTGAATGATGGTGCAGCTACAGCGTACGTGGAAATTGAAAAGGCCATGACCGAATAATTACAACGTCCTTTCACGCTAACCGTTAACGTGAAATGTCTCATACGAAATTTGTTGATGAAATTCAATGATAAATGGAAAATCGTTTCGAGACACGAGGACAAATTTTTTGAGAAGTTTTCCGAATGGCTGAGTGTGTTCGTTCCCTTGGAAGAAACTCCAGAAGCTCCATAGAAGCGCAACAACATGGGTCGGCCTTCTTTACAATTTTCCGAAGCTAGTGAGCGTACAAAGCGGAGGAAGACTGAACAATTGCGTGCAGGATCAAGTACGGAAGAATTGTCTTGTGCGACTGAAATGAAGCTTCGTGCATCTGGCAAATTAGATGCTGCAAAAGTTGTCAAAGATGTGGACACTGGGAAGTCCATCAAAAGCTACAAGAGAATCTATCGGATCGATTTTGGAAACACCTCTTTCTTCTGATGCTGCTCTGTCGGTTATACTTGAAACAAATTTCTCATAATCACAGTACCAGAAAGTTCGTAATGTAAGCAGAGAAAATGGCTCCACTTTATTTCCGTCGTACAATAAAGTACATCAAGCGAAGCTTAAATGTTACCCAATGAAATCGGATATTTCTGTAACGCAATGTATTGCGGAAGTGAAACTGCAGGCTTTGCTAGATCACACAACCGAAAGAGTCTTGTTAACTCAAGAGGATGTGATTAACAGTATGTCTTACAAAAAAGTTCGCAACTTGAATTTAATTTGTAAGTGGGGTTGTGATGGCACTTCCGGCCAAAGTATGTTCAAATAAAAATTTACCGATGATGGTGGAAGAAAGTCTGATGCAAACATTGTCGTTACTTCACTCGTTCCATTGCAACTTTTATCAGTCAACCAAGAGACACAAAATTTAGTCATTGTATGGAAAAATCCAAGGCCTTCGTCTTTTTTCGACCAATAAGCATTCAGTTTTCGCACGTAAATATTGAAACCACTGTTATCGAAATGGAATTCATAAAAAAGGAAGAGACTAACCTCGTCCCTTACAAAACTATCATAAACGCAATTCGCGTTTCTTTCAAAGTTGCTTTTACCATGATTGACGGTTTGCAATGCAGTCATGAAAACTGCATCTGCTCAAAGTTGCTATTTGTGTAGAGCAACTTCAAAAGACTTTGAATTCGTAATCAGCGACCCCGAAAACCCCCGAGTACAGACTTTCAACCCAATCAAATACGTTTTTGAAGAAATTCTCCGCCATATTGGATACGCCATTTTGTTTTTCTGAATTTTGACTTCGAATTCGTGATTAGCGATCCCGAAAACCCCCTAGTAAAGATTTTCACCCGAATCAAATACTTTTTAGACTTTTTACCAGCTTTTTGGGATTCCGTCCCACTGTGCGATGTTACTAAAATTGTGCGAAATATATAGATATACAACAAGCTGCTTAACTCTTCCTCGCATTTTCGAGCATGATACAGCTCTACTATTTCCTCAACAAGAAGCTGGATAGGGCAATGCTGGCAACAACCAGGACAGCCTCTCTTAAAACCATTCTATACGCACTGTAGACCCTGAGTGCTGTTTCAGAGTCGCCGTACGCATGGCTTTTCCTCAGACTGGAGCTGCATGCAGTAAGGTGGAGTGGTAAGCTCAGAATCCTTTCCTTACTGCTGTTAGGGCCGCACACGTTGGGCATGAGCCTCCCCAGTACGGTGGTGCATTTTAAAGCCTTTTTGATTGGAAAGGCTTTGAAAATTTGTTCGCCGGACAATTTACACATCGACTTATTTGCCTTGTCGAGTAGTTTCTGTGTGCCCAAAATGATTTGGCTGCTTTTGACCGTTCTCGAGAAAATCGAAAAAAAAACGGAAAAGCACATATTTTTTGAACGAAATGATGGAAAATTTTTATTTAAATTTTTTTTTTAATTCTGTTCGTGATTTTCTTTGGTTACCCGAAGGAAATTAAAGTTCTGAAAACGGGTTTCCACTTTATTTCGCTCTAAAGTTACCAATAAACGTTTTCTATATTTTTTCGCTGTACACCATCTCGCATTTCTGACTGATTTCACGCTGTCATAACATTTAAACGGCTCACCACAGGGACTTCTAGTTTTCACCAATCGATTCAGAGCCCCAAAATTAACCGGAAAGCGTATATAATATTCCCGTGGAAGCTTTCAGTTAAGAAATACCACCGACACGGAGAGTCGATACCTCGGAAACAACGAAATGCTAGAAATTCGATTTTGTCAAAATCGTTATTTTTTGAGTTACGGCGAAATTTAAAAACTTAAATGTTGCGATTTCATCAGATGAGTTTTCAACATTGTGAGCTCTTGATTGGGTTTTTCCAAGCGGCTAAACCGGTTAAATATTATGTTTTTTATTTAGTGTGAGCTGTTTAACTTGAGTAACCGACAGTCATAGATAAGATTAGCTGTAGGTATGTATTAGCAATTATTAGTGAAATATCATAACAAATATTCGTTTTATCAGTTTTATAAACAATTTTAGATAACCTGTTTATTTTTGTGTATAAAATGAGTGTCTAGAAGTAGTTTACGTGCATTTCGCCGATAGTTTGTTACCGAGTTTCTCGAATTTAGAAAATGTTTTTGAAGTCACTGTTGGCGTTGTTGGTTTTCGGACAAGTTTTACTCCAATGTTCAACGAAACCTACATGTGGGACAACAACACCAAAAGTTCACTGTCCAACCGTTACTTGTCATCCCAATTGGATTTATTTTCCAGGCGATCCAAAACGTGGAGAGTGTCCCACCTGCTTTGAAACCACAACAGGTAAAATTTAATGAACAATTAATTCAAATAATTTACATAAGCGACTTGCACGTTTATTTGCCTTACATGATGGTTGATTATTGTATGGATGATTGTATGGAAAATTGAAAATCAAAACATATCAAAACATTTTCAGCTAATTTCGTTTTTATCAGTTACAAAGTTTGAAAGAACCAGAGTATTCTTTCAAACTTTGGAACTGATAAAAACGAAATTAGCTGAAAATGTTTTGATATGTTTGATATGTTTTGATTTTCAATTTTGATAAGATCTGGTTTGATACAATTTTTTAATAAATTATGAATCAAACTTATTTCCTTAATAATTTCATAAATTGAGAAAACTCAAAATCGAAATTAAAAATTTGATTTTGTCTAGAATTTCTTGGATTTGTTCGAATTGATCCCACATGAGAAACGTTATCCTTAGTATTTAAGAATCTTTTGGAAGATTATTCCAATTTTTATCAACTGATCAGTATTTTGTGAAATTTTGGTCCAAAACAATCTGTCGAAAATTTGCAAAAATCTAAAATATTCCTGCAAATGAATGAACTGAATGGTTTATAACTTCAGCAGCTTCAACAACGCCAGACTGCCTTATGATTTCTTGTCCACCTAATTGGGAATACCATCCTGGTGATTCACAGCATGGAAATTGTCCTTATTGCTTTGAAGTTGGCACAGGTAAAGGTTTCTTTATAATATTATTATTAATATAATATTATTATGTAAAAGATTTATTTTAATTCATTTTAAATCTCCATTGACTGGAAACACATGATTTGCAAAAATATTCTTGAAAGTATTATTTAATGCTTTTAAAGTTTCAAGCACTCCAACAACATCTGAATGTCCTATGATTACTTGTCCACCTAATTCGGAATACCATCCAGGTCACCCACATCATGGAGTTTGCCCGTATTGTTATGAAGCTACCACAGGTAACGAATTATTTATATCAAAATCTGTAAGATTCATTTTAGCAATATTTGTAATGAATTGTGTTAACGATTGTGCCAAGAATTTGCAAAAATTTTAAAAGTTATCGAAATTATTTTTGGAAGTTTTACTGAATGTTTTTTAAGTTCCAGGTACTCCAACGACAGAATGCCCAATGGTAACTTGTCCGCCTTATTGGGAAACCCATCCCGGTGATCCAGAGCATGGAATTTGTCCTTATTGTTATGAAGTTACCACAGGTAAAGAATTCTTTATATCAAAATCTGTAAAATTAATTTTAGCAATAAAAAATAAAAGCAATAAAATTAATTAGCAAATATTTGCAATAACTCGTGTTAATAATTATGCCAAGAATTTGCAAAAATCGCAAAAGTTTAAAATATATTTGGTTTACGGGTTTTAATGGGTCAATCTCTAAGATTCATTTTTGCAATATTTGTAATAAATTGTGTTATCGATTGTGACAAGAATTTGCAAAAATCGCCAAGTTTTAAATATTTTTGAAAGGTTTACTGAATGTTTTTATAAGTTTCAGGTACTCCAACGACAGAATGCCCAATGCCTACTTGTCCACCTTATTGGGAAACCCATCCTGGTGATCCAGAGCATGGAATCTGTCCTTATTGTTATGAAGCTACCACAGGTAAAGAATTCTTTATATCAAAATCTGTAAAATTCATTTTAGCAATATTTGCTATAACTTGTGTTAACAATTGTATCAAGAATTTGCAAAAATCGCAAAAGTTTAAAATATATTTGGAAGTTTTACTGAATGTTTTTTTAAGTTCCAGGTACTCCAACGACAGAATGCCCAATGGTTACTTGTCCGCCCTATTGGGAAACTCATGCAGGTGATTCAGAGCATGGAATTTGTCCTCATTGTCATGAAGTTACCACAGGTACAGAATTGTTTACATCAAAATCTTTTTGACTGGAAATGCATGATTAGGGAAACTTGTGCAGACAGACAAAACTAGACAGACAAGACTATGGTAATTAGACTTATGGCTCGCGTACACCTACTCCGTCATCGGCCGAAGTTTGCTCGGACGACGACGGCGATTGCATCAAACACTTATCATCACTTATCAAACGCGTATACAAACACGACTGTTATCGTCCGATGACGCCCGAAAACGGCCGATCATCACGATAATCCAAACTTGTTGGGATTTATCGCCAGTCTGCCGGCGTCTACAGTGCAAATTGAGTGTATTTATAGTTTAATTTTGTTGTTCTACTTTACTCTACTCTATTTTGTTGTTCTAAAATCTAACCTAAAATCTACCTAAACGACTATGAATATTGAAAAATTATATTAGTTGAGTTTATAATGGACCAACCCTCTGGGATAAACATTCAAAAAATTACAATGATCGAGATTTTTCCATACGGTTATGGTTGTCTACACAAGTGGTAACACTGTTGCAGTGTAAGCACATATACGTCCGGGTAGTTCTGTCCGCCATCGGCCGACAAAATCGGTTTTTGGTGTACGCTTAGCATTAGGAAAACTGAACTAGTCCTGCATGTCTAGTTATCTAGACTAGACATGTCTAGACAAAGTAGACACGACAGACATGCCTAGACAAAGTAGACTTGACAAATATGTCTGTCTATACAAACAAAAGAATACGGATAATATTAGACAAATAAGAATAGTCAGACCAAACTGAACTTAGAAGTCTAATAGTTTTTGAAATTTTAACTAATTGAATTTATCTGACAATATTACATTCTTTTTCTCGTTTTCAGCTCCTTCGTCATCTACAAAAGCATAAAATTTGCAGATCTTCAAATTTGGCTGAAGGGACTCTCTGCGGGATTTGCAGGGAAATATGTGTAATTTCTGCTGTAAACAAATATAGTTTTTATGACTCATGCGCTAAAAGTGCTATCTTGGCGCACGTTTTTTAGTGCGAGAATGACTGTTTTAGCTAACTCAATTATTTACACATAACTTGGGTAACGCACGCAAATATTCAACAAAAATCGCTAAAAGTTAAAAGTTACAGAAAAAAAAAACAATTGAATAAATAAAATAAACAATCAAAACCTCGATATTAAAAGAGTAACGTGAAAGTTAATTTTTTGCATTACAAAATAAAAATTGAGCGCACTCACTTCATTTTTGCGCCTAATTTCGCTCTCGTGGCCAATTGACAACTTACCGCCCTAGTTACACAATATACTATTAAATATAACTTGATTGCTGTATAATGTAATATTACAAGAAAATAAACTATTGGCTCAATATCTCGTTAACACAACCTACTTTCTAAATATGTATGCATGGCAGAGTGGTTCTAGGTTTAGCTTTTAAGATCTTAAAGAGCTCGGACCCGCTCCTATCTCTCGTGAGCGATCACGAACATATGGAAGCGGGGGCGTTTATTTTCAAGGCGGCAAGCAGGGCCGCTGAAGAACTTGGTCTCCAATTCGAAATTAGACGAGGAGGCGGACGAGGTGGCAGCCCGAGTTGATCACTGAGTTGCAGACGAATCGTCTAAGAGCCCAAATTAGGACCGCCGAACAGGACCTATTTTTCGAGCGGCATGTCGACAGACCGTTGCAAGGTGTCTTTTATAGGCACATAGACGCAAGAGGTCTGTCGACAAGGCTGACCTTCGGTTATCTGAGGTCAGCCGGGCTCACAGCGGAGACCGAGGGATTAATTACGGCCTGCCAAGATGGCGTTATCAACACCTTGGTCTATCGTCGCAGCGTGATGAGTGTACAGGTCCCTGATACCACCTGCAGGGCCTGTCGTAAGGCGCCGGAGACACTGATGCACTTGCGCGGCACTGCGAGTGCTCTATTACCATCTTAGGCGCTCGTATGAGATATAAAAAAACATAACGCGCCACTGCGAGTGCTCTATTACCATCTCAGGCACTCGTATGAGATGGACCAAGAGCCTGTGCCGCCTTACTTGCCGGGAGATATTGAGTCCGTTTTCGGGAACGAGAAATGCCAAATTTTTTTGGAACCATCCGTTCCCGACGGTCAGGCTCATTCGCGCCAACTAGCCTTACATTGTCCTCCTCGCTAAACAGACCAGGCCTATGATCGTCATCGAGTTTTCCGCTCCAGCGGAACAGAACATTGTCCTGAAAGAGGACGAAAAACGGACCAAATACCAAAACCTCCGTTTCGAGCTCCGCACGCTTTACCCTGGCCATGATGTCATGCTGGTCGTCCTAATCATCGGTGTTCTGGGGGGAATCCGTTCATCGCTGCTTTCGGAGTTGAAGATCATTCCGGCATGCAGAAACTCCGTTGGAGTTTTGGCAGGTCGGATGCAGAAAGCTGTCGTCTGGGGGTCCCTTCGTCTGCTGAGGGCACACGATTCTGGAACCTACAGCTGTTCACCGACCGGTGGGGAGGAGCAGTTGTAGAAATAACTTTTGGACACTGGCGCGGCTGCTGCGAAGGGTCAGAGCTCACAGCAGTCCCGACCAGAATTTTATAAAAATAATAATAATAATAATAATATAAAAATAAGGAACGTTGACCTCAAAAGACCCATATTCCACATTACATCCTTGGGTCGACTGTTCTGATCTTCAGATGCTAGTGCTTCATGTCCTGCCTTTTTCGCATATTTTGTCACTTTCCTTTTGGCCCAGGAAGGCCCTAGCTATAGAGTCTGTGGCCGCCCAGTCTTCTGGCGATCTCAACATGGTTTCAACAAAGTTCGATTGGATTTCCTTCATCAACGTATCTCGTTCACTGTTTCACTTTTTTTTTCTCTTTCCCTCAGTGCGGATCGGGGCTATCATTCAGCACTGCGGCCCATTGGCCTATTGTATTTCTCCATATTTTCGATGATTCATCCATTGGATGTTTGATCTTATACAGAGAGAGTGTATGAGAAGTACGACACAGTTGCTATCAGCCTTTGCAACGATGGTGCAAATTAATCATTGCCCTATTTATCATTTCCCGGGGGGCAGTACTAGTCACCGCCCCTCGTCTTTATTGATATGGTATCATTACTGTCTCTTATCATAGATATGGTACCAGTACAAGGTTGTTTTGAAAGTTTCTACCTCCCTTTTGCATTGTCTATGAAATGGTCCCAAAGATAACATAATCCCCTTTCATTGTTAGGTTTGAAAATGCTTTGTGTCGTCTGTCAAGTTTGTCTTTTTGTAAAGTTGGTAGTCGGTACGTTGGTAGTGACATTTATTTTTATTAGAATAAATGCGGTCGAATATCCCGCGGGTATCACCATTCCACTTGCTGCATACAAATATTGTATGGGACGCGTCGTCTGCTGCTCCGTAGTATCCGCACTTGTCGTCTTCTTCCCTGCCTATGCTATTCTTCTTAAAGCACCCATGCCCGCTTAGCACCTAAGTGAGGTGAAAGCTGACTTCCTCAAGAGGTCTACCTGTGGGATTAGGGCCTTAGTCCATTCGTCTTTTTCGGTTTGACTCCATTGGTTCATACAGGCGTATTTTGATGCGTTTCTTCTTTTGGGAGCTGCTTATCTCTTCCTCCTTTTTTAGAGCATGTTACAGCTCTACTCTTTCCTCGACAAGAACCTCGATAAGAGGAATGTTGGCAACAAACAGGGAGGCTTCCCTTGAAACCATCCTATAGGCGCTGTAGATCCGGAGTGTCAAGGCTCTGATTCATAGTTGCCGTACGTATGGCTTTTCCTGACTGGAGCTGCATAGAGCAGGGTGGAGTGGCCACTGAGCTCTGCACACTTCTCTATCTTCTGGCAGGGACGCCCACGTTGGACGTGAGCTTTCCCAGTGGGGTGGTGCATTTCAAAGCCTTTGCCGTTATTTTCAGGATATGCTCTTTAAAACAGAGATTACTACACCGGTCGATTAGTACACCCAGATACTCAACAGACTCCTTGGGCGTAACTTTGTCGTTTTCTATTAGGAAGCAGATAGGTCATATTTTCCATGGCCCCGTAAGGAGCATGACTTCGATTTTTTCCGGAGCCAGGAGCTTTTTTTCCTCATCGACATCGACAGGAGTCGACAATCTCGATGGCTCTGTTGCTCTTAGATATCGTACCTATTTCGTCGCAGCCTGTAACGATGAGGGCTAAGGCTTCGGCGAATCACACTTTCTCCACCCAGTCCGGCAGTTCGAGGACCCCGTCGTAGAGGATGTTCCACAGAGTCGGTCCCATTACTGAGCCCTGTGGAACCACACTTGTAACTTCCTTTTCGACGGACTTTCCGCCAGCTAGTCTAATCTTATCCCAGCCCATTAAGATGAGGGCTAAGTCGTCCGCGAATCCCACTGTCACCACCCTGTCCGGCAGGACCGCGTCGTAGAGGATGTTCCATACGGTCGGTCCCATTACTGAGCCTTGTGGAACCCCACTTGTGACTTACATTTCCACGGACTTCCCGCAGGCTAGCCTAATCTTCCGTCTAGAGAGGAAGCTTCGCACTATCCTTAGTAGGTATGGTGGAAGTAGTCTATCTGTCCTTCCATGATAGTCTGCTGAATTGAACGCATTCTTAACGTCTAGTGCGATGAACGCGCTTATCTTACTGGTACGCAAAGTACGCGGAGGCTTCTTCGGCAGCTTTTACTACTCCCAGGATGGCGTCCACGCTCGTTAATCTAACCTAACATCACTTAAATAATGAATAAAGTACTTAAACTAGATTAAATTATCTATTAAATGGGATATAAATGGGATAAAAAATGGGATATAAATATATTCCACCTTTCCGGAGCTGTATAACATTAATGAGTCTTTTTAGGACTACCAAGTGGTAGTCCTAAAAAGACTCATTAATGTTATAGAGCTGCAGAAAGGTTGAATATGTAATAACATATTCAACTCAACAGTCCTAAAAAGACTCATTAATGTTATAGAGCTCCAGAAAGGTTGAATATGTTATTACATAGATCCAGAAAGTTTGAAGATGTTATTACATATTCAACCTTTCCGGAGCTCTACAACATTAATGAGTCTTTTCAGGACTGTTGAGTTGAATATGTTATTACATATTCAACCTTTCCGGAGCTCTATAACATTAATGAGTCTTTTTAGGACAACCACTTGGTAGTCCTAAAAATAAAAAGACTCATTAATGTTATAGAGCTCCAGAAAGGTCGAATATATTTATATATTCAGGCTGTGTTCCAACTTTATTAAGTTTATATGATTATCTACAATATAGTATGGTTTCACCAATAGACCTTTTCATAGTTGAAAAGTTTGTGAGCGCATGTGTCAATTTCCGCCATGTTATACGTCAAAAAGTGCCCGAACTTTTTCAAGTATAACTAAATATGTGCCCGAAACTTTCACATTCCCACCTTTCAAACTTGGCGATTGCGCTTAACTAACCGTAAAAAGGTCTATTCTAACATATGTTATTTAAAAAATAATACGTTAAATGTGAATATGAAAATTGGCGATGTGAATATGAAAATTGGCGATATTTCCGAAAATATTTTCTCTTTCTTTCATTTGTCCTCCAATTTGCCAACCCCTGGTTCACTTTCTCAACAAATATTTATTTCCGTAGTAAATACTATTAATTTATTAAGACTGTGATAAGCATATAAACATACAGATAGCTCAAGGCATAAATAACATAAATATTTACAATAATACTCCATTGATAAACCATCCATTTTAACAAAAAAAAAATATCTTCTTCCTCTTTAAAACTCTTACTAATCATTACTGAACCTTAATGAACGTATGTTCATCGATTAACTTGTATCTGTCCTCTCGGAAGTTGATGAGGTCGTCGTAAAGACGCTTCACGCTTTCGTCCCTGAGTTTGACAATGACCGGAGGGATTGGTGCGGTGTTGGCAGCCGCCGCCAATTCTTGGTAGTAGGAGTACTGGTCGGGGCCCAACAGATGCGCTTGGCGTTTTGTGTAGCCTTTAGCCCAACGAGACTTCAAATCGGTTTCGGTGTCCTCGAACATTTCGCTAGACGAAGGCAACTGCATTTCTCCATTTAGATAAGCTACAAAATATCTTGCCTAAAAAAAAAAAAATAGTATTAAATCTTAAAAATGGCAGAGGGATGTGGTAATATTATCGTGAATGTTCTGAGATCTTAAAATAGTATGATACAAGTGTGGGAAGAGGGAATTTTGTGCACGTGTTTACGACTTGTTTGAGCCTTTCACACACAAGTGTCATATACAGGGCCCTCTTTCGCACTGGGCACTCGGGGCAAGTGCCCAGGGCCCTGCAATCGTAGGGGCCACCGATTTCCTGCCAGATCATTAATTTTAAAAATTTGCGTCTCAAAATCGTGTCCTAATTATGAAGCCTTGAAGAACCAAGACATAATTTTGAAAATTCGCTACTCGAAATCATGTTCTACTTATGGAGCCTTGAGGAACAAAGTCAAAATTTTGAAAATTCGCGTTTAAAAATCGTGTTTTAGTTGTGATGCCATTAGGAAGCAAGGCAAAATTTTGAAAATTCGCGTTTCAAAATCATGTTCTAATTAAGGAGCCTTGAGGAACCAACACAAAATTTTGAAAATTCGCGTTTCAAAATCGATTGGTAGTTCTGGTGGTTTGAGGAACCAAGACAATGTTTTGAAAATTTGCGTTTTAAAATCATATCTTAGTTGTGGCGCTTGAAGACTCAAGACCACATTTTGAGAAACCTTGAGGAACCATAATTTTGCAAATTCGCGTCTCAAAATTGTGTCCTAATTATGAATCCTTGAGTAACCATGACATAATTTTGAAAATTCACGTCTCAAAATCATGTTCTAATTATGGAGCCTTGAGGAACCAAGACTAAATTTTTAAAGTTTGCGTTTCAAAATCGTGTCTTAGTTGTGCTGGTTGGAAATACCAATATAAAATTGTTAAAATTCGCGTTTTAAAATCGTAGCTTAGTTGTGGCGCATTGAGGAATCAAGACAAAATTTTGAAAAACCTTCAGGAACCATAATTTAGAAAATTTGTGTCTCAAAATCGTGTCCTAATTATGGCGCCTTGAGGAACCAAGACATAATTTTGAAAATTAGTGTCTCAAAATTATGTCCTAATTATGAAGCCTTGAGGAACCAAGACAAAATTTTGAAAATTCGCATATCAAAATCGTGTCATAGTTGTGGTGCCTTGAGGAACAAACACAAAATCTTGAAAATTCGCGTTTCAAAATCATGTTCTAATTATGAAGCCTTGAGGAACCAAGACAAAATTTTGGAAATTCGCGTTTCAAAATCGTGTCTTGGTTGTGGTGGCTTGAGGAAAAAGGACAAAATTTTGCAAAAATTTCCGATTTAATCGTATTTAAATCGTATAATAGTTGTGGTGCCTTGGTTAATAAAGAAAAAAATTTGAAAATTAGCGTATCAAAATCGTGTCCTAATTATGAAACCTTGAGGAACCAAGATATAATTTTGAAAATTCGCGTATCAAAATCGTGTCTTAATTATGGAACCTTGAGGAACCAAGATATAATTTTGAAAATTCGCGTCTCAAAATCGTGTCCTAATTATGGAACCTTAAGGAACTAAGGAATAATATGCTCAAAACCATAGACTTTGAAGAAGTGATTAACAATTTTGCTCATCTCAAATCTAGAAGGCTACCACTTCACATAAACTAAGATCACATTTTTTAGCACTAACCTGTGAATTCTAAAAGAGTTGCTTTTGTGGATTATATTATATTACGAGGCATTTTATCTGTTAAAATATTATTGAATCTATAAAAAATAATTGTTTCTGAAATATTGAAAAATTATGTAATAGACCTTATAGTTAATAGTTTAAATTTTATTGTGCGCATGCGTCAATTTCCACCATGTTTTTCGGGCACTTTTTGACATATAACCAGGGAAAATGAAAATATGTGCCCGAAACTTTCATATTCTCGCCTTTTAAACTAACCCTAAAAAGGTATATTAATTGATGTTAGTTGTTGCCATAGCAACAAAAAACAGAAATTGTTTAATAATGAAACTTCGTTTAATTTGCATTGGAGTTTAACGCACGATTTGGATACTTTTGCGCACGATTATAATATCGGCATTTTGGTGTGCGAGTAGATAAATGTTATTTTTAAGAGCTCTTTATGATACTTTTTGCTGAATGTTTTGAGTGGAAAGAAAAATAGAAAAGTATTTAGGATTAAAACTTGAAATCTCTAGTTCGGCATAAATGTAAGATAGATGTAATGTTGCTTATTAGAATTGTGTCAGATTCGCAAAATGTTAGCTTATGTTTTGCTTTGCCGAACGGGATATCTGAGAATTTATTTTTAATTGGGATTAGTGCTGATTACAATGAGAACTGAAACGAGCTTAGATTAGAATTGGTTGAAAATATTAGGAATTATGATTAATCAACGCGAAGACTAGTCTACCATGTCCATGACTAGTCCATGCGAATTTTCTTTTATTACAAGATTAGTTGGTGATCCAAGAAGATTAGTTAAACTTATTTGGAGATTGCCTAGTCCACGCGAATTACAAGACTCGTTAAAGATGTAAGAAGATTATTTGTACTTACTTGGAGATCAAACATTTGGAAAGCACAGACATTGAATGGAATCCCAATGAAACACAAAGTCGGTTTCTCGCAGTGAATCATGTGCTTGTACAAAGGTGCTATATGATTCTCGACGATGGTCACTCCACAGCGTTCGTCCAAAAATGGAAAACTGTATTTATAGCCTAAAAAAGAAAAAACAAAAATTAAACAATTTATCCATAGTCAGTTGAAGAAGTTTCAGTTTTCCTTCAAAAGATTTAGTTTTACCTAAATTTCTTGAAAATTTGAATTTGTCAAAATGGAAACTTGTAAACAGAATATAGACTTTACTTAACTAAATTATTCAAAAATCTAGTCTAGATGAAACATTGATCAAGTCTAGTTTACATAAATAGATTCGACGGAAACTCTGTAAGCAGACTACATACTTTACTGAATGTTATTTTCGTCAAAAAAAAGTCTGAGGTACTTTGAGGTACTGGTCAAGTCGCGACTAAAACATTTTTACTTTAATTTTTCAATGTTGAGAAATGTCAAAATGTTGGAACTGTTAAAGAACAACATCAAAACCTTTTTTCAATTTACCTTATTTCCGTCCGTTAACGTCATTTCCAATTGAAAATGTTACTTCAAAGTCGTGCCTAAAGAAGCTTCACCTCAATAATTTCCTTATTAGAACAAACCAAAGAAAACTCGAAGATTTAATTTACCTGTGCAATATCGCGTTTCAATATCGTTTAGCTTGAGGAACCAGGACAAAATTTTAAAAATTCGCGTTTTAAAATCGTATCTTGGCTGTGGTGCCTTGAGGAAACAAGACAAAATTTTTAAAATTCGCGTTTCAAAATCTTGTCCTAATTATGGTACCTTGAGGAACCAAATATAAATTCGAGTCACAAAATCGTGTCCTAATTTTGGAGCCTTGAGGAACCAAGACAAAATTTTGATAATTCGCGTCACAAAATCGTGTCCTAATTATGGAGCCTTGAGGAACCAAGACAAAATTTTGAAAATTCGCGTTTCAAAATTGTGTCCTTGTTGTGGTACCATGAGGAACCAAGACAAACTTTAGAAAATTTGCGTAACAAAATCATATGCTAATTAATGAGCCTTGAGGAACCAAGACAAAATTTGGAGAATTCGCGTTTCAAAATCGTGTCGTTGTTGTGGTGGCTTGAGACAAAAAAAAATTGAAAATTCTCAAAATCCTGTTCTAATTAGGGGGCTTTGAGGAACCAAGTCAAAATTTTGAAAATTCGCGTTTCAAAATCGTGTCCTTCTTGTGGTGGCTTGAGGAAACAAGACAAAAGTTTGAAAATTCGTGTTTCAAAATCGTGTCCTAATTATGGAACCTTGAGGAACCAAGATATAATTTTGAAAATTCGCGTCACAAAATTATGTTTTAATTATGAAGCCTTGAGGAACCAAGACAAACATTTTAAAATTCGTGTTTCAAAATCGTGTCTTAGTTGTGGTGCCATGAGGTACCAAGACAAAATTTTGAAAATTCGCGTCTCAAAATCATGTTCTAATTAAGGAGCGTTGAGGAACCAAAACAAAATTTTGAAAATTCGCATTTCAAAATCATGTTCTAATTAGGGAGCCTTGAGGAACCAAGACAAAATTTTGAAAATTCGTGTTTCAAAATCGTATTTTTGTTGTGGTGGCTTGAGGAACAAAGAAAAATATTTTGAAAATTCGCGTTTTAAAATTGTATCTTAGTTGTGGTGCCTTGAGGAATCCAGACAAAATTTAAAAAATTCGCGTCTCAAAATCGTGTCCTAATTATGGAGCCTTGAGGAACCAAGATATAATTTTGAAAATTCGTGTCTCAAAATCTTGTCCTAATTATGGTTACCTTGAGGAACCAAGATAAAATTTAAAAAATTCGCGTGTCAAAATCATGTTCTAATTATGGCGCATTGAGGAACCAAGACATAATTTTGAAAATTCGCGTTTCAAAATCATGTCTTAGTTACCACAACTAAGTCACGATTTTGAAACGCGAATTTTTCTTGAGGAATCAAGACAAAATTTTGAAAATTCGCATTCCAAAATAGTGTCCTAATTATGAAACCTTGAGGAACCAAGATATAATTTTGAAAATTCGTGTCTCAAAATCTTGTCCTAATTATGGTACCTTGAGGAACCAAGACAAAATTTTGAAAATTCGCGTCTCAAAATTATGTTCTAATTATGGAGCCTTGAGGAACCAAGATATAATTTTGAAAATTCGCGTCTCAAAATCGTGTCTTAATTATGGTGCCTTGAGGAATCAATACAAAATATTGAAAATTCGCGTTTCAAAATCGTGTCCTAATTATGGAACCTTGAGGAACCAAGATATAATTTTGAAAATTTGCATCTCAAATTCGTGTCCTAATCATGAAGCCTTGAGGAATCAAGACATAATTTTGAAAAATCGCGTCACCAAATTATGTTTTAATTATGGAGCCTTTGGGAACCAAGAGAAAATTTTGAAAATTTGCGTTTCAAAATTGTGTATTTGTTGTGGTAGCTTGAGGAAACAAGACAAACGTTTGAAAATTCTTGTTTCAAAATCGTGTCCTAATTATGTAATCTTGAGGAACCAAGATATAATTTTGAAAATTCGCGTGACAAAGTCATGTTTTAATTATGGAGCCTTGAGAAACGAGGACAAAATTTTGAAAATTCGCGTCTCAAAATCATGTTCTAATTAAGGAGTCTTGAGGAACCAAGACAAATGTTTAAAAATTGGCGTTTCAAAATGGTGTCTTTGTTGTGGTGGCTTGAGGAATAAAGACAAAATTGTGATGGTGTGTTAGATGCGAATTGGGGATGTTGGAACACACATCAACAGGAAATGTCCGTGATGAATAGACACAATGTCCGGTTCCTTCTTTCCCTGCAGGTTAGAATGTGATACTTTCCAACGGATGAGTTGCAGAAGCGGCATATGCAGACTTCCTCTGCTTGTTGATATTGTCGGTTGACGCATAGGAGGTGGTAAAAGCCGCGCCATGTGGTGCGAGTTAATATGTGTCAGTGTTTTTGATTTGCGCGCTTCATGACAAAATTTTGAAAATTCGCGTTTTAAAATCGTATCTTAGTTGTGGTGCCTTGAGGAATCAAGACAAAATGTTGAAAATTTGCGTTTCAAAATCGTGTCCTAATTATGGGACCTTGAAGAACCAAAATATAATTTTGAAAATTTGCGTCTCAAAATCGTGTACTAATTATGGAGCCTTGAGGAACCAAGACATAATTTTGAAAATTCGCGTCTCAATATCGTGTCCTAATTATGGAGCCTTAAGGAACTAAGGAATAATATGCTCAAAAACATAAAAATAAGGAATAATATGCTCAAAACAAAATTTGACATTCAAAATAGGAAACAAGTTTGCAGAATATAGACTTTACTTAACAACTAAATTATTAAAAAATCTAGTCTAGATGAAAAATTAATCAAGTCAGGTTTACATAATTAGACTAGACGGCAGCTCTGTAAGCAGACTATATACTTTACTGAATAATATTTTCGTCAAAAAAAAATTGAAAAAATGAAAAAATTTTTTTTTTTATTTTAGTTTCAAGTCATGACTTGAATGTACCTCAGATGAGGTAATTTCAAGTCGTGATTAAAACAGTTTTACTTTAACTTTTCAGTGTTTAGAAATGTTGGAACTGTTAAGGAGCGACATCTAAATAACCTTATTTCCGTCCGTTAACGATATTTCCGATTGAAAATGTTACTGCTAAGTCGTGCCTAAAGACGCTTCACCTCAATAATTTCCTTATTAGAAGAAACCGATAGAACCCTTATTAGAAAACTCGAAGTTCAATTTACGAAAGTTTATTTACCTGTGCAATAGAAGATGACATCAAAGCTCCTGACTGTGCCATCAATAAATTCAACTTCTTCTCCGTTCAAGACTTGTTTCACGTCCGGTCTTTGCTCAACATTTGCTGGATACGGCGCCGAAATTGGATCCTTTAGATGATGACTCAAAACCACCTACAAAAGAATTCATTGTATATAATCAAGATCCAGATCCAGATAATCAAGCTCATATAATCAAGATCCAAAATAATTATCAGATCTTTATTCGTTCTTAAAAAAAAAAACAGATAATACAGCTATGGTAACAGACAAACTACTATAAATTGTCACTGCTCGCGCCAATTTTAATAAATCTGTATGTTTAATTCAACATTTGAATCGATTTCGGCACCGATTAACAGAAGGGGAAAGGTGTATCGACCTGGGTCGAAATCGCGCGATTTACTTATCAATTTACTTCGCGAATTTATATATTTGCGAGTAGTATGCTTCGAGTGCGTGAAGCGTTCAGACAAGAATCGAAGCGCGAACGAAGCTCGACCGACACGTGCACGCATCTTTAAGTTTCTCGTTTTAAGGCAAATTAACCAGAGGTGTAATCACAAGCCCAAAGGGCTGAAGCGGCATCCAACATCTGGAAGACAACAATTTTAAAAGAATCCCTCACTTACTATCACCATTTCCTCCCTTAAAAAAGGCGCCGGAAGGACGATCACACGTGGCGGAGACGCGAGCAGCCGTAAGAGGTAAGTGATTAGATCAGCCCCGTTTTACAACTGGAAAATCTTGATTTTCGTGAGACACGGTTCAAACAGTCACGGTTTAACAAAGCAGTTCACAAACAGTGTGTTAGATGCGAATTGGGGATGTTGGAACACTCATCAACAGGAAATATCCGTGACGAATTGACACAATATCCGGTTCCTTCTTTCCCTGCAGGAGAGAATGTGATATTTTCCAGCGGATGAGTTGCAGAAGCGACATATGCAGACTTCCTCTGCTTGTTGATATTGTCGGTTGACGCATAGGAGGTGGTGAAAGCCGTGTCAGGTGATGCGAGTTAATATGTGTCAGTGTTTTTGATTTGCGCCCTTCCATCCGTGTGTTTGTAACGCGGGTCCATCGCTATATCTCTCAATCGTGAACACCATATTTTTCTCTGCTATTTTCTTTCTGTAAGCGTGCTTAGTTGAGAGTGGGACACCTTCGAAACCCTCTTGAATATTCTTCCCCTTTTTCGCAGACCCTGTTAGGTGGAATGTGAAAGTAGGTATTTAATGTGTTTTTAGGAAGGGCCATTGCTCTCTCTCTCCGTGTAGGAGCAGAAGTCTCAGTGTCCTATAAGGCAGTGTATAGTGTAGAAATTCACCGAGCCATGCTCCCTCTCAAGCTATTTCTTGATGTCCGGTATCATCCTGTGGGTCCACCTTCCGGCTTCAGCGACTTACCACTTCCGGTAAGTCATTTCCCTCTGTTCCTTCCGGTCTGTTATTGTTATTATTCCATGTAGGTCATATAGTCGCATTCTCTCTTCGGCAAGGATGTGTGACGGTACGAGGCCTGCCAAAACGAGTGCGGCATCTGCAATGTTGTGCGGTATGCAGTGCATACACTCAAGGCCATTAATCTTTGGTTGAACATGATTTTCTTCCTATAGATTTGACATCTTGCTACCCCACCCATAGCGAAGCCCCGTCCATCACTATCGACTCCATTGCCATCGCTGGCAC
This sequence comes from Phosphuga atrata, assembly GCA_944588485.1. NCBI lineage: Eukaryota > Metazoa > Arthropoda > Insecta > Coleoptera > Silphidae > Phosphuga > Phosphuga atrata. The sequence continues at coordinate 102,264,718 of OX155892.1, forward strand.
CTTCATTTTATGTTGTCATGGACCTCTAATATTAGGCAGTGTGCTGCCTAGGGCCTTGATCGTGCGTTTCGCCTTCTCGCACGCATAGTGGATATGTGATGGCCCCCTTATCTTTAACCATCCCCAGATATTTTATCTGTTGCAAGGGATAGATACCTTCTTCAGCCATGGTAAACTTTATAGGAGGCAGTTTTTTCTATTTAGGACTATTGCCACAGTTTCATTCACAGCCACTTTCAATTCATTCCGTTTCACCCACCTGTCTATAGCGCTTAACGTTACATTGACCTTGAGTACTAGTTCTACGGGATTTTTTGCAGACGCCAATACGGCAAGATCGTCCGCGTAGCACACAAGTTCGACTCCCTCCTACGTATCCACAGACATGACATCGTCATACAACACGTTCCATAGGGTTGGCCTGATGACCGAACCTTGCGGTACCAGCTCTACGGAATTTTTTTCAGACACTAATACGGCCAGATTGTCGACGTAGCACTCAAGTTCGACTCCCTCCTCCGTATCCATAGACATGACATCGCCATACAACATGTTCCATAGGGTTTTCCTGAGGACCGAACCTTGCGGTACACCACACAGGATTTTCTTTTTTATCTTGGATGCTATCCGGATGACGCGATTACTGCAGTATGATTGTGCAGTGTTGATTAGGTACTGGCTGACTCCGCTCTTTTCAAGTTTGAATAGGATTTTGTGCCACGGGGCAGAATTGAAGGCGTTTTGTACGTCAATAAGGACAAGGGCACTCAATTGGTCTTGTCGCATTTCCTTCTCTGCATTGCGGATGACGTGCTCCACCACACAAATTGTGGTTTTCCCTCTACGAAGACCGTACTGATTACTACGAGACCCCAGTTTGTCTAAATTTCCTCCTGAATTCTCTGGTCTACAATATTTTCGTACACCTTAGCCAGTACATTGATCAGACATATTGGTCTATATTTAACAGCCTCGTCCACTATTTTCCTAGGTTTTTCAACTAACAATAAGATCAATTTTGAGAGTTTCCATGCATCGGGAAACCGGCTTGACTTTTCGTTGACCTGGCATCCGAAATATTTGTACGACTGAACGCGTTCGATTTGTTGGTTCTGTACCTCTAGAATACCTCCTCCAACCCGTTTCTTATTAATGACTATCCATTTGGTTTTTTTGGTGTTTAGATTTAATCCAAATTCTACACTATTGGTTGCCACCTGGTCAAGTAAAATCTGAAGACCCCCTGAAGACCCTGTGTTCATCCCTATTCAAAATGTCGATAGTCTAATTTTCTTCCTAGATTGAAAAAACCTAAGTCCAAAATTGCTAATCGCTGAGAAAGTGGTAGGTAAAGCCAAACGCGCTCTAATGGTATGCAGAAATATTGCAGGAAAAACAATCCTGCGATTGATGTACACCATGATAGTGAGACCTGCGATCACATATTGGGCAGTTGTTTGGGGAAGTAGAACCAATCTGGTCTCTATGAAGAAGCAGCTTGAAGTGATGCAAAGATTGGCATGTGTCTGCATCAAGGGAGCGTGTGGAGCTATGCCCAACAACAGCAATGGAACTGCTGCTGGGTCTGACTCCATTGAACCTTGTCGTGGAGGGGCCCACCATATCTGCGATTGTTGAACGGAATAGGCAGAGTTAAACTCTGCCAAACAGCCTTACTGTTAAAATTCCTGGGTGGAAGTACCAAAAAGCGAATTGGTATGCAAATACCATTTCGGGGCAAAATACCTGGTTTTCCAATACAGACATAACAATTTTGTATCTAAATAAAAAAACAGAATAATTGAGATATCGAGCTAAAAATTCTTCCAGGTCTAGTACACATGTTACAATTATGTATGGTATTCGACATCGTTCATATGACCACCACGGGCACGACGACAGCGATCGATTCTTTGGATCCAATATTCACTTATTCATACATACCCACCGGAATGCTGGCAATTTTGCGATCGATATTGTTCCCGAGCTCCTCTAACGTTTTTGGATTGTTGGCATACACCTTCGACTTAAGGTAAGGCGATAAGAAGAAATCCAACGGCGTCAAATCGCAGGAGCGAGGTGGCCATTCGACTGCACCATTTCTCGAGATTAAACCGAGATTACCAAATTTTCCTTTCAAAAACCAACATCACCACCATCTTGTTTGAACCACATATCGCTGATGCCAAGTTCATCCAATTCTGGCCAAAATTAGTCGTTCAACATGGCACAATAACGAACTCAGCCCGATAGCCCTATCACACCTCAGGCATGAAATCCATACCACACGTTCACTTTGAGTGGATGTTGGTGTCCAATAACGCATATTCTGTTTATTGACAAAGCCAAAATTTCAGGATTTTCTCTAAACTTTTCCAGAATAAAATCGAATAAGTTTAGGCGCTTTAAATGATCCAGAGATTTCAGTTCGTAGGTTAATTTGATCTTGTAAGGTTGTAGCTAGAGATCTTTACGCAAAATTCGCCAACATGTGGTCTGAGAAATTTCCAATTCTTGTGAAATGCGTGGAATCGACTTGTTTGGATCATTTTGAACTGAAGCTCTTACGGCTACAATATTTTCAATACTTCGACCGGTGCGTTGTCTCAGGGGCTCAGGAACATTCAATAGTGAATTTGTTGATTTAAATGTATTCACCATCGCACACACAGCTTGTCTAGTGGACGATTATTGCGACCAAAAATTGGAGTTAACGCTCTTAAAGTTGCGACTACCGACTCAGAATTTCAGTAGTAAGTTTTAACGATTTCCAAACATTGCTCATTCGTGAACTTCATCATGAAAAAAATGTAAGCCTTGACTGACGTTTTAACATTGACAGATCATAAAAAAGTCTGTAGGTTATGATGTTCCGTATTATAAAACAAAATTGTTATGTCCCTATTGAAAAACCCTTTACATAATAATATGTAGCTGTAAAGGACATTTATGCATCAAAAAGGTGTGAGACTTTTAATATGGTGGTCTCACCTTTACGATGCGTTTCTTAGTTCCACCATTTTGATGCGTAAATGTGATGCCATTTTAAAGGTGATGTCTAAAAGGATTAAGAGTTTTGTAAAAGTCTAAAATCTTATTAATAACATCCTTGAGTTATAAAGCGCAGTTAGATGAAATCCATGAGATGCGAATGCACAAAACTCCCATCTCCTTACATAATTACCACCGTTAATTTATGTTTCACGTTCATCATTGGCAAATCACCCGAAAAGATAATAAAGCCGCTTAATTATGATATCGTGTCCGATACGGAAATTAGTTAATAAAACAAATACGTCGAGATTTTCTTCCCTCGCTCGAATTCAGCTTTCGCCTTGAATCCTCCATTTCCGCGCCTTTTCGTGCCCGCGCGATCCCATCGATGTAATGAAATAATTGAGGCATAAATTAAACAATTCGCTTTTATCACAAGAAATCCCGTCATTACGTAATTAATCGAGACCGATCGAGTGTTCTATCATTATTGAGTTTATATAAATTAAGCGCAGAACTGGAGCGGCGTTACAACGTTCACGAACTACATTTCGACATTTCAAACTTTACACTTTTTTCTTCAGCCGTTGTTGTTTGTTGTTGCGCAATAGTTATTCTCAGATTATTTATTGTTTTATGCAAGAGTAAATATCGCTGATTATATTTTAATTTTGAAACCAAATCTGACAAACACAAAGATCACAATAAAGCCAGAGGACTACAGCTAAATAACATAGTCTTGTCTGTCTAGTCTTGTCTGTATAGTCTTGTCTGTCTAGTCTTGTCTGTCTAGTCTTGTCTGTCTAGTCTTGCCTGTCTAGTCTTGTCTGTCTAGTCTTGTCTGTCTAGTCTTGTCTGTCTAGTCTTGTCTGTCTAGTCTTGTCTATCTAGTCTTGTCTGTCTAGTCTTGTCTGTCTAGTCTTGTCTGTCTAGTCTTGTCTGTCTAGTCTTGTCTGTCTAGTCTTGTCTGTCTAGTCTTGTCTGTCTAGTCTTGTCTGTCTAGTCTTGTCTGTCTAGTCTTGTCTGTCTAGTCTTGTCTGTCTAGTCTTGTCTGTCTAGTCTTGTCTGTCTAGTCTTGTCTGTCTAGTCTTGTCTGTCTAGTCTTGTCTGTCTAGTCTTGTCTGTCTAGTCTTGTCTGTCTAGTCTTGTCTGTCTAGTCTTGTCTGTCTAGTCTTGTCTGTCTAGTCTTGTCTGTCTAGTCTTGTCTGTCTAGTCTTGTCTGTCTAGTCTTGTCTGTCTAGTCTTGTCTGTCTAGTCTTGTCTGTCTAGTCTTGTCTGTCTAGTCTTGTCTGTCTAGTCTTGTCTGTCTAGTCTTGTCTGTCTAGTCTTGTCTGTCTAGTCTTGTCTGTCTAGTCTTGTCTGTCTAGTCTTGTCTGTCTAGTCTTGTCTGTCTAGTCTTGTCTGTCTAGTCTTGTCTGTCTAGTCTTGTCTGTCTAGTCTTGTCTGTCTAGTCTTGTCTGTCTAGTCTTGTCTGTCTAGTCTTGTCTGTCTTGTCTGTCTAGTCTTGTCTGTCTAGTCTTGTCTGTCTAGTCTTGTCTGTCTAGTCTTGTCTGTCTAGTCTTGTCTGTCTAGTCTTGTCTGTCTAGTCTTGTCTGTCTAGTCTTGTCTGTCTAGTCTTGTCTGTCTAGTCTTGTCTGTCTAGTCTTGTCTGTCTAGTCTTGTCTGTCTAGTCTTGTCTGTCTAGTCTTGTCTGTCTAGTCTTGTCTGTCTAGTCTTGTCTGTCTAGTCTTGTCTGTCTAGTCTGGTCTGTCTAGTCTGGTCTGTCTAGTCTTGTCTGTCTAGTCTTGTCTGTCTAGTCTTGTCTGTCTAGTCTTGTCTGTCTAGTCTTGTCTGTCTAGTCTTGTCTGTCTAGTCTTGTCTGTCTAGTCTTGTCTGTCTAGTCTTGTCTGTCTAGTCTTGTCTGTCTAGTCTTGTCTGTCTAGTCTTGTCTGTCTAGTCTTGTCTGTCTAGTCTTGTCTGTCTAGTCTTGTCTGTCTAGTCTTGTCTGTCTAGTCTTGTCTGTCTAGTCTTGTCTGTCTAGTCTTGTCTGTCTAGTCTTGTCTGTCTAGTCTTGTCTGTCTAGTCTTGTCTGTCTAGTCTTGTCTGTCTAGTCTTGTCTGTCTAGTCTTGTCTGTCTAGTCTTGTCTGTCTAGTCTTGTCTGTCTAGTCTTGTCTGTCTAGTCTTGTCTGTCTAGTCTTGTCTGTCTAGTCTTGTCTGTCTAGTCTTGTCTGTCTAGTCTTGTCTGTCTAGTCTTGTCTGTCTAGTCTTGTCTGTCTAGTCTTGTCTGTCTAGTCTTGTCTGTCTAGTCTTGTCTGTCTAGTCTTGTCTGTCTAGTCTTGTCTGTCTAGTCTTGTCTGTCTAGTCTTGTCTGTCTAGTCTTGTCTGTCTAGTCTTGTCTGTCTAGTCTTGTCTGTCTAGTCTTGTCTGTCTAGTCTTGTCTGTCTAGTCTTGTCTATCTAGTCTTGTCTGTCTAGTCTTTCTGTCTAGTCTTCTCTCTTTAACTAATTAACAGACCGCCGGATTACTGTACGTGGCGTCCGATTAATCAACGTCCGAATTACCGAGATTATACAGTAGCTTTAATCTTTGTTATATCCTGGAATGTAGTAATAAGATAATACACGATTAAAATTATTGCGACTTACATTTTTGGCGACTTTGGAGATTTGCAAGGCGAGATCGATGCCGGATGGTCCAGCGCCGATGAGCAAGACTCTTTGTCCGGCGAAGCTCTCGGGCGATCGGAACTGGTGGCTGTGGCATTGTCTCCTGCGGAATTTCTCCAAATGCTTCAGGTCCGGATAAACGGGATCATTGTAGTGTCCATTGCAGACCATAACAGAATCATAAATTTGCTTGATTTCCATTTTCGTCGGTTTGTCGATGGACGTGACAAGCCATTTGTTTTCAGGCAGGGGAGAGACGTTCACGACGTGCCGATTAAACTGAAATAAAACGGCGGATAATTACGAAACTTAGCTTGATGACTGACCTTATTCTTACCTTGATGACTGATTTAATGTTGAAATTGTCGGAGTATAGATTGAGGAAGTCCAAGATTTCCGCTTGGGTGAGATAAGATTTGTTCTGGTCGGGGATGGGGAAATCGGGGAAACCCATCACTTCTTTCGGCAAGTTCGTTCTAGAACACGAAAATTGCTGCGAATTAAAACCAATTGCCGCTCTCTACATTGCCTAACGTTTAATTTCCGTTTAACTGAAATTACACTTAATTCCCTTTTAAACAAATTCTCAACAAATGTTTATCTGCATGCATAAGTATATTTCCTTTTTTATTCAGGTTTTGAAAAGTTTATGATTTATAATACTGCGGGTGGAGTTAATACGAATAGCTGTATTGCAAGATTAATTATCGATGTACGTGATTGATTTTCTGAAATTATTTATTCATTCCTTTTTTTCGGGCAAATTTACACAGAAAGATTAATTATTTGTAATTAACGGACAACACTTTTTCACAAATTCACAAAAATAGGATAGACTGACAAGACTAGGTAGATAAGACTACACAGATAAGACTAGACAGGCAAGACTAGATACTACTAGACAGACAAGACTAGGCATACAAGACTAGACAGACAAAACTAGACATACAAGACTAGACAGACAAGACTAGACAGACAAGACTAGACAGACAAGGCTAGACAGACAAGACTAGACAGACAAGACTAGACAGACAAGACTAGACAGACAGACAGACAAGACAAGACTAGACAGACAAGACTAGACAGACAAGACTAGACAGACAAGACTAGACAGACAAGACTAGACAGACAAGACTAGACAGACAAGACTAGACAGACAAGACTAGACAGACAAGACTAGACAGACAAGACTAGACAGACAAGACTAGACAGACAAGACTAGACAGACAAGACTAGACAGACAAGACTAGACAGACAAGACTAGACAGACAAGACTAGACAGACAAGACTAGACAGACAAGACTAGACAGACAAGACTAGACAGACAAGACTAGACAGACAAGACTAGACAGACAAGACTAGACAGACAAGACTAGACAGACAAGACTAGACAGACAAGACTAGACAGACAAGACTAGACAGACAAGACTAGACAGACAAGACTAGACAGACAAGACTAGACAGACAAGACTAGACAGACAAGACTAGACAGACAAGACTAGACAGACAAGACTAGACAGACAAGACTAGACAGACAAGACTAGACAGACAAGACTAGACAGACAAGACTAGACAGACAAGACTAGACAGACAAGACTAGACAGACAAGACTAGACAGACAAGACTAGACAGACAAGACTAGACAGACAAGACTAGACAGACAAGACTAGACAGACAAGACTAGACAGACAAGACTAGACAGACAAGACTAGACAGACAAGACTAGACAGACAAGACTAGACAGACAAGACTAGACAGACAAGACTAGACAGACAAGACTAGACAGACAAGACTAGACAGACAAGACTAGACAGACAAGACTAGACAGACAAGACTAGACAGACAAGACTAGACAGACAAGACTAGACAGACAAGACTAGACAGACAAGACTAGACAGACAAGACTAGACAGACAAGACTAGACAGACAAGACTAGACAGACAAGACTAGACAGACAAGACTAGACAGACAAGACTAGACAGACAAGACTAGACAGACAAGACTAGACAGACAAGACTAGACAGACAAGACTAGACAGACAAGACTAGACAGACAAGACTAGACAGACAAGACTAGACAGACAAGACTAGACAGACAAGACTAGACAGACAAGACTAGACAGACAAGACTAGACAGACAAGACTAGACAGACAAGACTAGACAGACAAGACTAGACAGACAAGACTAGACAGACAAGACTAGACAGACAAGACTAGACAGACAAGACTAGACAGACAAGACTAGACAGACAAGACTAGACAGACAAGACTAGACAGACAAGACTAGACAGACAAGACTAGACAGACAAGACTAGACAGACAAGACTAGACAGACAAGACTAGACAGACAAGACTAGACAGACAAGACTAGACAGACAAGACTAGACAGACAAGACTAGACAGACAAGACTAGACAGACAAGACTAGACAGACAAGACTAGACAGACAAGACTAGACAGACAAGACTAGACAGACAAGACTAGACAGACAAGACTAGACAGACAAGACTAGACAGACAAGACTAGACAGACAAGACTAGACAGACAAGACTAGACAGACAAGACTAGACAGACAAGACTAGACAGACAAGACTAGACAGACAAGACTAGACAGACAAGACTAGACAGACAAGACTAGACAGACAAGACTAGACAGACAAGACTAGACAGACAAGACTAGACAGACAAGACTAGACAGACAAGACTAGACAGACAAGACTAGACAGACAAGACTAGACAGACAAGACTAGACAGACAAGACTAGACAGACAAGACTAGACAGACAGACGACTAGACAGACAAGACTAGACAGACAAGACTAGACAGACAAGACTAGACAGACAAGACTAGACAGACAAGACTAGACAGACAAGACTAGACAGACAAGACTAGACAGACAAGACTAGACAGACAAGACTAGACAGACAAGACTAGACAGACAAGACTAGACAGACAAGACTAGACAGACAAGACTAGACAGACAAGACTAGACAGACAAGACTAGACAGACAAGACTAGACAGACAAGACTAGACAGACAAGACTAGACAGACAAGACTAGACAGACAAGACTAGACAGACAAGACTAGACAGACAAGACTAGACAGACAAGACTAGACAGACAAGACTAGACAGACAAGACTAGACAGACAAGACTAGACAGACAAGACTAGACAGACAAGACTAGACAGACAAGACTAGACAGACAAGACTAGACAGACAAGACTAGACAGACAAGACTAGACAGACAAGACTAGACAGACAAGACTAGACAGACAAGACTAGACAGACAAGACTAGACAGACAAGACTAGACAGACAAGACTAGACAGACAAGACTAGACAGACAAGACTAGACAGACAAGACTAGACAGACAAGACTAGACAGACAAGACTAGACAGACAAGACTAGACAGACAAGACTAGACAGACAAGACTAGACAGACAAGACTAGACAGACAAGACTAGACAGACAAGACTAGACAGACAAGACTAGACAGACAAGACTAGACAGACAAGACTAGACAGACAAGACTAGACAGACAAGACTAGACAGACAAGACTAGACAGACAAGACTAGACAGACAAGACTAGACAGACAAGACTAGACAGACAAGACTAGACAGACAAGACTAGACAGACAAGACTAGACAGACAAGACTAGACAGACAAGACTAGACAGACAAGACTAGACAGACAAGACTAGACAGACAAGACTAGACAGACAAGACTAGACAGACAAGACTAGACAGACAAGACTAGACAGACAAGACTAGACAGACAAGACTAGACAGACAAGACTAGACAGACAAGACTAGACAGACAAGACTAGACAGACAAGACTAGACAGACAAGACTAGACAGACAAGACTAGACAGACAAGACTAGACAGACAAGACTAGACAGACAAGACTAGACAGACAAGACTAGACAGACAAGACTAGACAGACAAGACTAGACAGACAAGACTAGACAGACAAGACTAGACAGACAAGACTAGACAGACAAGACTAGACAGACAAGACTAGACAGACAAGACTAGACAGACAAGACTAGACAGACAAGACTAGACAGACAAGACTAGACAGACAAGACTAGACAGACAAGACTAGACAGACAAGACTAGACAGACAAGACTAGACAGACAAGACTAGACAGACAAGACTAGACAGACAAGACTAGACAGACAAGACTAGACAGACAAGACTAGACAGACAAGACTAGACAGACAAGACTAGACAGACAAGACTAGACAGACAAGACTAGACAGACAAGACTAGACAGACAAGACTAGACAGACAAGACTAGACAGACAAGACTAGACAGACAAGACTAGACAGACAAGACTAGACAGACAAGACTAGACAGACAAGACTAGACAGACAAGACTAGACAGACAAGACTAGACAGACAAGACTAGACAGACAAGACTAGACAGACAAGACTAGACAGACAAGACTAGACAGACAAGACTAGACAGACAAGACTAGACAGACAAGACTAGACAGACAAGACTAGACAGACAAGACTAGACAGACAAGACTAGACAGACAAGACTAGACAGACAAGACTAGACAGACAAGACTAGACAGACAAGACTAGACAGACAAGACTAGACAGACAAGACTAGACAGACAAGACTAGACAGACAAGACTAGACAGACAAGACTAGACAGACAAGACTAGACAGACAAGACTAGACAGACAAGACTAGACAGACAAGACTAGACAGACAAGACTAGACAGACAAGACTAGACAGACAAGACTAGACAGACAAGACTAGACAGACAAGACTAGACAGACAAGACTAGACAGACAAGACTAGACAGACAAGACTAGACAGACAAGACTAGACAGACAAGACTAGACAGACAAGACTAGACAGACAAGACTAGACAGACAAGACTAGACAGACAAGACTAGACAGACAAGACTAGACAGACAAGACTAGACAGACAAGACTAGACAGACAAGACTAGACAGACAAGACTAGACAGACAAGACTAGACAGACAAGACTAGACAGACAAGACTAGACAGACAAGACTAGACAGACAAGACTAGACAGACAAGACTAGACAGACAAGACGAGACAGACAGACGAACAGACAGACAGACAGACAAGACTAGACAGACAAGACTAGACAGACAAGACTAGACAGACAAGACTAGACAGACAAGACTAGACAGACAAGACTAGACAGACAAGACTAGACAGACAAGACTAGACAGACAAGACTAGACAGACAAGACTAGACAGACAAGACTAGACAGAACAAGACTAGACAGACAAGACTAGACACAAGACAGACAAGACTAGACAGACAAGACTAGACAGACAAGACTAGACAGACAGACTAGACAGACAAGACTAGACAGACAAGACTAGACAGACAAGACTAGACAGACAAGACTAGACAGACAAGACTAGACAGACAAGACTAGACAGACAAGACTCGACAACTAGACAGACAAGACTAGACAGACAAGACTAGACAGACAAGACTAGACAGACAAGACTAGACAGACAAGACTAGACAGACAAGACTAGACAGACAAGACTAGACAGACAAGACTAGACAGACAAGACTAGGACAGACAAGACTAGACAGACAAGACTAGACAGACAAGACTAGACAGACAAGACTAGACAGACAAGACTAGACAGACAAGACTAGACAGACAAGACTAGACAGACAAGACTAGACAGACAAGACTAGACAGACAAGACTAGACAGACAAGACTAGACAGACAAGACTAGACAGACAAGACTAGACAGACAGACTAGACAGACAGGACTAGACAGACAGGACTAGACAGACAGACTAGCCAGACAAGACTACAGACACGACAACAAGACTAGACAGACAAGACTAGACAGACAAGATTAGACAGACAAGACTAGCCAGACCAAGACTAGACAGACA